>JAQPZY010001583.1:60000-522500 GCA_029931535.1 Margaritifera margaritifera | reverse complement strand
GCCCTCTCATCCCACCCAAGCCGGAATAGGAACGCGCTGACCTCGAGCTAGTGAAGGTACTCCTGCACCAACAGACAATACCTTTTGTCGACGTCGGACCCGGGTTTCGCTAGCTGAGTCCAGATGTCGTCGTCCTCGGGCTGCCAGGCCTTTCAGCCATGGATTAGTTGTGTTTCCGCGGGTTCTATTTGCGGAAGCAAAAAATGTTTACGGTGGCCAAGCCTCTCATTCGATGGCGTCCCCCGCAGCCAACAGGAACGCTCAGCTGATCGAGAAGCTATCATGTTCGATGTGGCCGCAGGGCCGCCACTATCGTTCAGCGCCTGCAGGCCCCTGATCACGCGAATCGAGAGTGCAGCCCACGTCCATCGCCGTTCCGCCCGTGGAGGTTTACATGATAGAAACCTGCGCTTGGGGCGGTGATGGTATCACTATTGTTGGTCTGGACAAACCACCCACGTTTTGGTTTGCGCTCCAGCGTAAAGTCCAGAAGTGCTTGGACCCGCAGTTGCACCGACTGCCGAGGCGTCGGCTGTGAAGCACTCGCCAGGCGTGCCCGCCGACGCCAAAGCTGATATATTGGCCTTGGTCGCATACTGGGATAAATCAAATGGCGGCGGATCCTCTTTTGCGAGCGTCCGTAGATATATACCGGCATGCTGATAGTCTGATGGAATAAAGTTTTTAAATCGTCCTAGGTCAGCACTTCTTTGAGCAGCTGACACTCAGAGATACCTTGATCCACGCGGTTACTGCGGCTTTGATATAACAGTTGTCGCCAGAAGTCAAGAAATCTTAACATATCACATCAGGCCGGTGTGGTTGTTAAAAGCATCCCGTTTCCAGAAATAAATCACAATATCGACTAGAGCCGAATAAGTGGAGCAATATCCACTAGCCGAAATCTGCTTAGAAAACGCGAGTAATCGGGAACATGATCAAGCACATAATTATAATAATTTTCTCGAACTTTAGACAGTTCACTGTTTCCGGTCACCCGCACTAACGAAATCCAAACTTTATCACCAGTCACTCCGAACCGCCCGAATTCATTAGCAAAAACAAATACTGCGAAGTTATCTGGGAGTACGGCCATGCCGACGTAATCCTTAGTGGTCCCACCGGCTCCGGCAGATTAACGATCTTGTTCAAAGTCATGTCTAGGGGGCAGTCCATGCTGTCACCAGCCTTAAAGACCCTTCCAGCATCATGGTCGTCAACCTGGATACGACCCTTTTTTGGGTCATACCCAGGGACCCAGCCATGCTGTTGCCGGCCTTAAAGACCCTTCAGGCATCTTGGCGGTTTACATATTCCTTTAAGGTTACGACCGCAGCGTCGACGTATTGTTTACTAACCGTGTCAATGCCACTGATTGGCGGGGCCCGGAGGTTTACGTATTTTCTAAGGTTGCGACCGCGGCATCAACGCATTGTTTTCTCGCCGCGTCGAGGTCGCAAGACCCATGATCCTGTTTGCCGCCATGTTTATGTACTGGCCTGAGAGCGACTTGTTCGTCGACATACCTTGTCGCAACCATTTCGCCGAACCGCGCGATCGTCGCGTCGGGGTATTGTTTTCGAGCCACGTCCGAGCTGTTGGCGTACAGTTTTGCGGCCGCGTCATGGTGGTCGACGTATTTTGTCACTTCCCCGTCTTTGTGGTCGGCTTACTTTTTGCGTCCGCGTTTTGATAGTCGTCGTATCACTCTGTGGCGGCATTTTCGGGTCGAAGGGGGTCGGCCACGTTGCGGAGGGCCTACCTGGCGACCTCCTCAGCCCGTTGTCTATCGAACGGCTTGCCGCTGTCGCGCAGCGTGCAGTCGGCTAGGTAGGCGACAAGGTTCTCAGGCGCCTCTACGCTGACCGGGCGGGTCAACATCAAGAAGAGTCCCACGCCGGTGGCCTTCAGGTTCCCGACGTTATCGGCGAATACAACCAGGCCTTTCGCGTCGGAGGCGCTGATGCATTTACTGAAGACATATTGGGTGAGGTCCGCAGGAGCCCCGGGTATTTACCTCGTCATTTTGCGAGTTGCCAAAGATGTATACCGGCATCACATTTGCCCACTGTCAGCTCAACTAATTGGCAGGTCAACGACAGCGCTGCATTCAGCCGAGCACCGGGCGTAGAATAGCTATCCAGCGTCTTCAGCACCTTGATGGATGCTTGACAGCAGATTGGCAAGTCAGCTTTTGTCTGAACAGACAGGTTAGAGTATGTGAGCGGTATGGTTAATGGATTGCCGAGGCAGACCTGGCGGAGGTAAGTAACGAGCTCAAGCGGTGACGCGAGGTCATACGTGTCGAAGTAGAGCAGGCAGTCACGAGTTGCCCGGAACGCCACCCAGTGAGCCCCGCGGTTCTGCGAAGTGTCGAGGTTAACGATGTCAGTCACGTCTCGCATGTAGACGCCTGTAGAGTGCATCAGAGACACAGCAGGTCAAAGATGGAAAGGGTTGTCAATAGCCTGGGAAGGAAGGATAGATAACAGTTGAAAGATGGCATCTTTCTTTTGCGTGGATTTTAGGGCCGTGATGGCAAGATTAAAGTCGACGCTACTTGCTTGGTTTTGCAAGCCGCTCGGAAGCGCTTGACCAGGCGGCCGTCAATATAATAGGATGACGCCCTTGGAACTCTCCGGCACATAACCGCATCCTGGCGCCGCAGAGGGCCCTCCGGGACGTGGCAAGCGTATACGGATGACCCTCTGTGAACTACACAAGGTGTCGTTCGTTTGTGTGGCATCGCCTGTATGTGCATACACCTTCAGATTTAAATTCTATGACCTGGTGGGTCTCAACCACCGTCATTAATTCCTCAGCTCCCTCGAGCTGGAAGGGCATGGTACTCTGTCCTCCTTGCATGAAGTTAATCATGTTTGTTTCCACCTCCAGCTCTGGCGTCAGGGCCGGCATCCACAAGGCGAGCTTCGAGAGCGTGACTTTGCTCGGGTCTGCGGCATTGGCACGGAGTATGGCGTCGATGTTTCTGCGCGACAGCGACACGGTGTGCTTGGCGCCGAAGATTCCCTCTCGCACGTCCCGGCAGAAGCGAAAGATGGGAATCAGAAGGTTGACGCATGATAAGCTGCCGTGCGCATCTAGCAGCCCTTTTCGTGTCGCAAAACTAAGGTTAAAGTTGGCATTGACGGCGCTCATCGCTGTCGTTTGGGCATCCGCAGCCGCATTCCTAACATTGTTCATGGTAAACTAGATGTGTATACCCCCATGTCGAGGTCGGGTCCTGCACGGCCTGAAAGGAGGCCATCGTGTATGCTGCCCCTGGGTCAGCTGCTATTAAGAGAGCGGCGCAAGCCCGAGCCTATGGCCGCCAAGCCTGTGATCTTTAGTCGACCCGTGTCGTTGACAACGTCCCGCACATGTTTTTAGTCGCCAGCAACATCAGTCGACCAAATCACTCACGCGGTGTCGCCAAGACCTTTTCCACAGTCTTTATACCGCCATGGCGACGAAAGCCAGAAGCCCTTCCTTGAGAGCAGCCGTCTTAATCGCGCTAAAGGCGCGCGCGGCCACGGTGTTATCCGTCGGGGCCGTTGTCCTGGCTAGACAGAGGGCACGATGGGTTTGCCGATGAGGGTTATAGGCCCTCGATGAGCTCGTTGTAAAACGCTTTATATTCTTCATCGACGTCGCATGCTGTCCGGGGGTGGCCATAAGTGCAGATCGCATATTGTGGCATAACTCGCGACCCTACGTGAGGCTATCAATATAGAGCTTGTGCCGCAGTCGGCCTAACCGTGTCTCTTCCTATGCCCTTGGCTCGTTGGGCCTCCACGCGACCTGTAAGATGGAATACAAACTTTACGATTGGGGTACCGTTGTACTCGTCCTTAAACATTCCGACGACTTTTTGTTGACATCGCTTTTGATGGGATAACTCACTGGAAAGTCGCTCGTGTCGTACAGGTCGGCCTTCTCGGCCATGTCTTTAAAGATGATCTACGTTTCAATCTGAAACAGCAGGCTGTCGGTGTCCGTGTACAGAAGCTCGTCCTTAGATAGTTCCGTAACGGTAGGTTTCGTTTTGTTGTTTGTCAATTGTCAAAACCCAGGGTACCTGCATAACTTGTTTATGTTTTCATTTCCTATATCATTCATCTCTCTCTCATTTGGTACTACTTGACTAAAGGATTTATGCAAAGTAGGGGAGTCATTAATATTCGATCCAGAATTCCGCTTTTGTTTTTATTGTTGTGTATCATTTACAATATTTTTAATGAGACTTGTGCTATTTCAAGGCTGCACAGGTGAGTTGCTTGGACTTCTTGAATCTTGAAGAACACTATTTGCAAGAGCATAAGTGGAGCCAGATTGCGAGCTATGTTTATTGCCAGAGTCATCAACTAAAGCTCTCATATCCAAACTCGTAACAAAAGTTGGATTCTGAAGTGAACATAACTGACAGTTAATTAATGTTGTTTCAACTTCCTGAAAGCGGAGTGTGAGCCCACTTATCGAGCAATTGATATCATTCAATTTTTCACTCAGCACTGTCTATTAATTGGTTCGTCAGTCTGTGAAAGCAAGCACGTTCGCTCTCGAAAAGGTAACAGTTTGACTCAACTCCTTAATCAATGAAGCACAGTGAAAATGTGGACCACTAGGGTTGTAGCGATCAGCCGGTGCATTATGTCAAAATTACTTCTTCTGTGATATGATCATGTTGTTTATAATATCAAATATTTCACCTTCTAAGTATGTTACCAACCCACACACATCTCAAGCTAGATTACTGGGGACATTAATTCTACATTTTCCAAGTAGAAAGTCTGAAGTTTTTTTTTCAACATCGAACATAAATTGTCTCAACTCTTCAAGTTTATCAACAAATTAAACATTGCCAGTGCCATGTTGCATATTGACCCACTTCTTGTTGATACAAAGCTGCCTTTGATTGACTGTCTGGGTCTCGGGCCAGGGTTTCCTAGTTCCCCCACCTCTTTAAAAACTTTCCGACTGTTTAAAGCTGAATAAATTCATTGAATCATTTTGACCACTGACTTCTGGCCTCAAAATCATCCGTATTTATCATTTTGATCACTGTCTATGTCGTGACTTCTGCCATCAAAAGCTTCCTATGAATCATTTTGACCACTGTGTATGTCGTGACATCTGACATCAAAATCATATGTATCCATCATTTTGACAACTGTCATGACTTCTGGCAAAAGTCATCCGTATGTATCATTTTGACCACTGTCTATGTCGTGATTTTTGACATCAAAATCATCCATATGCATCATTTTGACCACTCTCTAGGTCTTGACTTTTGACATCAAAATCATCTCTAAGCATTATTTTGCCCACTGTCTATGTCATGACTTTTGATATCAAAATCATCTCCATGCATCATTTTGACCACTGTCTAGGTCATGACTTCTGACATCAAAATCATCTCTATGCATCATTTTGACAACTAGGTCATGATTTTTGACATCAAAATCATCTGTTACCTGTATGCATCATTTGGACCATTGTCTATGTTATGACTTTTTCCCATCAAAAATCATCTGGATGTATCATTTTGACCGTCTATGTCGCGACTTCTGCCAACAAAATCATCTTTATGCATCAATTTCACTTTGTGGAACCCACAGCACGGACTTTAAATTCTGTTCATATTTTTCAATAAGGAATCCACACTACACTATTTGGATTCATAACATCAACTTTCTGTTCAACACTGTACTTTATATGTATCCTTAAATTACACACATGCACTAATCACAAACTAATTAATACTTGATTTAATCGATTTACATGCAAATCTCTTTCCACACAGTTTTATGATACGACCGACGTACATGTCTAACGTGACATATATCTGCACTAACGTTTGTTTAGATAGTATTTGTAGAAAAACTAAACTCTTTGTAGGAAATTTATTAGTGTTCAGAAAACTCCACTTTTGCAGCTATGAATTTATTGCATTTTCTGCGACAAAATGCCACCTATGCAACCAAATAAAATGATGCTTTATCTTAATGTCTTCTCATATTTTGATGATGGATCAATACACAGATTTGTACTGGTTTTAAAACGGAATGTTCACTAAGAATAGTTTGTCTATCTCATGTTACAACTAGTGAGTTACACATACGGTCGTTTCAAACTACGCCTTAGTTCCTTTTTTATGAAGTTTTTATTTTCATTAGAACCTCCTATACTAGAGTCAGTCACGAAAAACGTAATTTATCGCGGTAGTTTCGGGTTTTTCATTTAGCCTTGTACTCGCAGCAAGAAGAGTAATGTGTCACGCTGTCGACACAGACGAATATATACTTACTATGCATATACATGTAGTTAAAAGAATCAAAGTGAATACATCCTGACCAGCATGACCACTTATTAGAACAATATTAATGTCTAGGTTACTGAAGAAAACAGGCAGAATGGCCTGCATGTCTCATGCATGCTGGATGCGCAGGAGATAAATCATGCAAACTAAACATGATGCATGCACACCAATATAAACTGACAAATACCTTTGATTGTGGATATAAACTCATGAATGCTGAATTTGGGCCTGACTGATTTTCAAATGGGTAATTTCAATTGTCGGTGGTGGCTTCCACAAACACCGAGCACCCCCACCCCACCCTCTCTCTATCTTTCTCTCTCTCTCTCTCTCTCTCTCTCTCTCCTAATGTAATCAGTGATTATGATGTCTTCATTTAAAGTGTCTGAACTAATTTGTACTGAATGTGAAACAAACACAAACAATGCATTGTGCACGCTTTCTCACCAATGCTTCTGCCACTAAACGATAAAATGGAACCATACCAAGCCTATTCCCACGATATAGCATGTCAACTTATACCTATTTCAAGAGTGGACTAAGTCCTCGTATCCACTAGAAGGTCTTCCCAAGCTACTATATACTGCATCGATCTCATAATTTATGTGTTATATGTACGTGTACCTGTACACATTTTTAATTTTAGCAACTTCATCGTAATCGCTTCTACGACTACAATCTGTGTAACTAAGGGACATGACATTAGTAAAGAGCAGTGTCACATTTTCTTTGCATTTTCCATAATTGGGGATTAATGCTGGGGTGACATGCATTGTGACATGTATGTGGAATGTATGTAATTATCATGTCTTTCCAAAATCCATTTTGTGTACTCTAGCGTCCATCGTGTAATTTTAGAATATGATGAATCAATCACATTTGAATAAAGGTTTTTCTGTATTAGAATGGTACTTGATATAAAATGCTGAAATGTTAGAGATTGTGGAGAGATCCTAGCCGAGAGTAAGGTGGTTATGTGTATTATACATACTGTTTTCAATTTAAAGAAATTAATCGTGTTTTCTTACTACTTGCAACGTTCAAATTACACAACAACAAAAAAATTGTATAAGAGCTTCACAACAAAACAAATACGATATTTCATATTTCAATGCTATGGTAATTTTTAAAATTGAAAGCTTTTCACATTTGTGTTGGAATAGGTTCTGTATCCCTCACACACAAATACACACACGCACATTCTAGTAACACCTACGAAACGGGAACATAAGATTTTCACCATAAAAATGGGGACATCTTTATCTTAACAAATCTCTGGAGAGGAAGATCGGCTTTACTATGTTTTGGATATATGTATGTGTTGTGCAATCGATTGGTAATCGCTTTTCAAAAATTGCTGTATTTGAATTTTTACCATGGGAATGGAACACAAAAATATACACAAAGTGTCGGGACTTATGCAGTCAAATCTGGGACATTCCATAAATATATATTTTGATTCTAAACATCTACGAGAATAATCAAAATATTGTAGTAATATCAATTGAGATACTTTGTTACCTTCCATATTAACACTCAATTGAAATTTATATTGAAGTTTTGTATTAATTTTTGCATAGGTATTTTGAAGAAACCTAGTCGTCAGAAGTCTGAGAAAATGCGGAAAACATATTTCTGTTAAAAGAAACTAATCAAAGATCTGCATGCCACATGTTCAGTTAAAATAATTGTACTGATATGTATACATTTTTTAACTTAAATTATCAGCAAAAAAAGAATGACGATTTGTAAGCTATGTAAGTTGTGAAATGACCATACATGAGTTTTATATACTTTGTGTGTAATCAGAAATAACATAGAATAACACAAAGCAGTGATATACCAGTCTGAAAATAGAGACTAATGATATGCACCTAAACATTGCCTGAAAAATGGACATTTCTCGAACTAATTTCCTAGTTTAATTGCAGAATTTTATTTCAGCCTTAACTTCCTTTAGCATGATATTTGTTCAGTTTTGTTCAATAATGAAATAAGTCTTTAAAATATGAACCTTTTTAATAAGTAAAATTGTGTTTCATAATGCTGTTGCATGAAAACAATAAATATAATCTAATCCGTGTGTTCATATACGCTGGGCATCCATGGTACCAGATTACATATGTAAAAAAAATAGATGAATGAGGTAAGTTTATCCTTAATCTAGGAACATTATATCACCAAATGTGACTTAAAGTTCAACTAGTTATTTATTTATTTACTTATGTATTTATTTTTCGAACGTCTATTGAATTTTCAATGTCAAGGTTACTAAAAAATAGAGTTTGCAGATGCATTTAATTTTCAGATGATAACTTAGTGCTACTAGCAGATTTCAACGCAGGTTGATGCATGTATTTCCTTTTGCCTGAGAAAGAATCTCTCTCTCTCTCTCTCTCTCTCTCTCTCTCTCTCTCTCTCTCTCGTTTAACAATTAAAACAAATATAGATAACTCATGACTGCTAATGAATCTCTTAATATGCATAATGGTTATATTCAGAGTATTATCATTACAAATTAACTAATCTTTATTATTACTATTATTATTATTATTATTAGTAGTAGTAGTAGTCTTTGTTATAGAATCGCTTTGAAAAATAGTCAGAGATAGTTAGTTGGTAGTGTGTATGTATGTGTGTAGCTGGATGTAAGAAGAACTGTATTGCCATTAGAAGTATTGACCCCTTCAGTATATATATACACACACACACACACACATATATATATATATATATATATATATATATATATATATATATATATATATAATAATAATAATAATAATAATAATAATAATAATAATTCTAAATTCCATGATGGCTGAATAAATAGTATCTATGTAATACACAGTACAAAAATGTAAATATAATATCATGTAAATAAAAATCATTTTACATATTTATGATAATTATTAATATTGGTTGTAATATACAAATTGAGTCTGTAAATGCAGTACAAGTCATAATAAGACAAAGACTAGCTTACATATGGGATAGAGTAAGGGAGAAAGATGATATTCATGAAATGAAGAAAGATTTTATCTCTTGAAACACAATATTAAGTGGAAGAAAACTTTGTAGAAATACATACCGGTATTCATAACTATGTACTAATTAAATGTCCTGTAAAATGTCTGATGATTAATCCTCGTTTATTGTAAATTTGAATTCGATCTTACATCATCCCGTTATAATAAGTTTGGTATGTCAAACTTTAATGTTAAGTTTCATATTCACAGCGAAGTATTGTTTATTTTCCGACGAACTATGTCCACTAGATCAAGAAGGTAATTAAGGAATTAAATGAAGTAATGCTGTTGACTAGTATGTTAAGAGACAAGCTGGGCCTAAGTTGGCCAATAAAGTTTAGTTATGTTATGTTATAAGTCCTCTATTGTTTTTATATTTTTAACTACGTAACTGATCAAAGATTTTGTAAATTGTTCTATATTAGTAGGAATGCATTGCTTAATATATTTGAGAGAGAAAGAGAGAGAGAGAGGACAAAAAGAGGGAAACCCATAGTCAGAGAAAATGGACGCTACTTGTGTGTTCATTCTACTGTATGCATTTTCACCAAATATATTTGTGTATCTTCATTGTATTTTTACGTTATGATGAATTGGACTGAATAGTAAAATTCTTGTTTTTTCTTCTCTCTTTCTCTCTCTTTCTCTCTCTCTCTCTCAAGATATATATATATATATATATATATATATATATATATATATATATATATATATATATATATATATACATATACATATACATACATATCTATTCTCTGAGACACAATATGTTAAATTTTCAAAATGAATTTTTGCCTCCGAAAGTTTACAACTTTGTCTGAATTTAAACTATAAGAAATGATCGGTTATGTTTGCTAACTGAACATCTGTAGTTTCTAAGACCGCAACGTTTACATGCGTAAATGGCTCTGTTTAGTTTAATCCCTTTAAATGTTCACAAAATCGGTAACATGTAAGTAAATGATCGTGCATGTAGTACATCAGGTGTTTACCGACGCGCGTGTCCAGGCGGTGTTTTCGGTTGCATTATCAATGTATTCATCATGTACATATATGTAGCAGTATGAAACAGTATCACAACGACCCTAAAGTTGTTTTACCTAAATTGTCAGATATATTCAGCAATTAACTTTCTCGCAAACTGAATCATGTCATAATATTTAAAAATATATTTTGTTGTCCTTCTGTTGGTTTTAACGGCACTTTCACACATTATTGGCTATATCATGTCTCGGAAATGTGAGCGAAGTGCCTTTCTGAAGGACACATTCGACCCGGGATGGCCTGGGTTGGTATCGAACCTGCTATATTATATTACGAGTTCGACGCCCTGGCACATGATCTACCGCGGCTACCTTTTAATCTATATATATACTCCATTCAATGGTAATGTTATGGTCATACGAATCATAGTACCGCCCGGGCAGTGAAGACTGAATTCAGTTGTATCCAGCATAATGTGTCAGTTAAGTAAATAAAATGATTCCTGGGAGACCCACGCACCTTTCTTATATCAAATATTAAACACGAAAATCTAGACTGCATTCCTTAGTCTCTGTTTGATCAGTAAAACTTTTCAGATTTGTATTGAGTCCATAGTACGCGTTCAGATTAACAATGCAACTTAACGGTTCCCTTGTTCAAATAAGTTGAAAGAAGTACAATACATTTTGCAAGGATATTTGCACTGATGTAGTAATTAATCATGTTTGAGGAACTCTCTAAGTCAGCTTAATTTGCTTTCACACACAAAGGCAAATACATTTCTAAATAATACCCGACCCTCTTGGCGGTCGGAACAAAGTATTCATTATTATACGTGAAGGAAAATGTGCTCAGAAAACTCGTATTTCTTACGAAGTTACATATGCTCAATACATTGATGAGCAGAATTAATTAGTAATGTTTGTAAACTTCTCACTGGGCCAAGGATTTTTAGGCAAACAAATCAATTATAATTAAAATTAATACTAAGTTATGTAATGATTTTTATGAGGACGACTGAAATCTTCTAGTAAAAATGAGTTATCATCTGGAAATGAAATGCATAGTATATGTTTTTATTAACAGTGACCTTGACATTAAAACGTCAATAGACGTTGGAAAAATAAATAAATAAATAAATATCATACCTGGTAGAATAATGTTCCTAGATAACGTACCTCATTAATCTATTTTTGTACACATGCAATCCGGCACTACTATGGACGCCCAGAGTGTATAAAAACATGGCACATTCCATCTGCAATTTGCTTAACATATTTTGTCTATTTAACTTATAAAAACAGTGTTTTGCATGGTGCATTTGATAATATTATTAATTTTTGCATGCAACAGCAGCTTGAAACACGATTCTACTGATTAAAAGATTTTGCATTTTTTAAAAATCATTTAGTTACTGAACAAAATTAAACAAGCAATATGCTGGAGGAAGTTAAGGCTGAAATAAAATTCTGCAAATATTAGACTCTTCAAAGTTAGTTCGAATATCAGTTTAATTGTTTCTTTACGGGAAATGTGCATTTTTATGCATTGGGGGGATTTCCAGTCTTTTGTCTCCTTTTCAGACCTGGTTTATCACTGCTTTTTTATTTTATATGCTGTTTATGATTCCACACGAAATATATTCGTTCCATGTGTGGTAATTTTAAGTATAATGAATATCCCTCACCCTTTCTCTCTCACTAGTTTAACAATTAAAATAAATAAAGCAAGGCTTTGAGAATAAGTTATTGATGCTGTCCTACAAATAAAGAAAGGCTTTGAGAATAAGTTATTATTGCTGACTAATGTCTTGATAAGCATATTGGTTGTATTCAGAGTTATATGATTATAAATTAGGAAATCATTTATTTGTAATGATAAATGTTTTATTATTATTATTATTATTATTATTATTATTATTATTATTATTTGTAAGTAAACCTCTTTTAAAAATATTCGCGGATGGGTAGGGAGTCACTTTTCTCTTTTTTTTTCTTTTTGTTTAAATTGAAAAAGTAAAGCACCTTTACTGGAAATGATTTCGGTTGGACACCACGAATCACTATAAATGCGCTCATCTATCTTATCATAGGTCCACTATATTATTCACAAATTCACAAACTCCATGATTAAACGGTGCTGCAAACCAGATTTCTTTTCAGCATTACACGCTTATTAAAAATAGTTTTTACAAACATAGGACTGGAATGCATTGCTAACTTACACGAAATAAAATGTAAATTAAATAATAAAAGATAATACATCATAAGTTTGAAACAAATATGACAATCATTTGCAAATGCTTTAGGGAAGAGTCAGATATACATAATATGCATGTAAATGTGCGTATTGTTTTGGTTGGAGGGGGCATGATTGTAGCACATGTACATCATATGCTAGTGGCACTTGTGCATCATATGTTTAGTTGAGAATTGCCCCCTTTTCAGAATTCATATCTATAGATACTAATGTAGTGCTGTCAACAAGGCAGTTCAGTCGACTCAAACTGAGCAGGCTCCTTCAGGTCTGTTATTATTACCATGTCAAATAGATTACACAGTTCTTCTGATCTAAACATGTTTCTTCATCAGTATTATAATCAGATACCTCCGCATTTTTAGGATAGAAAGTATTTGCTTGTTAATACTTTTCATGCTTTCAAAAAATGAGAGAGAGAGAGAGAAATGTATTCCGTTTACACTATTAAATTAACTTTGATGTATTATGGGTGCATGATAAATTGCTAGTACTGTGATTAATATTTCGAAGAACAAATATTTAAGTTGTGCTCAAATCTTTCAAAATAGTATGCTATTAGTCTCTGGATTTCTTATAAAGAATTAAAACAAGTAAGCTAGAAATAAAGAAAGAATGAATGAAATTAAGAACAAGAGTCCATCGAAGGTACTGTTGCTCTACTGGGTGAATATAATTTCCAGGAATTCAAGATAAGACCATTTCTTTCTTTTAGCTGTCGAGTGTTGAAACCATCTCTGATATTCTTCAGCGATAGCACGATTTTCAAATTAGCTGTTGTGATACACATATTGCAGGTCAGCTTGGCACCATGTTCATTTAGGACAAAGTAGACATCATTAGAAGTCTTTTGGTGAAAACCCTATATCATAATCATAATCTTTCAGGGGGAGTAGTGACAACAATATTTTAAAGACAGTACTTGATGCAGCCATATTGGATATATGAATAGCACCATTTTCATTTAGGACCCACTAGATATCACAAGAAGTCTCTTAGTAAAAACCCCATAGTGATATAGCCATCCATTTGGAGCTGAGTAGAGATAACAATATTTTAAAGATATGACTTTCCATTCAGGAGGAGTAGCGATAACATGATTTTCAAGATGGCTGCTGTGGCGACCATATTGAACATCAGTTCGGCACCATTTTCATTTAAGACCAACTGGACATCGTAAGAAGTCTTCTGTTGAAATCCCGACGTCAGTATGACTTTCTGTTCAAGGAGAGTTGTGATAACAAGATTTGCTAGATGGCAGCTATAGTGGCCATAATAGATATCGGATCGGCACCAACTTTATCTAAGAACAGTTAGACATCATGGAAGTTATTTAATGGAAACCCCATGTTGATACAATTATCCATTCAGGAGGAGTAGCGATAACAAGATTTGGAAGATGGCTGTCTTGACGGCCATATTGAACGTCAGAACGACACCATTTTTACTTAGGACCAAAGAGACATCATAAGAAGTCTGAGCAGCAACATTTTCAGTTAGGACCAACTAGAGCATGGGGTGAATCTGTGTGTACAGTTTCATGACAATCCTCCAAATAGCTTAGTAATAGTAGCAATAAAAAAAAACTTGTGCTAACGGATGGACAGACGAAGGATGACGGACCATATAGATAAAATGTGGAGAATATAAAAGTACCGAATTAACGGAATTCGAAAGATAGAAAGAAAGATAAGAAAAAGAAAGGAAGCTAATATTCGACAATTTAAGTTAGAGTCAGCAAGAATCACAAATATTTTGCTTAAATTATTTGTACTGCTGCATGCTTGCTCATTGAAGATACACTGAGAAACACTAAATATAATTATGAAAACTGTTTTATGTGTTTTGCCGTGACTGTTGCCATGTACAAGTTTTTAATTTTGAATTTGATATAATATATATATATATATTAATAGGTATTGTCTATGTCCCGACGAACTATGTCCACTAGATAAAAAAATTAAATTAACGAATTTATCTATTTTATCATAGATTCACGACATTATTCAAAAACTCACTGACTACACGGTCTTACAAACCAGATGCTTTTCGTATAATTATATAATGTTAATTCCGTCCTAAAAGTCTAAAGTCTGATTCGCTAAAATTCATTAATGTCAATTTAATCTAATTTTAATTTTTCTTTTTCTTTTCAGAATCGCATCTTATTGACAATAGTTTGTACAAACATTGGATTGGAAGCCATTATTAACCTAACGAAATACAATGCAAATTAAATAATAAAAGATAATACATCATAAATTTGAAACAAATATGACATTAATTTGCAAATACTTTAGAAAAGAGTTATACATACACAATTAAATGAATATGCGGATTGATTTGGGGGGAGGGGCATGATTGTAGTACATATAAATTATATGTTTGGGGCACATGTGCATTACACGCTTGGTTGAGAATTGCCGCCTTTTCAGAAGTCATATAAACAGATACTTATGTAGCCATGTGACAAAGGTAGTTCAGTCGACTCAAACTGAGCAGGCTGCTTCATGTTCTGTGATTATTATCATGACAAATAGATTACACAGTTTTGTTGATCTAAACATGTATCTCCAGCAGTATTGTAACCAGATACGTCCGCATTTGAGGATAGAAAGTCTGTGCTTGTTAACAATTTTCAGGCATTCAAAGATAGAGAGAGAGAGAGAGAGAGAGAGAGAGAGAGAGAGAGAGAGAGAGAGAGAGAGAGAGAGAGAGAGAGAGAGAGAGAGAGAGAGAGAGAGAGAATGAGAGAGAAAAGACATTTATAATGGTGATGGCATTGTCCTCTGCATAAAAATCATTATAAAATGTATTATTGATGGTTACTTGATTTGATTGCCTAATAATCCTATCATCAGTATAAATGATAACAAGTTCCTTAGCGACTACTTTAAACTTTAAGGTATTTATTATCCCTTATGCTGACAATACTGTTATTCTTGCAGATAACGAAAAAGATTTTCAGAAAACTTTGAATGAATTCTGTACATACTGCAGAGAATGGAGACAAAAGGTCAATGTTGCAAGGGAAAAGCAACAATAATAGTAATATTTTGTATCAAGGGAATATAAACGGTTCTCTTTTGTATTCGGAAACACAATGGGAAATAGTTGCTTAGTTTTTGTATTTATGGCTGCTTTTTAAACATTGCGGTTCAATTTATTCTGTTAAAAAAAAGAGAATCACTCTACCAGTTACAAGAAGCATTGTTTGAGCTACATAAAAGAATAAGAAATTTGCTTTTATCATTGGGTTTACAGTTGAAACATTTTGAAAATATTGTTTTACCGTTATTGTTACATTGATATGAGATCTGGAGTTATAGTGATAATTTTGCTATCGAACATGTACACACTGATTTCTTACAAAAAGTTACACTTTAAAGAAAGAAAAAATACCAGACTATATATTTTGTATGAAGAGACTGGTAGGTTTCCTACTAGCATTTTGATCAAAATTAGAGCTATTATATTTTGGGCTAGAATCGTTACTGAAAAAAGAGTATATAATTTCAAAAATATTGTATGATATTATGTTACACTATGTTGCTTCAATACATTCATTTTGAACCATTTTTAACATGTATGCCACAAAAGTTGAAAATAATTTTAACAAAGTTATTTACAAAGAATCATAGGTTTCAAAATGAAACTGGAAGGTAGCAAAATTTGGATATATCTGAAAGAAAATGTGAATTATGTGCCTCACAAGATATACGTGATGCATTTCGCTATCTTTTTCAATGTCAATATTTTGCTGAAATAAGAAAATAATATATAAGTAAGTAGTGTCGCAAAAATTATAATACATTCAAACTGAATGATTTGAAAAATAACACAAAACTGATATTTAAATCATTCTGTTCCCATGTAAAATCAGAATAGTTATGTCTCATCGTTTCATTCCATTTTGTTATGTAAGCCCAAAGTATTGAATACATTATTTATGTCCATCCTTTCCTTTTTCACCCGCTATACAACCATCATTAATTATTTGCACATATAGTTGTATCTAATCTGATATGTCTATTGTTAGACCTAATTTGGACTAATAAGTTTAGTTCTGTTATAAGTCCTCTATTGTTTTTATATTTTAACAGTGTAACCGATTTAAGATGTAAAGAGTACTATATTAGTAGGAATTCGTTGTTTAATATATATATATATATATATATATATATATATATATATATATATATATATATATATGAGAGAGAGAGGGGGAGGGAAACTCATACTCAGAGGTACATGGACGCTACTTGTGTGTTCATTCTTCTGTATGTATTTTCACCATATATTTGTGTATCACCATTGTATTTTAATATTATTATTAATTGAACTGAATAGTAAAAGTGCGTGTTTTATTATACATATATATATACACACACACACACACACACACACATATATATATATATATATATATATATATATATATATATATATATATATATATATATATATATCCCTTCTCTACGACACAAATTGTTGAATTTTCAAAAGATTTTTGCCTCGGAAAGTTTACACATTTTCGCTGAATTTAAACTGTAAGAAATGATCGATTATGTTTGCTGACTGAACATCTGTACATGCGTAAACGGCTCTGTTTACTTTACTGCCTGTACATGTTCGCAAAATCGGTAACGTGTAAACAAATGATCGTGCATGTGGTACATTAGGTGTTTGCCGATGCGCATGTCCAGGTGCTTTATCGATTGCAATATCAATTTATTCATCATGTACATATATGTAGCAGTATGAAACAATATCACAACGATCCCAAAGTTGTTTTACCTAAATTGTCAGATATATTCAGCAATTAACTTTCTTACAAACTAAATCGTGTCATAATATTTCAAAATATATTTTGTTGTTTTTCTGTTGGTTTTAAAGGCACTTTTAAAACATTATTTGCTATATGATGTTCCGGACATGTGAACGAAGTACCTTTCCAAATTACACACAGAGGCAGTCGACCCAGGCTGGCCTGTGTGGGTATCAAACCTACGATATTATATTATGAGTTCGACGCTCTGGCAACTGAGCTACTGAGTCTACCTTTTAATCTAGATATATATATATATTCCACTCGGTGGTAATGTTAGGGTCACACGAAGCATGTTACTATTCAATTAAGTATATGAAAGGATTCCTGGTAGACCCACGCACCTTTCTTATATCAAATATGAAAAACGAAATCTAAATCGATAGACTGCGTTGCTTAGTCTCTATTTGTTCAGTAAAATATTTCAGATTTGTATTGCAGTCCATAGAACGTTTTTGGATTAACAACGCTACTGAACTCTTCCCTTGTTCAAATAAGTTGAAAGATAATCAATACTTTTTGCAAGGATCTTTGCACGAATATGGTAATTAATCTTACTTATTGAGCTCTCTGAGTCAGTTTGAATTGCTTTCTCATGCAAAGGCAAATACATTTCTAAATAAACCCCGGCCCCCTTGGCGGTCAGAACAAATAGATTCAATATATATACGTGACGGAAAATGTGCTCAGTGAACTCAAATCTTTTGTCAGCATTTTGTAACTGAAATAAAACAGATCATGTCCTCGTCTCGTTTCAAGCAAACTTTCAATATTTATCGACACTTTGAAAGTTGAAAAAGGAATATACATGTATGAATTTATTAGTCAAATCTTCAAAGGTTTATGTATCTGTTATATGGGTTAATTTCCACAGTAATTTATGCCACACGAATGTCGCGTCAGTTTTTAATAGAGTAGAATTGTTCTTTCCTTCTTTCACTTGCGATTTAATGTATATGCCGAGTTAATTGCGAACTTGGAAAACTGCATAGATACATATTTTCAAAGTTACGAGTATAGAGCTCAGTCAATGGCTTCCTTATAAATAGCTGTCAGATGTAAGCCTAACGTGCAGATCGGAGTACAGGCTGAGTTCCGAATCGATTGGGTTAAACGGCATCGTCTCGATTATTGTATAGTGTACACGCTTATAAGTGTTTGTAAACGTTGTGGCCTTAGTAATTCTAAGCATTTCTGAGTTTTTTAGGAAATAATAAAATGAAATCGTCTATCCCAGTTTTTATCCCACCCCCACCCCCGAAGTTATATTTTCAGTCTTTTGTCTCCTTTCAGACTTGGTTTATCACTGCTTTGTGTATTTTATATGTTGCTTATGATTTCGCAAGAAATGTATTCATCCCATGTGTGGTCATTTCAAGTATAATAAATCCCTCTCTTTCTCCCCTCCCCCTCTCTCTCTCTCTCTCTCTCATCATTTTAACAATGAAAACAAGCAAAGAAAGGCTTTGAGAATAAGTTATTAATGGTGACCAATGTCTTAATATGCATATTGGTTATGTTCAGAGTTTTATGATTATAAATTAGCAAATCATTTATTATTATTATTAGTAGTAGTAGTAAAGACAAATGAGTTCGGTTGAACACCACGAATCCCTCAAAATCCGAGTCTCTGTCTCATCATAGGTTCACTACGAGTTCCCAAACTCACTGTATATATGGTACTACAAACCAGATATTTTCCGTATAATTATGTAATGTTAATTACATTGTAAAAGTCTAAAGTCCGATTCGGTAAAATTCATTAACTTCAATTTAACCTAATTCCTAATTTTCCTTTCGTCATTACATGCTTATTCAAAATAATTTTTACACACATAGGATTGAAAGTCAATGTTAATTTAAACGAAATAAAATGCAAATTAAATAATAAAAGATAATACATCATAAATTTTAAGCAAATATGGCATTCTTTTGCAAATGCTTTAGGAAAGGGTGAGACTTGCATAATTTACATGTAAATGTGTGTGCTATTTTGGGATGAGGCGGCATGATTGTAGCAGATGTACATCATACGCTTGAGGCACTTGTGCATCACACGCTTGGTTGAGTATTGCCGCCTTTTCAGAAGTCATTAAAACATATACTTATGTAGTCCCGTGACAAGGTAGTTCAGTCGACTCAGAGTGAGCAGGCTGCTTCAGGTTCTGTTATTAATACCATGTCAATAGATCACACAGTTCTTCTGATTTAAACATGTTTCTCCATCTGCATTGTAATCAGATACATCCGCATTTGAGAATAGAAAGTCTTTGCTTTTTAAGAATTTTCAGGCATTCAAAAAATGACAGAGATAGAGAACAAAAATTTATACAGTTTACACTGTTAAAATTAACTTTGATATATTATGGTTGCATGATAAATTACTAGTAGAACCACGCCGATTAAAATTTTGAAGAACAAATATTTAAGCTGTGCTCAAATCTTTCAAGGCTGTGTGCTATTAGTCTCTGAATTTCTTACAAAAAATAAAAACAAGTAAAACTGAAAGAATGAAATTAAGAATAAGATTCCATTTCCCTTGTAATTGTCGAGTGTTGAAACCATCTCTGATATTCTTCAGTGATAAGAAGATTTTCAAATTAGCTACTGTGGTACACATATTAGATGTCAGCAATCATTTAGGTCAAATTGGAGATCATAAGAAGTCTTTTGGTGAAAACCTCATGTCATAATTTTCATTTAGGACCAACTAGGTATCATCAGAAGTCTCTTGGTGAAAACCCCATAGTGATATATAAATCCATTTGGAGCGGAGTAGAGATAACAATATTTTCAAGATATGACTTTCCATTCAGTAGGAGTAGCAATAGTAAGATTTTCAAGATGATTGTTGTGGCGGCCATATTGGACGTCAGATCGGCAGCATTTTCATTCAAGACAAAACGGACATCATAAAAAGTCTTCTGGTGAAAATCTCACGTCAGTATGACTTTCTGTTCAAGTAGAGTTGTTATAACAAGATTTGTAGGATGATTGCCATGGTGGCCATATTGGATGTCAGATAAGCGCCATTGTTATTTAGGACCAGCTAGACATCATAAGAAGTATTTTAATGGAAACCTCGTGTTGATACGATTATCCATTCAGGAGGAGTAGCGATAACAAGATGTTCAAGATGGCGGTCATATTGGACATCAGATCGGTACCACTTTCATCTAGAACCAACTAGACGTCATAAGGAGTTTTTTTTAATTAAAACTCCATGTTGATATGACCATCCATTCAGGAGGAGTCGCGATAACAAGATTTTCAAGATGACCACCTTGGCGGCCATATTGGACGTCAAGATTTTGAAGATTGCTGACGTGGCGGCCACATTGGGCGTCAGATCAGCACCAGTTTTATTTATGACCAACTAGACATCATAAGAAGTCTTTTAGTGGAAACCCCATGTTGATATAACAATCCAATCAGGAGGAGTAGCGATAACAAGATTTTAAAGATAGCTGCCGTAGCGGTCATTATTAGTCAGATCCGCACCATTTGCATTTCGAACCAACTAGATGTTGTAAGAACTGTTTCAGTAAAAACTTCATGTTGTTATGACCATCCATGCAGAAGGAGTCGCGATAGGACAAGACATAATAAGAAGTCTTTTAGTGAAAAACCCATGTGGATATGAATATCCATTTAGGAGGACTAGCATTAACAAGATTATCTAGATGGCCACTGTGCGACCATAATGGACGTCAGATCAGTACCATTTTCATTTAGGACCAACTAGACATCATAAGAAGTCTTTTAGTGAAAACCCCATGTTGATATGACAATCCATTCAAGAGGAGTCGCGATAAAAAGATTTTCAAGATGGCCACGGTGGAGGCCATATTGAATGTCTGAGCAGCACCATTTTCATTTAGGATCAACTAGACCACGGGATAAATATGTTTGTAAAGTTTCTAGGCAATCCTCCAAGTAGTTTTGGAGGAGTAGCGATAACAAACTTGCGCTAACAGACGGACGACAGACGACGGACCAGTAGAGCTAAAAATGTAGAGAATATAAAAAGTACCTACTAAAAAGAATTGGAAAGAAAGAGAGAAATAAAAGAAAGATAGAAAGAAAGGAAAGAAAAACAAAGAAAGCAAATATTCTACAATTTAACTTAGAGTCAGCAAGAACCACAACTATTTTGCTTTGCTTTATTTGTACTACTGCATGCTTGCTCATTAAAGATACATTGAGAAACACTAAATATAAGTATGAAAACTGTTTTGTGTTTTCTGTTGTGACTGGTACCTGGTACAAGTTTTTAGAAAAGAAAAATTTCTAATTAGTTCAAGATCGACTGCTCAGATTTACCTCTAACGCTGTAAAGTGGAGGAAAGGGACGGTTATCATTATTATTTACTTGATTAATCTGCAGAGAATGCATTGTTATGCTCTTTTCAACAATGATGTTGATAATTATGGTGGTGGTGATGATGATGCTGCTGCTGATGATGATGATTTGTAGAAGCAGTGTTAGTATTACTAACAGTAGTAGTAAACTTAATGGAGACAAATATTTAAACTGCATGCAAAAATACCAATACCTTTGTTACAATTCTTAATAAAAGTTCAAATCATAACACACATACTTACAATTAGACAACAACAATCTTTGGTATAACTTTTTTTTCTCTCACTCCAATCATATTTTAACTACGTTGCAAGCTTTCGTATTTTGCGATGAGTTTATTTACGAAACGTAGATGGCTCACAGGTAACTAATATATAAAATGTACAAGCAGAGCTGAATGGCTCGAGTCTCTTACCCATTGTAATCTTTGTGAAGAATATCTGCATAAATCTTACCAATTTGTTTGAAAACGTGGTGTTCACTATATTTGCAAAATCGTCTATTCAGTTATCATTCTTTCTCGATCTGTCTAATTTGGCGAAAGTGTGTTATGAACGGTGGGCTATCCATTAGTAAACACGTAATTGACCTTCCTCTCTGTTAAAAAGAAAATATATTACATATCTGTGCATCCTTACATGCCTGATTTGAATCCTGTTACATCTTCTTCGTGCCATCTTCAGTAAGTAATTTAGGTAGTCAAGTGCGCGAGATGACAAATGAGAATTTTACAGTGTTCGACTGA
This sequence comes from Margaritifera margaritifera, assembly GCA_029931535.1. Lineage (NCBI taxonomy): Eukaryota > Metazoa > Mollusca > Bivalvia > Unionida > Margaritiferidae > Margaritifera > Margaritifera margaritifera. The sequence goes on along the minus strand of JAQPZY010001583.1, from coordinate 499,976 downwards.
TACATACGATGTTTTGAATCGAGTGGGACGCGTGTATTTTTGTGTATGATATGATGTAAAAAAATACCAACCAAACGGGGACATACTCAGATACGCTTATTTCGAGTTTTTTTTCACTAAGTAAGGCGGTGGCAATCCATCTCTGTCACTTTCACAAAACGGGGACTTCCCAGTTCGAGGTGTGTCTCAGTATGTTGGTGTGTATTCTCACCGATGTTCTCGTTTTGCACCTTTTACAAACGCACACACACACAATCAGTCTCCTCGCGCCGTTTTGCATCTTCTGCACCATTATATATACATGTATATGCACGCACACACACACACACACATATATATATATATATATATATATATATATATATATATATATATATATAGAGAGAGAGAGAGAGAGAGAGAGAGAGAGAGAGAGAGAGAGAGAGAGAAATTTAACTTTTCGTTGCGTCAGAAGGAGAGATATCTAGGAGGAATAAATCACATCTTAGGGTTGTATCAGATTATTTTTACATTCTTATGTACTTCAAATGAGACGTAAGAGGCGTTGCTAAAGCAAACATACAATAATGTCTATGTGTCAGATCTGTCTAACATTTTCATTGTGTGTGACAGAAAAGTTCAAAAATTGTTGATGTCAAGGAATTTGCCGGCTAAAGTCTGATTTACATTCTTTATTTTCATTTACGAACAAATGACTCTGGAAGAAAATAATGCTATAGGTTGGCATTGTTATAATTTTGGTAAGTATCAATTTCCTTAAGGCGAGTCGTTTCCAACTGACGTTGATACGCTTTGTACGGAATCTTTCGATTTAATATATAGTCATTTCTTTGTCAAAAATATATATGATAACATTCACATACTTTCGTTTCAACCCTAAATATCAACACAAATAACCATTATTGATTTTATAATGGTCTAAGGGAGATAACCCTACACCAGTTGTTGTATGCATTACTGTAGTTGTTTCCGTTATTTATATAATTTTGTAAGCGACAATTTCTACCAGCATGGTCAAAGTGCGTACGAACAACATTTTTTCCACCCACCATCCACCATGTCTTTGTGTTTTCTTTTTCTTTTTATCTGCTTGTACTAGAACATTCTGATTAAAAAGAAATAATCTTGTATCGTCAATGTACTTTATTTTTATTTTCATAATGTGTAACATATTTCCAATTTCATCTCCATTGACTAATTTAGAAACCCTGTGTGGTAAATAAAACTCATTAGAGCTGTAATATATTTTATATCATATTTCGCAATTCTTTATACGATCGTCTTAATTTGGGCATATTGTGCTATAGCGTTGTCCGTCCGCTCATTTATATTTTCTTGTCCTGCTCATACATTTGCAAGTGTTAATGAAACTTTGCCATTGTTTAAATTCTTGTCCGAGCTATAAATTTGAAATGCTTCTGATATTTCGTTGAAACTTTAACTAGGTATATAATATGACCAGATGGTGTGTTACTCACCACGGTCTCGCCCCTGCCTCAAGGACAAACTCACGGCCATGGAAAATGTAAATGAATGACTTGCATCATTGTTCGGGTACAAGCTTTTGACCACTGAGGATATTTATTTTTTTTTAGTCACAGCCATGTCCCCTGCTCCAAGGTCAAGGTCATAGGAAAGGAAGATAACCTCAATAATTTACATCCTTGTTCAGAGTATAAACTATTAACCACTTAAAATATTCTAAACAAACTTTAGTCATTTGTATATTATGAGTTGATGCAGTGTCACATATCAAAGCCATGCCCTCTGTCTCAAGGTCAAGGTCACCTACAAGGTCAGGATCAAATTAAAAGAAAATAAACTCAATGAATTTTATCCTTGTCAGGTCTGTAATGAAACTTGCACATACTGCATAGTATGTTACTGTAAGTGTCCAGGATTAATAACAACATATTTGCAGCAATTCAGCTGGCATGCATTTGTCATATCATTTCTATGAATCATGTAAAGATTAGTAGGTTTTGCTAGGCCTCGTGGGTAATTTGTTTGTGAAGTCTGTTTTGGCGTAGTTTACACACACACACACACACACACACACACACACACACACACACACACACACACAGCCAGTAATTACTCCATCCAATCCACGCTTAAATGTTGTCAATAGGGCATATATGGTACTGCATTCGGTGCTCTTGTTTGCGTTGTAAAAGTGTATTTCACCTAAAATCTTTGTTACCGTCGCGTATTTGTTTTATTTATTAACCAATAATAAGTCTGCTTTGATTTTGCATTTCTATATAAAATTAATAACCTACATGTTCCTTGCATCCACATTGAGAGAGTACGATTGCTTGTTCTTTTTGTTTTTGGGTTGTTCTTTGTTTTTTCAATTTAACACAAATTTAAGTAGTTCAATATTGGACGTTGGTTGATAGACATCGTAATTAATTCGTATATTGACAGCAATTTCCTTATGGGTGTTTGTGTGCAAAGGCTAGATAAATACAATTTATTTCATAATGATCGAAGGGATATAACCTAACACAACTAGTTGTATGCAGTCTGTGGTTGTTTCCATTAGACAGATAATGTTCTATACGCTAACTTCTATCCGAAAGGCAAAGTACATATAAATACTAGTTCTTCCCATCACCATGTCCCCGCCATCACCCTTTTTTCTTCTGTTTGTTCTGCATTTGGTTTCACCTTTAAAATGACCATATGCCTTTATAAATGTATTGTCAATGTACGTAATCTCTATTTTCATAATGTACATTTAATAACACTCGGTTTTCAATGTTGTCTCCACCTGCCTATTTAACAAATCTTATTTTATATCCTGTTTTGCCATTCTTTTGAAGCCTAAAATGTAATACTCAGCAAGCTGATGTTTAATGCCATCTTCACATAATTCTTTGACGATGGTTCGTATGTAGGTACCATCAATAAGTTGTCTATGAGATTCCATTTCTACATCAAATGAATAACGTATATATGCTGCGTTTTGCATCCACATTCATAGTATCCGATTGCTTCTGTCAAGTTAGCACCAGTTTAAGTCGTTCAATGTTAAAGGCTCTGAACTGACCGTAAATGCAGAAAAGTATTGTGACTACGTGAACGCACATCTTTCGAGTCTTGTAGGTGAAAACTATTACTTAAGTTCACTGGTTTAAATTTAACTTGTCAGACAATCGTTAAATGTGGGTAATTATGTATGCTTTAGTAAATATAAGTAGATAAGAGTCTGGATAGCAATTACATTGTGCATCGCATTACAAAAATCAATATCTAACCAGACCTTGGCTTTAGTTCTCATGTATTGTGCTTGCATCATAGTCTGTTTTTCGGTGGAAGGGCTAAGAAGGATTATCTTGACTGAACCGCGGGGACAATTACAACTTGATATAGTTAATCAGCATTATGTACCGGAAGGGCGAAGTTTCCAACGAATATAAAAACTGAGGAGACAGGGAATGTAAATTGTGTGGGCAGAAAAAAAAACTGATTGACCCAGCTGACCTTTGATGTATGCCATAGATACAAAACGGGGAAGACGTCAGTACCTACTATAGTCTAGGTCAGTAGCTTGCCAGTGCATAGTAGAAACCAGAGGTTGTCATATAGTTGGTATCCCAATACCGCTTCTTCATATTTTATTATTGTTGTTCATTCCATTTTACCCGACTAGCATCTGCAAATTAATATTGCCGCACTTTTTAAAATTTTTATTTATGTGTGGGTGTGTGAACTCGTTATCCTGCATTAAAAGAGCCGTTACATGGACAAAATAACAGCTTCACTCATATATTTCTCTTTGATTGGAGAGTTCTGGATTTTCGTTTAAGTACATATATTAAACTGTATGACCTGTAAGCAATGTCTAGCTGCAGTGTAATTGTCTAATGATTTTTTCAAACCGTGAAAGCATAAACAATATCCTACAACATTCACCCTGTACGAGTAAGTCAGAACTTCAAAGAATGGTCTTTCAATGACTGGTTACTAGTTCACGCATGACGCAGTCCCGAGCAAACAAATACTAATAGATTGCAAAGAATCAAGAGCTGAGAAACATTTCAAGTTATAAAACGTTTATTCCCTAATGAAACTGGACAAAGCATCTTGCAAGATGGCTTCAGATATTCAATATACTTCCGGGGGTCTGTCTTGGAGAATATTATATCATCCAGGTTGGCGAGACAGTCTTTACTATTTAAATACACCTCCCCGTATGGCAGAGACTATGTATCGAAATCGCTCGAGTGGTGTGGGGTGGTAGCAGAATGACTTTACAATGGTTCAATGTAATCATGTAGAAGTAAATATGATGCAGGAAAGAAATAGATTTGAAATGTTTTCATCAACAAATGCTTGAATATTGCAGTAACAATAATAATAATAATGATGAGAAGAAGATGAAGTAAATCAACAATATGATACATTTGCTTCCGCTAAACGTCAATGATCCAGCATTGCAGTTATAATGCTGAACGGGTAAGGAAATGTGAATAAGCGGGCGGGTTTTACATCTGTAGACGTGTTTCGAGTTTATTTATGCAACAGTCTGATAATCTTTAGAAGGTAACAAGGACGTTAGGTAAACCCAAAATCCATCACATGGCTATCAAGGAATCATATGATTTTCACGGTGACGGCTGTCTTATAATTGTCATCATCTTGGTTCTTCTGTTGCAGTTTCGATCATAATCTAATGTAATTTATATAGCCCTTTCATGCCGAGAGTCTTTGATTTTGACCTTAATGTTCTCCAACTGGAGACCAATCTTAATTCAAACTTACGTGGTACACTAATTTCTTTGAAAACCTTGTGCAGAACTTGTATACTTGGGGTCAAAGAAATGTAATTTAACGTTATGTTCTTTTGCACCTCTTGATTGTTTTTTCAAAAATATACACATATCATGATTTTGCACAGCAAACTATACATACAAATTCATTTGAAATATTTTCGTGCATATTGATATATATTTTATGGAACAAGCTTTCTTACAAGTGTTGGCATTACTAAGTAAGCCTTATCAATGCATCACAATATTGTTTTGTCTTTCTATCTTTCTTTCTTTCTGTCACAATAGAGTACTACCTTCGACTCATTTCGGTTATTCTTACTAATGAAAAATAATTTTAACTTGGCTTTTTGTTTCCTTTTTCTTTTTTTTTCCTTCCTTCCATCCTTTCTTTCGTTCCATCAAAACGACAATAACATCAAAGCATTTCATAGAGATTGTAACATTTTATTGCTAAATCACGAAGAAAATACATCGATATCAGTTTTGCTTTGGCAATGCAATTATTTCACCATGCATGTATATGGAACATTTTATTGCCTGAGTAAATTCTATAGACTCTACAAAAGAATTATCGCATTTTATCCATGTTTGAAGGCAGGTTTTTCCATCTTCAGTTGCACAAGTAACAAGTAATCTTTCTGCAGCCACAAGAGGAAGCAATCTAATTGTCGTGGTTCTGACTTTGTAGGAATTTCATGGAGGGAAATATTTTGGAGAAGTATATACTCAGCCTGAAATTATAAAGGCAAATCTGGTTTGGTGCATGTTTAACTAGATTGGAGGAACATTGATCTTTGCTTCACCACATAATTTGAACTCCTACCTTAACATGAGCTGCAGTGTAGAAGTGGTGTTTAATGAGAATTTTCCGTTCGTGGTGTGAGAAGCAACTGAGATATCGAGTTTGCTCCGCCTACCAACTTGTATGATTTGTTTTAAAACAAAACGTTTGTTGTGAACATGTGCATACACACTTTAACAGCACTGCTTAGTCAAAATTTGGCGTTATAGCAAGATGAACTTGTATATGATATATAGACATAAATGTGCTAGTGTCTAGGACAAACAATCCGTACTGAGGTAACTGTCTAACAACTTTTGGTTCGCAGTCTGATTCGTAACTGTCCAATGGTATCACCGATAAATAGTATTTGATCGAGAGTCGTTGACAGGTGAAGAGAACAAAACATATTAGAATGTTGAATTACAGACCATATGTAGTCATCACTGTGACGAGTAGACATTTCATGTTATTCATCCACGTATGGACACGTGTTCTTCCAGATAGACAGTCAGATTCTAAGCCTACATAAAGGTCACAGTAGTCTTAATAATAATACTAATAATAATGAGGACTTTGCTCTAACCGCTTTACAACATTAGATAACACCTAAAATCATATATAATGATATGAAAAACAAACACCATGTAATTAGAAAACAAAAACATGCTGAAAATAGTTAAGGTAAGGAAACATTATTAAGTGTTTAGGTCTATTCTTGCAGTCGAAATAGGTGAGTTTTAAGAGCGCTCTTGAATGAGATCACTGTGTCTTTGTGTCTAAGTTCAGTGGGCAATTTGTTCCACGTTGCTGGGCCTTGGTATGCAAAAGAACGTTGTCCGTATGACTTCATTTTGATAGTGGGAATAATGAGAATACAAGTGTCGGAAGAGGAGCGTAAGTATCTTGCTGCTGTGTACACATGGGTGAGGTGAGATAGGTATATTGGACTGGAGCCAGTCAATGAAACGTAGCACAGAGAACAAATTTTGTGTTTGATTCTGGATCGAATGGGTAGCCAGTGTAGGGTACAGAGCAGGGGGGAGGTGTGCTCTGTTCGTGGTACTCTAAGAATGATCCGAGCAGCTGTGTTTTGAACTTTCTGAAGTTTCTGGAGTAGATACTGAGACGAACCAGATATAATTGAGTTACAATAGTCCAGTCTTGAAAGTACTAAGGAACACACAAGTGTTTTAGTTGCATCAACTGAAAGATAATTGCGAATGGAGCTGATGCGTCTCAGCTCAAGATATGATGCCTTGCATATGTTCATGACATGTTGGTGCAATGAGAGAGTACTGTCTAGAGTAACACCTAGGTTTCGTACTGACTGTGTGAATTTAATGTTGGTGTTGCTGATATTTATTGTTTGAGGTAAAGGATGTGAATGAGAAAGTCTTTTTGTTGTAATCAGAATGGCTTCAGTTTTATCATCATTCATCTGCAGCTTGTTACATGTCATCCATGATTTCACATCGGAAATGCACCTCTCTACACCTTGGATGGCAGCATCAACTTCAGTTGGGTGGCTCGATTTGTATATTTGGGTGTCATCAGCGTACAATTGGTGAGACACTGGATGACTATCTATGACACTTGAAAGCGGCTGAGTGTATAGAATGAAGAGAACAGGTCCAAGAACAGAACCTTGTGGAACACCAAAACATAGATCAACTGGGCTGGAGTGTTTTCCATTTGCGGACACAATTTGTGTCCTGTTAACCAAGTAGGACTTGAACCATAGTAAGGCTGTATCGTGAATGCCAAATACATGCTGGAGACGGTAGTAGTAGGCTGGGGGTACTGAGGTACTGGTGGGGCACTTGGGGTACCAACGGGAGTTTAACATGTCTGGGGCACTTGGGGTACCAACGGGAGTTTAACATGTCTGGGGCACTCTAGGTACCAACGGGAGTTTTAACATGGCTGGGGCACTCTGGGTACGAGCGGGAGTTTAACATGGTGGTACCGTAATGTAGTGACGAAGACAACGTCTACTACCATCAAAAAGGGGTGGAGGGTGGGGAGGTGTTTTTGATAGTAGAAGACGTTGTCTTCGTCACTACATTACGGGGTGGGGGAGGGTGTGGGAATAGAATTAATCTTTCTTGAAAAAGGGTGGTCCTAATACGTCATCTACTATCCAAACACCCCACACTACACTATCCAACACGCCGTGTGTAAGTGACTTTCTGCCTAGTGGCTATATCTATATAGCCTAGAGTTATAAATAAAGCATTACCTATACCTCAGATCATGTTGGAGGTGTCAGTAAATTTGCATATATTGTACCTATGTTATAAATAACACTAAAATGGACGTGACTAAATGTTGTATTAAACTTCGGGAACCGTCACGGACTTTAGCGTTGACTAGAAAAAATCCGGAACATTAGATTATAATGGCCTAGACTAAAAGTAACACTAAAATTCCGAAATCGTACCGGACGTTAGCGGAGACTGAAAATAATCAGGAAAAAAAAATGGAAAAAATTGGCTGAGACTAAAAGTAACACTAAACTTCCGAAATTGTACCGGACGTTAGCGGAGACTGAAAATAATCCGGAAAAATTTTTTTTTTTGGGAAGGGGAAATTTTTTAAAAAACAAATCAAAACACACAAACACACTATCTACATTTTTTTTTGGGAAGGGGAAATTTTTTAAAAAACAAATCAAAACACACAAACACACTATCTACATTTTTTTTTTTTTGGGAAGGGGAAATTTTTTAAAAAACAAATCAAACACACAAACACACTATCTACATTTTTTTTGTTTTTTTTTTTGGGAAGGGGAAATTTTTAAAAAACAAATCAAACACACAAACACACTATCTACATTTTTTTTTTGGAGGGGAAGGGGAAATTTTTTAAAAAACAAATCAAAACACAAACACACTATCTAAATTTTTTTTTTTTTTTGGGAAGGGGAAATTTTTTAAAAACAAATCAAAACACAACCATTTTTTTTACTTTTTAAATTTTTTTATATCAAAACACACACCACAAATATACAATCCATTTTTTTTTAAAAAAAATTTATTTGATGGACTGCAAAAGTTGTTGTTGTTGTTGTTGTTGTTGTCTTTGCTGCTGCTGCTGTTGGTGCTGTAGTCTATTTCTTTCCTCCCAATTTTAGATCGATAGAAAGAGAGGGAAAGTGGGGTTTTTTTTTGGTTTGGTGGGTAAAAAACAAACCACACAACACCATTCAGATATATACATCAATAATAATAATTATATTTTATTCAATGTATATACATTATGTTACTCATGGTAATAAAAACAATTTCATATAAGTCCAATACAGTTCAATACACTTCCATATTTACCATTTCATTCTCTTATTGTTCTGACACTTCAGGAAGATTCTTGTCTACAATTCTCTCATAACTTTCTTCTGGACTCTCATTGATAAACTCCAACTTAATAAAATGTCCATTATCATCTCGAATCCACCGCTCTTTTTTACAAATCTTGTAAACTTTACTATGATCTAATCCAAAACACCTTGCCACATCACGAATGGAATCCATCCGACTATATAATCCTGAATTCAAGTCAGTTAATTTCACAGGTCTCACAAATCCTCCAATGACTTGACTCTTCTTCTCTGGCTCTTCTCATATAGCTTGAAATCTTTTCTGGAACTTCTTCGAAAAGACCGACTTACAAATTCCAGTACAGCAATAGTAGACACTTGATGAAACACAATCAAAATATTCAGCAGCCTTTTCCATACTTTCAAATCTTCTTTCCTCTGTCTCACCAACAAACTGGCACAACACACTTCTATCACTTCCAAAATTAATTCTCCTTCTTTCTTTATCATTCTTCACATGTTTATGCAAACATGTTCGTTCACTAGCAGTCATCACTTGAAGATTTTCTATTCTATCATCATCAAGTACACCACTTCACTCTGTCTTGGTAGATCCACTCCATTCACCGCTTCAAAGACAAATCTCCCTCGATTTGTTTGTTTCTTCCTCTTTCCTTCCTTACCAGTAATCTTAATCTTTATCAATCCAAATGAATTCAAATTTCCTTTGACTTTCCTTCCATACTTCATATGATAGACATTACCAAGTATGTCAGCAGCATAATTATCATACACCTTATGAACATACTTATTCAGTTCAATTCCAGTATCTTGACTTTTATCTCGAGCGCAGTACTTTTCCATCTTCACAGTTTGAAAGTTCAATCACGACTAGTGATTCTGAGGGTAAGAAGGTCTATATATATATATAGGTTCCCTGGGTGAAACTGAATCAGTTTCAAAGTAAACTTCAAGATGAAAAGATCACGCCGAAGCCATGAGAAACCAGAAGAAGAAGAAGAAGAAACAAAGAGGCCACGACGACTAAGACATTCCGTACCGCCTGAAACACCGCTAGATGAACTACTAGCTCAAGTCCATGCTAGTGACTTCGAAGAGGAGATGAGTGAACCTGAAACCCAAACTTCTAATCCACCCAAAACAAAATCCACTACCAGAACCCCAGGCCAAGAAATACAACCTAGTACTTTGGCTCCTCCTGAAAATTACTATTGGATTCTAGAGACTCAAAAAATAACTTCTCGAAAATTTAAAACTACAGCTTACACTCACACTGTTCACTTTAAAGACTTCAAGTCCAAAGTACCTCCCGAGAAAGCGGCGGGGTTCATTAGCGATTTGTGGGATTCTGTCTTAATGAACTTGAAACGACAATGTGGAGCCAAAGAAGACGATCGATTGAGACTGGCCATTCATCATGACAATTTGAAGAGTCCTGTTTGGATCGAGTTCAGCACCCCGGCAGAATTAACGCCAGACAAAGTTATGTCCAAAATAGAACATGTGCAACAATCCAACGACAAGTTTACCATCACCGATGGAAAGGCCACACTTTACTTGACTCACGTTTCCCCTCCTTGAGGAAGTGGACGAAGTAGGAAACCGTTACTGGTGGACGATATTCGAAGTACCAAACGCAGTGTCGTCCAAATCGACAATACTCAAGACCAGATGTGCTTTGCTCGGGCTATTGTGGTGGGGCGAACATATGCCAACAAGAACGAGAGCAAAGAATGGAAAAGAGCCTGGAATAACATTCGACAGTCGGACAGAACCAAACAACGAAACAAAGCAGAACTCCTGTTGCAACAAGCAGGCATCCCTAACCAGCCAAGTGGCTAACTTTGAGGTTTTGAAAAATGCTTTGCTGTCTGGACAAGTGGAAGACTTTCGAGTGCACACGTTAGAACCTCACAAGATCGTACGATTACCTAATCATCAAATTGTCACTCGTCCTTTACAAAAAGTGTACCAAATCGTGTACCAGAAGCGAGTGAGACTTCCAGACCACACCACTTTACATTACTGACACGCCGATCTGCAGTATAAAAAAGGGCACCCCTTCCAAACCTAACCATTCATTGTGACTTTCAACGTTGACCGAGCAAGAAGAAGAAAAAAAAGATTAATTTTGTCATCCTCCCACCAAAGATGAATAAGAATACTCATGCCACCCACCCACCGAGGGAGAAATCTAGTGGTGTGAACTCCAAGTACCATTACGACTTGGAGTGCGATGCAGTGCCATGCGACGAGACGGATTCCGTAAGCGTTGACAGCATCGATTCACACGATCAGACGGATGCCGTACGCTTGGACATCGTCGATACAGCACGTGTACCTCACCGTCCATCTAGAGATGCAGGACGACCTTTCTTCTTTATTGGGAAGAATGCTAAACGTACCTGTGAATGTCATAAAGAATTGACGATACCTGTGGCTTTGCCTGGTTATTACAAGTATGATAATCTACTCGAGACGTTCAAAGACAAGTGGCCTAAATTTCTACTACAATCCACTACTGACAAAGCTTTAGCCAGATCTGGATTTATCTACTTGGGAGAAGGAGATAAAGTTCAATGTTTCAGTTGCGGTGTGAGACTTCACCAATGGGAGCCTACCGACTCAGCTTACATTGAACATGCCAGATGGTCTCCGCACTGTCAGTTCTTACCTTTAGTGGCCTCAGAAGAGTACGGGTACGATGAGCCAGATGCCAAGAAGAAGTAAAAAAACATGTCGGAGGATACTTTACAAGAATACATTTGTGGTTTACCTTTGGAGCTGCGAGAACGCATTTACCAGTATTTTGTCCCTAGTTTTAGAAGATCGCATTCGTGACTTGCCTTCGAAGTTGCGAGTACGCATTTACGAAGAGTTTGTCCAGATCCAAGTGAAACCCAAACTCAAAGTCATTCCTCGATTTGCACACTACCGTGACTTTCACCGTATCAGAAATCTGATTTTGAAGAAAAACTATCACGAGTATCGTGAAGAACACAAAAGAGAGTTACTTTACGTGTTCATTTTAATTGCATATTTTCTCACTAATTCACTTCTTCGTGTTCGTGTAAAGTTGTAAAATATGCTTTTTGTTGTGTTGGTTGGTTGTTTTTTTTAAAAAAAAATAAAAAATAAACGTGTATGAAAATGTATAAAATGTCTTGGGTCTTTTGTCTTCTTCTCAAAAATCTTCTTACCTCAGACATGGCTACATCCTCCTCTTCTACCTCGTCTACCTCTTCTGTGGTTAAAGTGATTGACGAAAAGTTAGATCGTCAAAGTTGGAATGCTTTGTATCTGCGCCATCCATTTAACATGTTGATTGCTGGACCGAGTGGTTCAGGTAAAACCGAATTTGTCAAACGATTGATCGAACACAAAACTGATTTGTTTGATCGTCCACCTCAACGTATCGTGTGGTGTTACAAAGAGTGGCAACCGTCTTACACACTACTCCAAGAAAGTCAAGGAGAAACCATTTCGTTTGTGGATGGTATTCCTCACGAAGACGATGGAATTGTGTCTGACGTGAGTCAAACTCATTTAGTTATTTTTGATGACATGTTAGGAGAAGACGAAGAAGAAATTAAACTTTGGTTTACACGAAAAGGACACCATCGTAATGCTAGTATTGTCTACATTACACAAAATTTATTTCAACAAAGTAAAGCCCATCGAACCATTAGTTTGAATGCTCATTACGTGGTCTTGTTTAAAAGCCCCAGAGACAAATCTCAAGTACAAGTGTTAGCCAAACAGTTAGGGGCTCCTTGGCTCAATTATGCGTACGACGATGCCACTCAAACCCCTCACGAGTATTTACTCATCGACTTAAAACCGACCACTCCTGACTATTTGAGATTTCGTGCCCAATTGTTTCACCCTTGGGGTGAAGAAGGAGGTCCTGTCATTTACACGTCCCCTTCAGCCCATTTTTAAAAAAAAAACTATAAAAACAACCTACTACGTCATTTCTGTCTCACACTCTTTTTGAGAGAAGATGACTTCCTTTCAATCTCATCCTTCGGCTAAATTGATTCGTGCCTTGTATGGCATCAGTCGTGAAAAAAGTGCACAAGTCCGTGCTCATTTGTTAGAAGCGAGTCTTAAAGAAGTGTTACGATGGTTTACTTTGACGGCACGTCAATTACTACAAGGCATCATTCACATCCCTCATCAAACTCAACGTTTTTTTCAAAAACATAAAGGAGCATTGTCACAACTGGCTGATCCTAGAATCGATTCACGGACTAAAAAACAAATCATTTTAACTCCTGGTGGAAGTGGTTCTTTAGGAGGGGTTATGATTCGTTCCCTTTTGAAATGGGATCCTAATGATGCCAAAGCCAAAACAACTCCTAAAAAGAAGAAAAGTCCAAAGAAGAAAACCACCACCACCAAGAAAAAGAAGAAAGGCAGCCCTCAGAAAAAGAAAAGTCGTGCCCAGAAGAAGAAGAAAACCACACCTACCACCACCACCACCACCACTAACACCCGACGTAAAAGAGGTACTGCAGCCAGGACGCAAACGTACACCCGCAAAACACCACCACCCTTACCATCACCACCATCACAGTCCCCAATGATGACGAGGTCTCCTTTTGCGTCCACCTCCTCTTCCTCTTTGTCTTCTTCTTCACCCTCTTTTACCATGATGCCTGTCAAACCAGACTTAAGATCCGTGTTTCCTAATTTGATGCAAAAATGGAAACCTATTTCTAAAGTCACCCCGTCGGGACCGTCGACTTCAGCTGATTTAGCCATGGCAGCAGCCACCAACAAAGTACCATCCCCTAAAACCAAAGTCCAAGAAAGAACTGGCATCTTACAAAGTTTAGTGGATTTATCCAAAGAAGAATTGAGACGATTTAATCCCTTGAAAACACCTCAACGTCAAGTGATGCCTGTCGTGAAGTTGGTACGTCGTGCAGACAATCAGTGGAGACGTGTTCCAGTATAAAATAGAAGGGTACCCTGCCAGAGACTTCAGACTTACTCCTCACCTCTAAGATGGCTCCCAAAAGTGCACACCACAACTACCTCCACCAAAAAAAGAAGAAAAGTAAAACCACCAAAAAAGGACGACTTCCCCCTCGTCTGGCCAAACATTGGGATGTCTTGTCTGTCTTGACCAAATCCAATCCTCCCATGCGAAAACAACTCATTCAAACAGCTCCTAAAGAAATCATCGATACCGTGTGTGAATGTTGTTTGAACGTGTTGAAAGGAACGGTACCTTTGTCCAAGATACAGAAACAAAAATTAGGGAAACATCGGAACGTTCTTCGTCAAATGGTCAAAAAGAAAATACCTCTTCAACAAAAGAAAAAAATGTTGGTGCAACGAGGAGGATTTCTACCTATGTTGATAGGACCGTTGTTAAAAATAGCCGCTCCTTTGTTAGGAACGATTGCTGGACCACTTTTAGGAGGGGTCATGCGATAACCCCTCCCCAAAAAAAGAAGATAAAAAGGACCACCCTTCTCTGAAAAGACTACACCTTTTTGGTACCTTTGGATGAAATGGAAGGACGAAAACTGACTTTAGTACCTTACAAACGATGGATGAAATTTCATCGTTGGAACGAACAACGGATACCTCATTTACCACCCAATCCTAATCTTAACGAAATGTCTCAGTTACAACAAGAAATACAATCCCTGATGGAACGAAACAATGTGTCCGAAACAGAAAAATCCCAACGGTACGGTCAACTTTTACAACGTCTACAACTCTTTCGTCAAAAAACGGTCGACGAAACAGCTTCACCCACTCTGAGAGATTTTAAGGCTCTCATGAAAAGCGAACCTAAAGTCACCACTAAAACAGACACCGGTACAGGGATGACCGTCAAAGAAGAAGAAGAAGAAGAAGAAGAATAGTTTTTACTAACTCCACCTCTTAAAAAATTAAAAAAGTTAGCCACACCGGATTGGATAAAAAAGAAGATGCCTACCCCTTTACCCTCAGAAAAGAAAAAGGAAGAAGTGATGAAAGAAGTCAAAACAGAACCGATGACCCCTGTTCAAACTCCCTTTACCCCAGTAGCACGTCGGACACGTAAACAACAATCCAAAAAGATACCTCACGAAGAAAAGAGTATTGGAACTTGGTTAACTTATTTTTGAGGAAATCATCATCATCATGGAGAAACTGTTAGCCACCATTTATTACAATCCTGGCCGTGCTGCTGGTTACGGAGGAGTTCAAAAATTATATCGAGCTGCTAAAAGTCAATTGAAAAGTGTACGTTTGCCCGAAGTACGACGATGGTTACAAGAACTATCGACGTACACGTTACACAAACCCATTCGACGTAAATTTTCTAGAAGTACCACTCAAGTGGAAGGCATCGATCATCAATGGCAAGCCGATTTAGCCAACGTCTCTCATTTAGCCACTTACAATCGTGGTCACAAATATTTGTTTTGTGTCATCGACGTGTTTTCCAAATTTGCTTGGGTCGTACCTTTGACTTCTAAAAGCAGTACCGAATTGGTACGAGCCTTAAAATTGGTCTTGAAACAAAGTGGACGCCAACCTTTACGATGGCAAACTGACAAAGGCACCGAATTTCTAAACCAAGCTTTTCAAAAAGAATTGAAACAAAGACACATTCATTTTTTTACTACCGAAAATCCTGAAACCAAAGCCAGTATCGTGGAACGTTTTCAAAGAACTTTGAAAGAACGTATGTGGAAATATTTTACACATCAACATACTCTCAAGTACATCGACGTGTTACCTCGTTTGGTCAAAGCGTACAATCAATCGTACCATCGTAGCATTGGATGTGCCCCCGAAGAGGTCAGCCCTGAAAACGAAGTGACCGTGTTTGATAAATTATTTGGTTCACCCCAGAAGAAAAAAAAAAGTAGAAGAAAAACCTTGTTGGAGTTAAAGACGGGAGATTGGGTTCGCATCGGAAAAACCAAACGTACTTTTGACAAAGGTTATTTACCTAACTGGACCACCGAATTGTTTCGTGTCACTACCCCCGTCCGTGGACGTGATCCTACCGTCTATAAATTGGAAGACATGCACGGTGAAGTTCTCAAAGGAACATTTTACTTGCCTGAGTTACAACGAGTGACTAAAAAAAGAAGACACCTTGTACGACATCGAAAGCATTCTCGAACAAAGAACACGGAAAGTAGGTAAACGTCGAGTAGAAGAAGTCAAAGTACGTTGGAAAGGATATCCACCTAGTTTTGATTCTTGGATTGCTGCTTCTCAAGTCGTCGACTATAAAAAGAAAAAGAAGTAAACTCACAACATGCCATTCAACACAGTAGCCACCCAGACGACTTCAACGACTCCTTCACAGAGTTCTTCTCTTCAAGAATTACAAAAACAACCACTTTGGGTGTGGTGCGGAGAACGTGTGCCTAAAAATCAAATCGTCTTTTTCTGCCAAATCTTTGTAGTGTATTGTGTCATCGGAGCAGCTATTGCCAATTTGAGTTTACAACAAGGAGACAAACAATTGTGGACCATTTTACTTAGCAGTTGCATCGGTTATCTTTTACCCAGTCCCTCTTTGAAATTTAGGACGACAGACAACAGCAGCCATAGCAACAACCACGCTAGTTTTACCAACGCCAGTTCACCTTCTTCTTCGTCCAGTCACCACCACAATACCAATTCTCTTTTGGAACCTTTTGAACATCATTCTTCTTCTGTCCACTTGAGTGACACCTCGGACACCAGAACCACTTTGGAACTATGAATGACCAATTTTATTTAACGTTACCTAGTGACAGTTCCATGGATGTGTTTCCCAACAACAAATTATGTTGTTTCACGGCCAAATTACCTCAGGCCTTCCAATTGGATCACGACGCTCATTGGGAAGTGGCTTTGGTAGAAATCATTCATCCTACGCAAATCAAGAATGTGTCTGGAAATCAAACCATTTTTGACGTAGCAATCTATAACGAAAAAGTGCAAAAAGAGTTGGACGCTCATGATCCTGAAATTGGGAAAAAAATGAGTTCAAAAACTGACAATACTCCCTACTCGACCTATCGCATGAGAATTCCTGAAGGGTATTATTTTAGTGCTCAACATTTGGTGGAGACGATTGCGGCCGTCTTCGATGCCCAATTTGGCAAAGCCTTGGAAAAAAAACAAAAATGGGTAGAGATCAAATACCATCCTGTGGCACGCCGTTTCCTCTTGCAATTTTTGAAAGGGCATGAGGGAAAGCCATTCGACGAGAAAGAAGACAAACACTTACCCGCGCACGAAAGAAAATTCATGACTATCACTTTTTCTGCTGGGTTGTTTGATATTTTGGGTGGAAATAAAAAGTATCATGGTGAACGAACAATCCACACCAACACAGATTTCGGAGAGGCTTTTCGCACCCCTATCGAATTAAACGTTGGACTGAATTTAATGTTTGTGTACTCCGATTTGATGGAATACAACGTGGTGGGTCACACAGCTGCTCCCTTACTGAGAGTCATTCCTTTCAAAGTGGATACTGCTGCTGGTGCGTACGAAGAAGGTGGAAACACGTTTCACGTTCACCGTGAATTTGTACATCCTCATTATCTTCCAGTCAGTAAATCGTATTTTGACAGTGTCCACATTAGTATAAAAGGAGATTTGGGACAAGATGTGCCATTCATTGACAAAGGAAAAGTCACGGTGAAACTACATTTTCGAAAAAAACAAGTTCTCTAACGAATTGTAACTGACCCAAACAAAAAAAATGTATCCAGTGTACCAAGGAGTGGCTCGACAACGAGGACATGGTTTAGGAGATATGTTAAAATCGGCTTTTCGGACGGTAGCTCCTATTTTGAAACCGATGGTGACTCGAGGATTTCATGCCTTAAAAGATGCCGCTTTGACACAAGGAAAAGAATTTTTGCAAAATGTCCTCATCGACAAACAAAATCCAAAAGAAGCCTTTATGAGAGCAGGCAAAAATGTGTTGATGACTTCTGGTAAAGATCTTTTAGGCCTCCAAGAAAATCCTATAAATACGCTTCACGCTTCAGACCCTGGCATTACTTCACAGCAGCAAGGACAAGGTAGAAAGAGACGACAACAACGTCTAAATCCTTTCAAAGTTCATAAAAAAACACACGGCAGTACTTCCAGAAAGAATAAGAAAAGAAGAAGAACCGTCAGAGAATTAGACGTGTTTGATTATTAACTGTGAAAAAAAAAATGATGCACCGAGATTCTTGCGAATGTACCAAGTCAGAACTGGATATGTTTTCTATGCCTCCCACCATGATGACGATGCAAGAATCCCAATGGGTGGAATTTCATCCTGTATCGTCTTTGACGGAATCAGCTCCTATCGAATTTGAAATCAAAGGACAAACTGAAGATTACATCGATCTGAATAACAGTTACTTGTACCTGAAACTTCAAGTACAAAAAAATGACAACACCCTTCCTGGGGAAGCTGCCCGAGTGGCACCCGTCAATAATTTCATGCATTCCTTGTTCAGCGGAGTAGATTTGTACTTGAATAACAAACTGGTCAGCAGCAGTTTGGATACTTACCCTTACCGTGCTTATTTGGAAAATCTCTTGACGTACGGAAAAGAAGCCAAGAACACTCATCTGGATGCTTCGGTGGTCTGGAAACCTGACACCTCGGAAACGTTCAACGACACAGAGCTGTCAGTACCGGCGAAGACTTCTGCTAATGATGGTGATCCTATAATTCCAGCAGTCCCTCACAATGTGGGATTCAACGGCCGTCGAAAGAAAATCAGACGAAGTTTAGAACTGATGGATCGTTTGCATTTGGACATGTGGTTGCAAGACAAGTATTTGTTGAACGGAGTAGATGTACGCCTGAGACTGAATCGCAGTAGTGCCGCCTTCCATTTGATGGCTGATGCTAACGAGTGGAAAACCAAAATCCAAGAAGCCAAACTTTACGTGCGACGTGTAGAAGTCTTACCAAAAGTAGCCAATGACATCAGTCAATCCTTGAGCAGAACCACTGCTAAGTATCCTGTGCGACGAGTGGAAGTGAAAACCTTTACCATAGCCGCTGGACTCCGATCCAAAGTCGAAGATCACATCTTCTAAGGACAGCTCCCCAAACGTTTGCTGATTGGCATCGTCAGTAATGCAGCCCTCAACGGAGTCCACGATCAGAATCCGTTCGAGTTTAAACACTACAACGTCTCCAAGATAGAAGTCAGTCGAGATGGCAAGACCTTGTGTACTAGACCTTTTGAACCTAACTTTAGCGACGGCCATAAAAATTACTTGCGATCTTACCTGAGCCTGTTTGAAGCCACAGGCCAGTTAGAGCGCGACACCAGCCACGGCATTTCGTACGAGGATTATGCAGGAGGGTATGCTTTGTGGGGATTTGATTTCACTCCGGACCAAGGCAGCGATGAAGGACATTTTCACCCTATAAAATCAGGCCCACTTCGTGTGGAACTTCAGTTTGCAGATCCTCTACCCGACACAGTGAACGTCGTCTTGTATGCAGAATTTGATAATACTCTAGAAATCAACAGTTTGAGAGAAGTGATTCTAGACTATTAGAAGAAGAAAAAAAAGATGCAACACGTAGAAGAAGAACCTATGGAAATAGATGAGGAATTTTGTGAGAAGTCACAAACTACCACAAATGATGATGATGACGAAGTCATTCATTCAGAACCTAAAACCGAGTTTACTGGATTTATTTCTCGATGGCCAGAACACGAAAAACAGTTAGTGTCCTGTTATGCTCAGGAATTGAGTAAAATAATTAACAGTCTAGTCCAAGAACAATGTTATGGATGTCAAATCGATCATCCTAGTCAGATACAACACGACCAATGTATGATGTTGACAGGTGAAGAACAATTGGACAACTATTTGGAAACGGCTTGGTCCCAGAACTCGGAACAAAAAGTGTTGAGACAATGGTATAAAGACTTGGTGAATTCTTCTTTTCCTCCTCCACTTACTCTTCTGGAGATCAGACGCATCGAAGGGCTCATTCAACAGAGTGCAGAACCTATCCGACGTGAATATTCGTGGAATTACAAGACAGATCAATTCAAGTTTAAAGTCAGGTGTGCATTGGTGACCCATTATTTCCATTGAAGAAAAAAAAAGAAGAAAAAAAATGGATACTAGAGAACTTTATTACCTATTGACTCATAATTCCTACACTTCTTCTTGGAATCCTGTGGTATGTGCTAAAGATGAACTACCTCATCGTAAACCAAAAAACGTTCATGCTTATGTCATCAATACTGACGACAGTGATCTACCAGTTACCCATTGGATTGCCGTGTACTTTCCCAACGATGACAATGGTGGTGGTGTGGAATATTTTGATTCTTATGGATTACCTCCTTTGGAAAAAGACATCATCGAGTTTATGAGAAGAAATGCCGTCTCGACTCGATTCAATAATGTGAGACTACAAGGATCAGATTCTATGGTGTGTGGACAATATTGTGTTCATTATCTTCATCAACGCAGTCTTGGATATTCCTTAGAACATTTACTGACTTATTTTGATAGTGACTATGTTCGAAACGATGCTAAAGTACAACAATGGTTTTGTCAACGTTATTTTTATCTCTTGTCTTTAGCTCACAATCGTAGTGTACATCAAAATGATGTAGATGTAGAAAGTTTCACATTTACTTTACCTTCCAAACGTTGTCAACCTTGTAAATATGTTCCTGTTTGAAAATTTCTGGTTGAATGGTTAGTATTTTTATGTTAGAATAGTTATTGTTGAATAAACAATTTTGTTGATTGTTGAAAAAAAATATGGTGTTGTGTGGTTTTTTATTGAATTTGAAATAATAATGATTATGTTCTATCTCTCTCTTTCTATCGATCTGAAGTCACCCCCCTCTATCTATGATCTCACTGTCGATCTGAACCCTATTTTTAGGTCAGCGCAATGGATGGTGTGGTGTATGTATTGGATAAAAAAAAATTTAAAATAAGAAATGGGTGTGTGGAGTATGTTTGTATAGAGTGTGCTTGTGTTTTGTTTATTTTAAAAAAAAATAAAAAATAAAAAAAGGATTTGTAAAAAAAGGAAGTGGATTAGAGATGATAATGGACATTTTATTAAGTTGGAGTTTATCAATGAGAGTCCAGAAGAAAGTTATGAGAGAATTGTAGACAAGAATCTTCCTGAAGTGTCAGAACAATAAGAGAATGAAATGGTAAATATGGAAGTGTATTGAACTGTATTGGACTTATATGAAATTGTTTTTATTGCCATGAGTAACATAATGTATATACATTGAATAAAATATAATTATTATTATTGATGTATATATCTGAATGGTGTTGTGTGGTTTGTTTTTTACCCACCAAACCAAAAAAAACCCCACTTTCCCTCTCTTTCTATCGATCTAAAATTGGGAGGAAAGAAATAGACTACAGCACCAACAGCAGCAGCAGCAAAGACAACAACAACAACAACAACTTTTGCAGTCCATCAAATAAAATTTTTTTTTTTAAAATGGATTGTATATTTGTGGTGTGTGTTTTGATATAAAAAAATTTAAAAAGTAAAAAAAATGGTTGTGTTTTGATTTGTTTTTTAAAAAAATTACCCTTCCCAAAAAAAAAAAAAAATGTAGATAGTGTGTTTATGTGTTTTGATTTTTTTTTTTTTAAATTTACCCTTCCCAAAAAAAAAAAAAAATGTAGATAGTGTGTTTGTGTGTTTGATTTGTTTTTTAACAAATTTCCCCTTCCAAAAAAAAAAAAAATGTAGATAGTGTGTTTGTGTGTTTGATTTGTTTTTTAAAAAATTTCCCCTTCCCCAAAAAGAAAAAATGTAGATAGTGTGTGTGTGTGTTTTGATTTGTTTTTTAAAAAATTTCCCCTTCCCAAAAAAAATGTAGATAGTGTGTTTGTGTGTTTTGATTTGTTTTTTAAAAAATTTCCCCTTCCCAAAAAAAAAAAAAAATGTAGATAGTGTGTTGTGTGTTTTGATATAAACAAAATTTAAAAAATCAAAAAAAAATTTTCCATTTTTTTTCCGGATTATTTTCAGTCTCCGCTAACGTCCGGTACAATTTCGGAAGTTTAGTGTTACTTTTAGTCTCAGCCAATTTTTTCCATTTTTTTTTCCTGATTATTTTCAGTCTCCGCTAACGTCCGGTACGATTTCGGAATTTTAGTGTTACTTTTAGTCTAGGCCATTATAATCTAATGTTCCGGATTTTTTCTAGTCAACGCTAAAGTCCGTGACGGTTCCCGAAGTTTAATACAACATTTAGTCACGTCCATTTTAGTGTTATTTATAACATAGGTACAATATATGCAAATTTACTGACACCTCCAACATGATCTGAGGTATAGGTAATGCTTTATTTATAACTCTAGGCTATATAGATATAGCCACTAGGCAGAAGGTCACTTACACACGGCGTGTTGGATAGTGTAGTGTGGGGTGTTTGGATAGTAGATGACGTATTAGGACCACCCTTTTTCAAGAAAGATTAATTCTATTCCCACACCCTCCCCCACCCCGTAATGTAGTGACGAAGACAACGTCTTCTACTATCAAAAACACCTCCCCACCCTCCACCCCTTTTTGATGGTAGTAGACGGTGTCTTCGTCACTACATTACGGTACCACCATGTTAAACTCCCGCTCGTACCCAGAGTGCCCCAGCCATGTTAAAACTCCCGTTGGTACCCAGAGTGCCCCAGACATGTTAAACTCCCGTTGGTACCCCAAGTGCCCCAGACATGTTAAACTCCCGTTGGTACCCCAAGGGCCCCACCAGTACCTCAGTACCCCCAGCCTACTACTGACGGTGAAGTAATATATCATGGCCTATTGTGTCAAATGCTGCAGACAAGTCAAGGAGGGTGAGGACTGTAATCTTTCCACTATCCAAAGCAGAGACAAGGTCGCTAACTACTTTCAGAAGGGTAGTTTCGGTACTGTGGCGAGGGCGATATGCAGACTGTACATTGCTAAAAAGACTGTTTGAATTCAGATGAGATACAAGTTGGGATAGAACAACTTTTTCTAAGATTTTTGACATGAATGGGAGGTTAGAAACTGGGGCGGTAGTTCTTTAAATCGTTGTGGTCAAGTGTTGGTTTCTTCAGCAGAGGCTTACAATGGCAGTTTTGAAAAATGATGGGAATTCACCGGATGAGAGAGAAGTATTAATAACATTAGTTAGTGAAGGCAATATTGGATCTAAGCACTCAAGCAGCAGTGATGTCGGAATCGGATCAAGTTCACATGACTTTGGGGCACTCTTCGTCACGATAGTACGTACTAAATCCATAGAGACCGGTTCAAATGCTGCTAACGGTTGCCGTTGAAATTCTGTATCGCAACTGTATGGCGACGATGAGTCAGTTGAAATTGTGTTGTCAAGCTTATCTCTAATGGTTTGCAAACTGGTCCGGAAGGTCGACTGGAGAGAAGGTAGTTGGAAGAGGTGTACATTTGTTCCTTGACATTAGCTTGTTAGTAATCTCGAAGAGCTCTTTGCAGCTGGAACTTTCAGTTATCTTAGTACTGTAGTGGGCTGATTTCGCTGCATGGACTATGTTTGTAACATTCTTCTTAGCGGCTTCATAAATTTGCATATGAACAGTGAGTCTGGTGGAAAGCCAAAGCCTCTCAGCCTTACGGCGGTCTCTTTTAGCAGTGCGAAGCTGGTCCCTAACACTGCTATACCATGGAGAACACTTTTGAATTGATACTCTGCACTTGGTTGCTGGGGCATGTTTGTCAATCAATGAACGCAGGCAGTTATCAAGTTGTTCTGCTGTAGGAGGTAACAAAGTTGTTAGGATTGCTTGGATGTCATGCATTAGTTGGGTTCTATTTATCATACGGAGGTTTCTCTTAGTAGCAAATAAAGGTGGAGGGTTAGTAGGGACTGATACGTCAAGATGGCATATAATGCAGAAGTGACCTGATGCAAGTTCGTGGGATACCAATGAAGACTGTAGAATATTATCATCAGGTCTATGAAGAATCCAGTCTAAAATGTGACCATGTTTATGGGTGGGTTGGCTAACTGACTGTTTGATGTGTATGGGTTTCCAGGACAGTCAAAGTGAAAGTTGAAATCTCCAAGAATAATCAGATTGCCACCTATCGAATTTCCATACTCCAAGAGATTCGGAAACTGCTCCAAAAAGAGAGATTCGGTCAGCTTGTTTTTTCTACTAGGAGGAGGGCGGTAGAGGCAGAAAAAATGGACTGACCTTTGTTCCAGTGTGAGTGTGGTTTGGACTAGTTCAAACGATGTGTGGTAAAAATTGAAGGTTGTAGTGTGATTAAGACGGTTGATCATGGAGTTCTTTGCGACGACAGCAATTCCACATCCGCGGGAGCGGCGGGGGAACGACTTGATGGAGTAACCGGGGGGTGTTGGATCCGCGCACTTGGGCTCATCGCCTGATGTTTTAGCCATGTTTCTGTCAGGAAAAAGATGTCGATATTCTGATCGGTGATACAATTAACTATTTCTGTGCGCTTGTCCGGTGGTCCTACTGATTGGGCATTGAATAATGCGATGCGCAGTTGTATCTCTTGGATAGTTGACACAAAGGTTAACGATTTCAGAGGAATTTGAATTAAGTTATTGAAATTAACGGCCAAGTTTTCAAATTGTCGTGCCGGAAATGGCGAAAGGGAGATAACTGGAATTCTTCTTCCTGTTCTACGCCGGCCAGCTTTGAAACATCGTTTCTTTTTTCGCTTCCACTTACATTTAAGTAATGATGAATGTAGTCCCAGGTCGTTTATTCTAGTGCACAGTGTTGTGTGGAGAGCCAAGGAGTGGTCATTTAAAGCAATTAATGAGGGTCCATCATAGCATAAACGGGTGGACTGGCGAGTATCACGTGATGACGGTATGTCCAACAACAAAGGTAGTTGTAGCAGTGGAGCAAGAAGGCTGAGAAAAAGTCTAATAGTTCTCGTTTCCAAAACCAGAAGTCGATGAAACACATTCCAACAGAACGGCCAAAATGCATGATGAACACAATAACGTAGACGAAGACAGACAACAAGCACATAAATTATGAAAAACGGCACAAAAATCCGGAGCAGCTGCCTCAAGCCTGTTAAGCGATAGTGGCCATCTTGGAATATCAAGAAATGTTTGCGAATGAAAGTTCTCTGATCCCACGAACACCATGATGAATGCATATTAGTCGTATATAATGGGTGATAAAATGATTATGAGAGTCTGTAATCTCTGCTGGCACATTCTGTGAAAACTTCATTCCAGTGATGACGTGATAAAGATGATACACAAGGCGATACACAACACATAACTGGAAGCTTCCTGACTGGAAAGAAAGTAGAAATATTTTGTTAACTACAAAATCAATGCCTGAACCCGGTCGGGGGTTTACATATTATCTCTGTTATAACCGAAACTAACACAGTACACGGATATTGGGACCATGTTTTCGAACGAAAACAACGGCAGGTAAGAAAAGGCGCCAAGTTGGTCTGATGGCCTTTTCAACCCAAGTATAGTAGCCAATGAAACTGTTGAACAGACCACATTTGTATTATTGGTGGTGTTATA
The DNA here is from genome assembly GCA_029931535.1 of Margaritifera margaritifera. Taxonomy (NCBI): domain Eukaryota; kingdom Metazoa; phylum Mollusca; class Bivalvia; order Unionida; family Margaritiferidae; genus Margaritifera; species Margaritifera margaritifera. Next base: position 474,527 of record JAQPZY010001583.1, on the reverse strand, counting down.
CATATCAATCTCATAGTACTAATGATTCATGTACGTACAATATATGTGCGCGGCAAAGATTCAATAGTGCACGAGTTTAAATATTGAAAAGGAACATCCAAACGCTCAAGAAATCATATTTTCCTACATCTTTGGAGTTTTTATTATCCTTTGCGTGGAGATAAGTCTGTAACGAATTCATTGATTCGGATGTAAAGAACAAAATAATTTGATTATATATACTAAATTATGTAAGAAGAACAGGTCAAATTATTGCGTAAAGAGGTAATGTTTTGGAGAGAAGGGTTATTTCAATTGCAATTTTATGCGGATTTAATTTACGTTTAAAACAAATTTAGTTATAATACAATAAGTGTAAATAACTTCCACACAGCTCATCACGACAATTAAAATTTTGTCAAAATAGAATAATTCGTAATGAACGTATCATCATTTTCAAGGTAAATAGCATTGCGCAGAAAGAAATTGTTAAACGCTATACTTGAAAATTCAGATTTTTAGAAATTGCAAGATACATGGTTTGAAAGTTCAAGATGCAGCAGCTGATTGAAAATTAGTAAGACTACCAGGAAAATAGGACGGTATTTTCTATACTATTATTCAGCGTCTGATTTTTCTCATCATAGGACATTGGTCCAAGTGCCTGTTGTACTTACAAAGATGCAGTTAGTATGTCTTTTCATTGATGTTTACTTGAGAATTATGGACAGTTTGCTGGGAAAACAAACATGGGAGTTATAGTTCCAATCAAGTTAAAAAGAATAATTAAGTGATTGACATAGTATTGACAGGGACTGATAAAGAAGTTGTTGGCCTTGTTCTTTGTTTGTGAACCGTTATCAATCTCCAGAAAAGAACAAATAATTCACATTATTTTCTTTTACATAGTAATTTTGAAAATTACGGCACCAAAACAGCGAATGAAAATAAAAGCCGAGTTTATGACCTATCTTTGATCACGGAGGAAAAATTCAGAAACACAATAAAATAGTGCGAACGCAGTGTATAAAAAACCCATACAAATAAACATGATTGCTAATGATACTGGGTACTTCTGGAGATAGATTGTAAGAAATACGTAGAAATTTCTTTCTGCAGATGTTTACTTGCACGAGTGTAAGGGTGTTGTACCGTGACAGCCTTTCAACTGAATGTTTGCGATCATTTAAGAATCGAGTCTTTAGAGCACGCTATATTCCTAAGAAATGAGATAAATATATGGTAGCTATATCCAAATAAAGGATTTTGTTTTGTTTTTTAAAATCCATAGAATAGAGTGAATTGAAGTGAAACTGAAATACATATATTTGTAGTTCGTTGCAAAATGAAAGTATTTCAGAAAAGCGTATTTGATTAAAGGTTGATAAAAGTATTCAATGACAGTAAAAAAAGGTCTAATACCGTCAGATATAACTCTCATTCACACCATGACGAAAAGTGACTAGTATTAAAATCTGTATTTCAAGTTTTTTCTTCTCACAAATATCCCCAATGACTAACTGCATTCAATACTTCATATTTGTATCGAGGTATATGGGAATTTTATAATTAAGACGGGATGTAAATTTATATCAACCATATTTAAAAAATGGAAGAATAAATAATGCCATCGATCTCAAAGCAGTAATGAAATATAAATGCAGCTGTGCTACTTTTTTTGTTAAGGGACCAACCATTTAATTTGCGGGTGGGGGGAGATGAGATTTTCTAACCACAATACCTTTTGTTTTGTTTTGCTTCAAGAGAATTCATTTTTGTGCACTAATTTAATTAACATAATTAGTTCCTTTTTTCTGCAAATTAGAGCTAGAATATTTGTTCAAGCTATTTGGGGACCGGATTTTTTTCTTCAAAATATCCCAGAGCCCCCACCCCAAGATGGCAGATCCCTAAAATCTAAATACACTGACCAATATCGAAACCCTCTTCATGTGATCATGTCGGGAGCAGAGAGGGGGTTGGAAGGTTTTCAACAGCTTTTGAAACATCAAATTGCAGGCTGATTTTTCACTTTACAATCAAAATGTTCATGCAAATAAATGCTTGTTACGACTCTAGGGCTTAAATATATGTAACAGAAAGAAAGTGAAACCAACAATGTAAGTAATATCAACAAGCAATTTATTTCTCTCTAACACAAAGAGATACTTACAATATTTTCAATCAAATACCAAATAATCCTAAATGTCCTAATCAAAAGTTCAAAAATATAGAATGTTCCGAATGAGTTCCAATAGTCTTGAATGTCCTGATATAGCACAATGATACGATATACAATGTCTTTGAATGAGTTCACAAAGGTCAAAAGTAATGTATTAATTTAAAAGTCTATGAGCACTTTAGTAATTCCAATGAATATATTAAGTAAATAATTCCTGTCGAATTATATCTGGATTCAACGGGACAAACTATAAAATCTGATCTAAAATGGATTCCCACAGACTGATCTAAAACAGGAATGAATTATTTGTTTACCAAATCCCAATTTATACACATTTTCACTTGACCTATATCATAACAGGATTTGAGGCAATAAAATTGGAAAATAAGAGTCTAACTGTCAATAAGACTGGCCTTAAACTCAAATACATGTAAATATTCTGCTTTGAAGTGACCAGAATCTAAAGTACAACTTAGCTTCATGGACAAGATTTAAACACACATTATAGATTAAATATACATAACATGATTAAGCTTACTTTTCCAAAATCCCATATTCTCTATTCCCGTATTATATACATTCTTATATCCTGTAAATAGTGCAAAATTATTCTCATTTATTGCGCTTAGAGAGAGCCGTATTTATCGTGTAGAACACACATCGAACTGCGAACAGCGAAGTTACATATCTACAAAATAGCATAATACGCCAGCAGATCAGGATTATGCTACAGCAGATCAAGGTATATCCTGTTCGCTCAAAATTATTAGTAGAATGAACGGGTGATTGATTGAAACAGCATCTTAAGCTCAAAACACATTTTTTTATTTTCAGTCCTGGTTACGTAGTCAGGAAACTCTCTGAGCACAAAAGGTGTATCCATGCTTAGAAACTTTAATCTTAACTTCGCTCTCAAAGAAAATGGAAAAACATACTTTTCCGGTTATCAAAGTATTTGTATCTCTACACAATGCCAAATTTCAGTGATATTAAGAGTCTCTAAGTAGGGTTTCGAACTTTGGCGACTTGTGTCTAAGTTCAAATTCTTTTCCTAAGACAGTGTAGTGTCCACGCTGAGAATGATTTTTACACAGGAGATTCTTCATCATTTACTGTTGTTTTTCGATAGTTTGCGCTCGTAACTACTTTCTTTCAGTCAGTTCATTTGTATACTTTATAGAATATCCTATAAATGATTGCACTGCAACAAATATAATCATACTTTTAGACCTGACGATATCGAAGGTAGTGACCATATAGAAATTGAGTTTGTCCAGTTATTCCTTAATTAAGAGAGGTTAATTATTCTATATTTATTCTATTTAGTTCTCAAATTTCTGTGATAGTACAATCCTAAATGGTCTAGCACATTAGTCATTGAAGTTTTCGGAGGCATGAAAAACCTCGAAACAAAAATGATTATTCCAAATCTGTTTCTTTGTCGTGGGGGATAATTAATATCCGATAACTTGGACATTACTTCCAAAATAACAATGGTGGGACCATTAAGCCACTTTATGACCTAAATGGAACGATGCTCTTAATTGTATTTAAAATAAATAATAAGTACGAACGTCAGGCAACTTGGAATCAGTAGTGGTTACATACAATTTTACCATAATACGTCACGTGTACTTGGATTACTCAGGTTTTTCTGCTTTAGCTTTATATCTCAGTCTATTCAAACAATCGGCCGAAGTGTTTGCAAACATTAGAGCCACTCAGTCAATAAGCCAGTAAAGATTAATGGCGGCTACTCTATTATCTTCGGTGCTCTACAGAGTTTTCTCAAAATGTTGCTGCTAGAACATATTAGACTAAAAGGTACATCTAATGGGATGCGTTTTTAAAAATGAAACGTTCAACTCAAAGCAACTTTTTTTGTTGTTGCAATTAGCAATGTTTTCTGTAAATATGCAGCTCATCGAAGACACCACAGTAGTAACTATTTATCTTGACTAGTTGTATTGTCTGAGCGGCTCTGTTTTCTACAATCTTAGAATGATTGTTGCAATTGGTCGACACATAAAGCCAGTGCAGAAAAGCCCAAGGTATTAGGCATGCAGGCGCTGTATGATGGAGAGATTAAAATACGTGTTGATATTTGTTTCATCAATATACCTGTGTATTTTTATTTATATGTGTGTATGAGAGAGAGAGAGAGAGTTATCTGCATTTCTATCACGTCAAAAATGCACAAACGTACACCTGGAGTATATAATTTGCATTGTATTTAAGATCAGTCATTTCAAGGTTCAGACCAAGAAAATAGTTATAGCTGAAAAGTAATGAAAATGAGCGAATTTAATCTAAGCAGGTAAAAAAACAATCAGTTGTGGCGAAAAATGTATACACCAGATAGAATAGATTAAACAAAATAATGTACACATTGTATAAACGGTTTATCGCAGTATCTTCTATTATGATGGTGGCACATCCAACAGGTCCCCCCCCCCTCTCGTATGTTAGAGAGTGGTCTTCTATTTGTCACTGGACATACCAACCCGATGCTCCAAACCCTGCCCTCTGGCAATTCATACTCTCTTGGTACTGTCCTCTACATACGTAACTATTGTTTTTATTGCATTGAACGATGTTTTACTTAATAAAACAAAACATTTTAATCTTTCATTTTCTGATATGGACCCTACCTTATAATGAGAGTATTATATGGACCGATCTATACCCATAACATTCTGATTGGAGCCTGTCCACATCATAAGATTGTACTTGTAGAGCATGTATCGATTATTAGTTAATACAGTATGATCTCTGTATAACCACCACCACCCACCCAGCTGCACCGAATTTATATATTTGCGATATGCAATGCATCATATTTTATCCCTCGTCTGTGAGAATATGTGCTGATGTTCCCTCGAGCCAGTGAGCCGAGTTAGTAGTAACGGGGAATACCCTGGGACAGATGGGACTGTCTGGTGACAATAAGAATTAAACATTACGGCCGCCATTTTGAAATTGGACTGTCTAGGGACAATGGGAATTCAACATTAGTACATAGGTGTAACATTATTGAACTGTCTTGGGACAATGAAAATGCTAATGTTAAAACTACTAAAATTTATAGGGACAATGGGAAATGTATTGTTAAAACTACACCCACTAAAATTTATAGGAACAAGGGCAAATGTAATATTCAAACTACTCTTACTAACCAACACGCCCTCTGACTGACCAGAACCCACTCATCTACTGACCAACACCTACATTTACTAACCAACGAAAAGTGTAGGAGTGCTTACATGTATACAGAAACATATTATCAGCACAGAAAAGGGTATGAATATACACACACTATTCACACAAGCACATTTATACACTATCATGCATAGAGTGTGAGGAGAAAACAAGGGTAGCAGTGCTCACACAGACTGACAGCACCCACTCAACTACTGACCAAACTCCACACCTACTAACCAACGAAAAGAATAGGAGTGGTTACAGGGTAGGAATGTTCACACACACACACACACACACACACACACACACATACCTACTTACCAACACACCGTCCAACAGACCAGAACCCACTCGTCTACTGACCAAGGCTTACACTTACTAGCCAACGAAAAGAATAGGAGTGCTTACACATACACAAACATAATATCAGCCCTGAAAAGACAGTGCTTTCACATGCACTCAAACATAATATCAGCCCTGAAAAGGGAGTGCTTTCACATGCACTCAAACATAATATCAGCCCTGAAAAGGGAGTGCTTTCACATGCAAACAAACATAATAAACATAATATCACCCATAAAAAGAGTAGGAGTGCTCAAACATACATACTATCACCTCTGAAAAGGGTAGGAATGTTCACACGCACACACACACACACACATATATATATATATACATATATATATATATATATATATATATATATATATATATATATATATATATATATATATATATATATATGCACACTCTTCCACCTTTTGGATTAAATACAGATCAGTTGAAATCACGCAGATCTAAAAGATAACATCCTTTTTAGAAAGTCAAAGAAACTGATCGACATAGAGGGGAAAAAAGGAGCACGTGAAAGAAATTAGTTTAAAATTTCTGTCGACACCATTTTTTAAAACTCATATATTATTATTTTTTAATAAGCCCCTCTAACTTTAAAACAAACAAATAGAGGGAGGATTAGGGTTAGTCCCTTCCTCTTAATTTACATCTGACAAATATAAAACAAAAATGTTAGACATGAAAATATTACAAGGTTGACAACGTTGAGAAGTTAGACTGAACTTGCAATGATCTAGTACAGTGTCATTTCGCCTTTGGTGGACACTACATTTTTGAGCTAAAGAAAACCGATAGCCATAATGACCACTAAACCACATTTCTATTTTTTTTATCGTTTCTTGAGAAATCAAGTTCAAAATACGTCAGTAAATGTTCTGATGGGAATCCAAGACTGCGTTGATGAGGAAAATACACACAATATTGTCCACCCACTACAAAATTTGTTCCTTGTAATCTCACATTATTGAATTGAGCGGACACAGTATTTCTCCTCATAAAGTCTACGAAATCGTCTTGGACACGAGGTAATCCATACCCTGTGATAGTTGGGAAAGTAGACGGCTGAAATGGGATGACTGTCATCTGTGCTGATGACATAAGCTCGAATATGTTTAGGTTTACGATGAGGAAGTTCATATTTAGCTCACACAACTGGATTCCAGGAAGCTGTGTGCAAACTGTGGGTCAGGAGGCAACGAAGTTCCCATTATTCAATTTCACAGGCAGTGATAAGCAATGATTTCACAATTGAGTTTTTCTTTAAAAGGATCTGTCAAATAAGTTGAATAACAGGAAGTCTCAGTACTCTGTTTTAAACAAGCTTCGATGCGTTTCGTTTCCAATGAAATCAGTGGGGGTAAGGGATGGTCACTCAAGTCTTTATACCACTCTTTCAACATCGTCTCTTCTGGGATGAGTGTCCATGCTTCTTCCAGATGCTCTTCCAACTTTTCTTCTTGACTCATCATTCATCACTGGTTGTGCTGTTTCTGACTACGATGATCGATTTGACAACCATTGCAATGTTCTCTGGTCAAGAGTGTGATTCTATCAGCTAAGTGGCGAGCAAAACAAGGCACTAAGTGTTGTTCTTGTTCTGGCCATCGCAACATCATTACCGTGTCTTTCTCTTCTTCTCCTCTACTTGGAAGTGGGGTCTGTGACTGCTGTAGTTTCTGTTCTGGGTGGAAAACATCATCTCTTTGCTTATGTACATGGATTCGCGTTCCATTTTTGAAAAAATAAATAGACTTGAATCACTTCTCTCAGACTGTTGATTTCAAGAGTATTGTCAAATTATGCATACAAGATCACGTTCACTGTGCGCTCAAGGGCCACCGTAAACTGCAGTTCCAGACGGAGTTAGCCTGACTTTATAGGGTGGAAATGTCCCTCATCGCTTCCTTGGTATGGAGTGAAATCAAATTCCTGCAAACAATATCCTAATGCATAATCGTCGACAATTAGATTACATCAATTGTTTTATACAATAAGTTAGTTCTTCCCTTGTATATATATATATATATATATATATATATATATATATATATATATATATATATATATATATATATATATATATAATATGCTGTACACGTTAACTTCTACCAATACGGTCAAAGTGCATATAAACATCAGTTCTTCCATCCACCATTTCATTTTGTTCTTCTTTTTATCTTCTTTTACCAGAACGTTCTTTAAAAAAATATATATTATTCCGGGATATAGGTATAATCAATATGTGTATGTAAAGCAACCGATTTTAAATTTAATTTCAACGTGCCTATTCAAAACTATCATGTGGTAGCTAAAAAAATTATTTGAGCTGATTATTCGAGCACATTTTGCTATTCTTTATAAGCCAGTCTTCAGGTGGGCGTATTCCATTATGCCACTGTCAATCGTTAACATGTTTGTATCTGGCCCATAACTGTGTTAGTCTTGGAGAAATTTTGATTATATTTGTCCCCAGTGTATACGAGGATTAGACAGTGTGTAGCGCACCATATACATGTATCCAGGTCAAAGACGAAGGTCACGCCAAAGAAATGTGCACGTTAGTGGCCTAAATCTTTGTCCGAGCTGTAAATTGTGAAACGCTGAGGATATTTCGATGAAAATGTAACTAGGTAATATTATGGCGAGATGGTGAACAGTACAATATAGCTTCAGCAAGTGCCTCAAGGATAAGGTCATGGCAACGGAAAATGTAAATTAAGGACTTTCATCTTTTTTCGGGTATAACTGCTGGATATATGTGATTACAGTTTTAGTCACATATATGTTATGATTAGATGGTGTATTGCTCACCACAGGGATGCCACCTGTCCCAAAGTTAAGTTGGCAACAACGGAAAATATAAATCAATGGCTTACATCCTTGTCCGGAGTATAAACTGTAAACCACTGAAATGTTTTAAGGAAACTTTATTAATTTGTATATCACTAGTACATGCAGTGTCATCTATCACTGATATACCCCCTGTCTCAAAGTCAAGGCCACATTCATTTAGGTCAGGGTCATATTAAACGAAAATAAACTTATTGACTTGCAACCTTGTCAGGTCGGTAATACAAACTGAGCTATCTATATAATCATTATGGGGCTAATTTAACTCTATAATATTTGCTTGTACAGGCCGGTTCATTTACAAATATGTTTATGAAACGTTATCCAAATATGTATGTCTACAAGATTTTCATGTTGTCAGTAATGGTATGCCGGAATTGACAACTACTTGCACATACGGTATAAGATGTTATTATAAGTGACAAGGATACATGACAAACATTTCTAGCAACTCCGCTTTCATGCAGTTGTCTTATAATTCAATTAACCTTTTTTTCTTTATTGTGCTTATATTGTTTGTTTTTTTCTTTGCATTGTGGGTCAGTTGTTTGTACAATCTCTGTTTCTCACGTAGTTTACACACACACACACACACACACACACACACACACACACACACACACACATTCATACAAACACTCACACACATATACATTAGTCCACCCAATCAACTCTTAAACTTGGTCAAGATGTCGTATCAGATGCCTCATTTGGTGCTCTTGTTGTCGTCTTAAAATGTTTTTAACCTCAAATCACGGTCCTTCTCACATATTTGTTCCACGTAGGTTAATATAGTTGCTATCAATAAGACTTCTTTGCATTTGCTTTTTCACATGAAAGTAATAACATACGTGTTTCTCGTGTTGCATCTACATAGAGAGTTTACGATTGCTTGTTTCTTGTCAAATTAACACTAATGTCATTCAATATTTGACTTTTCTTGATATACATTATTCTTCAACTTTTATCTTGACAACAATTGCTATATGGGCTCTTACGTGCGAAATGGATAATGACAATTCATTTGCTAATGGATTAAGGTATAAAACCCTACCGCAATTATTTTATGCAGTACAGTGATTGTTTCCATTACATATGTAATATTTTAGACACTAAATTCTACTAACAAGGTCAAAGTGCATATACTAGTTCTTTCACCCGCCAGTCCCCTTTTTAATGTAATATTTTTCTGAGTTTACGTTGACTTTAAAAAATGTCCATTACATATGTATTGCCTATGTTCGTTTTCTCCATTTCCGTAATGTACAATTTACACACTGTATTTTGTATCATATTTCGTTATTCTTTTGAGTGCTAAAGATGGTAATACACAACAATCTGAGGTTCGCTGTCATCATCAGGTTTGACGGAGGTTTTTGTGTAGTTACCATCAATAAGTCTTCTTTACCCGTGCATTCCTACATGAAATGAATAACTCACATGTTTCTTGTGTTGCATCTAAATACAGACATTATAGGTGCGTTTTTCTGGTCAGTTTAGTTCCAATTTAATTCGTACAATATTAAATGCTGGATACTAACCCTAAATGCAATTAAGTCTTGTGGACGATGACTGCGTTAGGCGAAATAGTATTTCTCAAGTTTATGAGTTTCAGTTTAATTCTGATATTCATTAAATTTGTACAGGTATGTGTGATTCATTAAATTTGTACAGGTATGTGTGATTCATTAAATTTGTACAGGTATGTGTGATTCATTAAATTTGTACAGGTATGTGTGATTCATTAAATTTGTACAGGTATGTGTGATTCAGTAAACGTATGTAGATAAGTCTGGTTATGAATTAAATTTTGCATCACATTATAGAAATCGACATCTAGATAAGCAATATTACACTTTAAATTTATCACGATTTTTATACATTATGCTTCTATCGTGGTCTTTTTTCTGTAGAAGGACTAAGAAAGGTTATTTTGATTTAGCTGGGGGGACAATACATAACCTGACATGCTTGATCAGCATTATGTACCTAATGGACGAAGACTGCAAAGAATGTGGAAACCGAAGAGGCAGGCAATTTAACTTGTGTTGGAGAAAAAAAATCGACTAACGCAGCTTAACTTTGATTCATGTCATAGAGGAAAATAGGGATAATGTCACTACCTAGTTTGCTATAGAATCATTGACTTGCCAGCGCATTGTAGAAAACTGCTTGTCAAACATGAAGTCTCCCAACAGAATTCAGGACTCTTCCTACAGCTTCTTAATATTTAACTATTGTTGTTCATTCCATTTCACTCCATTAGCATATAACAATTATCCTTGACGCATTTTGTTCTGATCCGTAATCTTTTATTAAAAGAACAATTACATGGACAAAAGAACAGCTTCCATCATCTTTTCCTCTTTGACTACAGAGGTCTGGATTTGCATTTATATACATATATCAAATTAGAGATGTTGTCTTTTTAAAAATATTTTGTATGTTTCAGCATACCTAGTGTTCTTTGTGTTGCGATTGATATAACACACTAGAATACAATGTTGTATGCGTCATCGATTTATTCAGCTACAGCGGTTTGAAAAAGACAAAGTCACCACAAATACATAGTATGGTAAACACAAACATTGCTCACCACAGGGATGCCACCTGTCCCAAAGTTAAGTTGGCAACAACGGAAAATATAAATCAATGGCTTACATCCTTGTCCGGAGTATAAACTGTAAACCACTGAAATGTTTTAAGGAAACTTTATTAATTTGTATATCACTAGTACATGCAGTGTCATCTATCACACTCCTATTTTGAACATATAATGTGCACGTATTTGAGAGAGAGAGATTCTACATATTGTATACAACAAAGACATTACTCCTTTTTTGTCAACAAAAATAATCAATGACAGGCAGGAGAATTCCTGCTATAAACGCTCGCATGCAGCTAACTGGTATGATCTCCAGAGCGGTGCACAATTCCAAAATTTGTTATGTCACACTAAAGTCTAATTGCACAATAACAAATACTCACATAATAATGTAATTGCCACAAAGAACTGCTGTAGATACAACTCTTGTGGAAGTTATGTTGGTCAGGAGAGCATTGAAATAACGTTTTGATAATTACACACTGTCGCGATGGAGCAGTATCCATCACCAAGACGTGAAACAGAGATCATGTTAGTTGGTCTGTCTGCATTTTACGAGGCCTTCTAGCGTAGCATAGATGAAATAAGTATTATATTGGTACACGAATCTGAAGGCAGGGCAGAATGAAGTTGTATCTTCTGCAACCAAAGTGTATTTTAATAAAAGATTATAATTGCATGCAAAATTATATGAACAACAGTGGAGGATCTTACATGAGTGTTTATTTGAATTCAAAACTATGACAGGAGCTGAATGATTAAAGGCTCTCATAAGACGGAAACTATTCAACTTATTTTATGAATTTCATTGGAATAATCTCAAGTGTAAGATTATATAAAATGTGGCATGATAAAAATACCGATGTTACTCAGTAAGAACCTCCAAAATAGTATAAAGAATTAAATTTGTTAAGTTAATTCGGATGCCTTGGATATAACGCCTTCATCTTATATGTCTTCATGCCGTCATTCGTTATTTCATTGGGTGTTATTAAATGTGTGTAATATTGTAGAATATAATATGGGCACATACATCTAAATAGGAGCCGTCTTGACTCAGTGGTTAGCGTCTTAAACTCGATACCGAAAGGGTGTGGTCTCGAGTCCTTCTATCTGATCAGAAATGGTCGGCTAACGTGGTTTGTCCTTGGGCAAGGCACTTTAGTCCCATTGACTCGGCACTAAATAACTTACTTGTGTTGCTGTACCGTAAAACACCAAACCAAACCAATTTAAATCTTAATAACACAGCAGCCATGTGCTAAATTTATATATTTAAAGCAGATTATACATTAAACAACCAAAGTATTTACATCGACTTCGTAATTATTCCTTTCGATTCCAGACTCATTCTGTAAAACACCAAAATGTGACGTCGTGATGTTAAAATGACGAAACAGATCACAGGTTCACTTTGCTGTAAATGCGTTTCATTGCAAGAATTTTTCCTGGCATCATTATAACAGTTGTTTATATTAAAATGACTTATATCTCGAACATAAGACGCACCAACGTTTTTATAACTTTCTATTTGATAGAAAGTATTGATTTTTTACATCGCCATCTGTTGAGAGAAAAAGAGATAGAGATTCTTTTAGCCTGCTTATGATGACGTGTCCTGTTCGATTTTCCATTTGTCAGAATCTAGGGTTCGTAAAATAATAATAATAATAATAATAATAATATTAATAATAATAATAATAATAATAATAATAATATTATTATTATTATTATTATTATTATTATTATTATTATTATTATTATTATTATTATTATTATTATTATAACAACAAATGTAATATTCTGGCAAGCAGAAATGTTTTAATTGTGCACCCCCACCATCCCATCACCATCCATTTCACAGGCTGATCGAAACATGTGCCTCAAGAATTGATAAGAATCTTATAAAAGAACCTTTACGTAAAACTCAGTCAAGTACAAATTTATCAGTAGCAACCCTCAGTCTCAACGACTATCAGAAAACATCTGCCAATAAAACAAATCAATGCTTAAAGAACTTTCCACCTATCAAAAGCTAATGTTTCCTACTCGGTGATGTCTGACATGAATTGTCGACTACCATCAAAAAAGAACACTGGATATTTGTACTTTTTTAAATCAATTAGTATTTCTTCCGGTGTGATATCAAAATTTAACAAATTTGTCGATCCAACTAAGAATGTATTATTTCAAAATATCATAACAGTTCCGTAATTTTATCTCATTATATAGCAAATATTGTCAGGTATACACGGTATTTACATGTATATATCATTTACCCTAATGTCGAGTTTCCCCTCGTACGTGTTTAATGTAAACCGTCAAGCAAAATACAGTTTAAGCAAACTACAGTCTCTTTTGCGCCCTCCATCCCTAACTAATATGAGTAATATTTTGTTCCAGTGGTCCCTGTCCGTATGGTGGCTAGCTTAGAAATTCCGAGTATCCTCAACTTAGGACTCATAAACTCTATCGATGAATCGAGTCTTGGTGGTCAGTGTCTGGACCTTTTGAGTACTCACTAAATATTCATGTTGCAAAATTTGATGTGCCCCTCTTAATGCTACCTTTTAAAGACATTCAGGATTTTACTTCGATCAGCATAAAATATTAAATATTGTCTCGTAAAGCTGTATCACCCATCATACAGCAAACGGCGATTTACTGCGAATTATAAATGTCTGACGCAATCTTAATACCACAACACTAGCAGGCATGATTGATTTTTAATATGTAAAAGGACATAAAAGAACATTTATAACTAGCGTTTCTGTATGTTTAGAAGAGTAGAAATAATAGTAGTATCACAATTTTATTTTTCTCAATTTATTTATTTAACATAAAAAAGCAAACAACCCACCCACCCACCGAAATTAGAGTGAGTTATTTTTAAAGATCGGAAATCAATACAGTTTACATTTACTGCTGGAATCGGTCTCTATATCCGGCATACAATGAGCGAATAGATCTCTGACAACAGCCTGCGTCCTGATATTTATAATAATGTTTTTTGTTATTTTTTTGTTATTTTTTTATTTTTTTCACAGCAAATTGTCGTTCCCTTTTTATTTTGGGTCTTTATATTCGCAGTTTGTAGCAAGTACGGAATCCACGAAAACTGGGACCACACGAATAGTCAAGTCAGTACAAGTTTTGCAAACATGAGGTATGGTATTTGTCTTCTCAATTTAAGTAAGCTACCAACCGAAGTTTGTAGCCCTTCTGGAACCGGCAGGACAGCACTGTGGCTGAAATATGAGCTATTGTTAACTGTTTTAAACCGTCAAGGTATGCGCATTGATTAATTCATTTATTGTTTGCAGCAAGACTTTTAAAAAACAAACGTTTTCATTGTGATAGAGAGCTTAGTTTTTGGTTGATTGCGCAACGGAAGCCGTCGTGCACATGTAACCACCTTGCTAGGTGGCGTCATTTTCAAACAAAAAAAGATATCTTCCAAAGTGTTCTGTACATAAAATGACACCATTGCATGTGTCTTACAATCTATTCAATACTACATGTATTTTGCCACTTCAGTTCCATATAAGAGCAAGTATTTCACATGTGGTGCTCAGCCAAGAAGGTTGATCAAGATTACGATAATCTCAGACAGATCATAATAATTGAAGAGTTTAAGAGGTGCATCCATAGTAATGTCAAGACCTATCTTGATGAGCAAAAAGTGGAAACGTTGGAAAATGCTGCTAGCATGGCCGATGAGTATTCCTTGCCTTACAAAATTCCATTTGTCAGTAAGTCTTACTCTCAGCAGTTTTCTTGGAAAAAATCCTCTCAGTCTCAAACAAGTACTTCTAAAGTTAGAAATCAAACATCTGATAAGACTGATCAGAAATCCTCATTTCTTACTACGTAAACAGAAAGGGCGCGTCATTTATGATTGCTACAGGCTGAAAAATAAGCAACAGAATAAAGACGGAGCTATTCCAAATGCTCTTATTTCAAAGAGGTTATGGTTACGGTCTTCTATAAAAAGCAATACAATTGTTGGGTCAAACAAACCCCAGTCTGATTCTATTTTTTAGACTTATGAACCATTCATGTCAGAAGGTTCTAGATAACTTATTGGTGATTCTGCCAAATCTATCCTATTAACATATTAAGGGGCACAGGAGCTTCTCAGAGTCTTTTGTTATCAGGTACTTTGCCTTTGTCTGCGAAGTCTTCTTCTAGTGAAAGTGTTTTTATTCAGGGAGTAGAGTGCAGCTTTGTACATTTTTCTCTCCATTGTGTCAATTTGACATCAGACTTAGTTTTCGGACCTGTGACTGTTGGGGCAGTGACTTCTTTACCTATAGAAGGTATCCATTTGTTACTAGGCAATGACATAGCAGGAAATAAGGTCGTGGTTAATCAACTTGCAACTGGCAAGCTTTGTTTGGATCAAAGAGTTGATCCTATTGAGATTTAAATCCCTGATTTGTATCCTGTTTGTGCAGCTACCAGACCTATGGCAAAAAGAGCTCTTGAGAATGATGTTGATCGGATAATTATTCCTTTAGCTGACACATTTATTGGTCATTCTTTTGTTGAGGTCACCATTTCTCCTGGTATTGATCCATCAAAAGGTATTGATTACAGTGATCCTCTTTTACAACTCATTCTCTCTATTCTAATCAGGGTGACAAAAGACAATCACTCGTTGTCAAACAGAAACAAGATCCCGAGATCTTCTGTTTGTTTCAGAGGGCTATTAGTGAAACTGAAGCCACACAAGTCCCATATTGTTACTTTGTGAAAACTGGGGTCCTTATGAGAAAATGGAGACCACCTGAGGTACCCACTGTAAACTATCAAGTTGTCGTTCCAAGGTCATATCGACATGAAATTCTTAGTCTAGCTCATGAAACTCTGATGGCTGGTCATTTAGAAGTAAATTAGATTTATCATAAGATCTTGACTCATTTTATTGGTCGAAACTTAAAAGTGATGTTTCTAAATACTACAGATCTTGTCACACTTGTCAAACGGTAGGAAAACCCAATCAGAACATACCTAAGGCTCAGCTGCAACCTCTTCTGGCATATGACTAACCATTTAGTAGAATAATTGTAGACTGTGTCGGTCCCTTACCTGAGACCAAGGCAGGCAGTCAATACTTGTTGACCATAATGTGTGCGTCTACAAGATTCTCAGAGGCAATTCCTTTGAGAAATATTAAAACTAAAACCATTACAAAAGCTTTGGTAAAGTCAAGGTACACTTGTTGGCCTTCCCAAATCTATCCAGTATGATCAAGGGTCAAATTTTATGTCTGGATTTTTCCAACAATTTATGCATGAATTAGGCATCCAACAGTTTAAATCTTCTGTCTATCACATTGAAAGTCAAGGTACTTTGGAAAGATTTCATCAAACTTTGAAGAATATGATTCGGTCATATTGATTTGATACAGGAAAGGATTGGGATGAGGGTGTTCATTTGTTGTTGTTTTCTGTTAGGGATTCTGTTCAAGAGCCATTGGGTTTCAGTCCTTTTGAACTGGATCTTGGACATAATGTCCGTGAACAATTGAAGTTATTAAAAGAGAAACTTCTTTCAAATGAAGATCCAAAGATTAATCTTCTTGACCATGTCTTTCTGATTTCAAATATAAGTTGTCAACGGCATTTGAAGTAGCAAGGACTAATCTCTACACTACTCAGTCAAAAATGAAATTAAGCTATAACAGAAATACAAAGGAAAGGAGTTTTCAGCCTGATGATAAAGTTCTGGATCTCTTGTCTATACCTCAAAATACTCTTCGGGCTAAATTGTATGGTCCTTATACAGTTGAAAGGAAAGTAAATGACTTAAATTATATCATTAACACTCCTGGGAGGCGAAAACAGAAACAACTTTGTCAGGTAAATATGTTAAAGGAGTATTTTGACAAAGATAGCACAGTTAATTATTTGATCAATTTGGTGGTACCTATCCCATACAGTGAGGATGTAAACGATGGAATGCAATCTGACTGCGATGACTCTGGGTTAACCAAACGTCTGTCTGAATACAGCAATATTAAACAATCTGGACTGGAAATTTACACATCTTCAACAAAAGGAAAGGAGTGAACTAAAACAGCTATTACATGAGTATGAGCACTTATTTCCTGATGTTTCTTCACGAACAAATAACATCTATCATGACGTTGACATTGTAGATTCTACACCTGTTAAACAGCATCCTTACAGGATGAATCCTCTCAAACAGGAATATTTGAAGAAAGAAAATCAATATTTACTGGAAAATGATTTTATAGAATCAAGTAAAGTAACTGGAGTTCATCGTGTATTCTTGTGCCTAAGCCGGATTATACATTCCGCATGTGTTCTGGCTATAGAAAATTTATTAGTATCACCAAAACGGATTCATTTCCAGTGCCAAGAATGGATGAGTGCATTGATACAATTGGAAATGCGTAATATGTCACCAAGTTTGACCTTTTAAAAGGATTCTGGCAAATTCCACTCACGGAAAGAGCAAAAGAAAGTTCAGCATTTGTAACTCCAGATGTACTTTATCAATATAAAGTGATGCCTTTTGGTATGAAAAATTCTCCGGCAACATTCCAGCGTCTTATGAACATGACAGCATCTGGTCTAGATAACTGTAACACATACATCGATGACGTCATCATCTACAGAGACATTTGGGAAGATCACTTGTAAACCATTCCAAAATTCTTCGATCGACTCAGTGATGCAAATCTAATTATTAATTTAAGCAAACAGTGAGTTTTGCCATGCTTGTGTCATATTTTTGGGACATATTGTGGGACAGGGTCAAGTTAAACCTGTAGAAGCTAAGGTCAAAGCCATCTCTGAATTCCCTGTGCCTGTTTGCAAAAAGCAACTGATGCGATCTTTAGGTATGGCTGGATATTATCGGAAATTTTGTTCAAATTTTTCCATAATTGCCGAACCTTTGACAAATTTGTGTAGAAGTACTATATTGCCTTATGTTGTGTAATTAGGCTGAGTGTCATTTATTGGACATCTTCCTATGGAATTTGGATTATTATAGTATCAGATGCATATTAAAAATACAGCTTTATTGCATAAATCTTTCTTTCTCTTTATGAGGGGAGGTGTTATGTATGATGTTTATATACTTAAATTTTGTCTATGATTGTAAGTTTTATGGTTATTTGAAATTGATACTTAACTTCTGTCCAATTGTTTACATAGTATTTCGTAACATGTCCTGTTGTGACATGGGCCAGGTAGGCAAGTGTTTTTCCATTAGAATTACTCATATTATGTTGTGACATAGGTCCGGTACGCCTGTGTGTGTGTCTGTATATATATATATATATATATATATATATATATATATATATATATATATATATATATATATATATATATATATATTGGTAAAACATTTCATTCTTTTTCTAAAATACCTGTTCTAAAGATCAATTTGAGTTTACAGTTGTGCTGTTGAAATCAGATATAATTTGAGAGGAATTATTTATTTAAAATATTCAGTGGAATTACTAATGTGCTCATTGACTTTTGGATGTGTCTTTAAACGCTAATACATACATACATACATACATACATATATACATACATACATACATACATACATACATACATACATACATACATACATACATACATACATACATACATACATACTATATAGTTTCATTGATGAATATATTCAGAAGAAATTTTAGACCGTATTAGATTTAATTTGATTTTTCTTAATATTAGGAAGAATTCGAACAGGCACTTTCGAGCTGTAAATGAAAGTACTACACTCAGAATATTTCGAAAGAACAGATGACGTAGAGCTGGTAACGTATATCAAAAAGCAACGAGGTTTTGATGGTTTAAGAAAATAAACATAGAGAAATAAAGACAACTGAAAATTAGTTGAGGATTGCAACAATATGATTTTTATTCTATTTTTCTATATTATCCTAGTATAAACTGTACGGTCTACCTAGCGCCATTCGGGCGTTCCTTGATGTATAATTATAAATAATGATAACACCTTTTGCTTCTAAAGGTGAGGAATTAATCTTAATATAGTTATGTTTAAGTTACCTCCCTTTAATCATATCGTACACTCTTAGCTTTATTCTTAGTTATAGTCATCTGTTTCGAACAGAAGGCACCACTAGTATTTCATCTGTGTGGTAGTAATTCAATTTTATGCTCAATACAAATTGTTTAGAGACAGATACAGTCTGTCTCCTTTGATCCCCCAAACCAGTTTTTCATATTTGAACAATTAAGATAAATTGACACATGGTGTCCTTTTAAAAAAATAAGAAAACATAGACAATTGCCTTTCACTTTCCTGAAAAATATCTGATTGAATAAATAATCTATACTCATCTCATAGCTTTAGAAAATAGGGTGCATCCCTACATTATTCAGCTGGAGCAGACTTATAGATAATGAGAGAACGTGGGGATTGACAATTTGCAGCATATGAGCGATATAGGCATGCAAATATTTTCAGTAAGTGTCAGATCTCTTGATTGATAGGTCAGTATATTGGTACGCAATCATATTTGACCTATTGCAAGAGTAGAGATAACCACACCTATTCATAATCATAACCATAACACGTTATACATAATCACAATTATTTCATTATAAATTATACTAATATGGACTAGCACGTAAGCATGTAAACTTCATAAAAATTAGTCGAAAAGTGATGAAGTTGTGTACATTTAAATTTGTTTAGCTAGGTGACGGACATTAGTTCAGAATGTCTGTCAAGCTTACCATTGTTCCTGTGATAAAGTAATGCCAAACACCTCATCTGGTGATAGTATTGGTCAGCGGCACATTGGATCACCAGATGTTTGTCTTTGGCAGACATTGGGCGATGGGTTAATTGTGGGTTCACAACTGTTAAAACAAAATGTTTTTAGAAGGACAGTTTGAATTGATTTTTGTTTTGTTTTCTTTCTACGATTTGTCTTTTGGGATGGTTGACAGTCTTACAAAACCTTAAATGCAACAACCCGTTAATATCCCAGATCTTAAAGAAACATGTATTGCGCATTCAATTTGGAAATGGTACTCTGTGCTGTTGGTTGCCTAGTCATGTTGGTATTACAGGTAATGAACGGGCAGAAAAAGCAGTCAAATCTGTCACGCAGTCACCCGTTTCCGAAAGGAAGATTCCATATACTGACTCCAAATATTATTTAAAGCTGCGTGTTCTGCATACTTCGCAGAACACGTGGAGTGAAAACTTGACAAACAAGGTTCGTAACATCAAACAAATCATTGAAGAGTGCCATCACTTATATAGAACATATCGCACAGAGGAGGTGGTATTGTGTCGATCACGTACATTGACCAGATTGCATGCATTGCCAGTGTCCACTGACAGTGGAACATGTTACATGGTTTTGTGTTTTTAATTCACTCTTAAAATAAAGGGCTAATCAATTGCGGATCCATATATACGGTTTAGTGGTGGTGGTGTTGGTGATGATGGAAGGTAAACAAGTAGATGAGGGGTGTGTGGAACGGAACACCAGATGGGGGCGAAGGGAGCGAAGCCCTGGAAGCGCTTGCATCTTAAGTGTCTCCAGGACATAATTGTAACCTTATAACTGTAACTCTACGAAATGTTCTGGTGTTTGTGTGGGAAGGGGGCGGGGGGAGGGCGCCCACTCTGCACTCCCCTCCCCGATACGCCGCTGGTAATTACCGGTATAACACATTAATTTGTAAAGATGAGAATACATCCTGGGTGATTTTTCCTTTAAGTTATCTCTCTTTAATCATAAAGTACACACTTGGCACAAGCACATTCATAAGAGACAAATAAGATGTGAAAATCACGTTTTAGCTAGTTAGCAAGCTGTGGCAACACTGATTCGATTCTCATATAGAATCTTTCAGACATCTTGTTGAATTTGTTCCATAATCAGTTTTATCAGATGAAGTAGATAAAGCCCTAGTCAATGGTTTATATGAGAGAGTAAGCCATTTTATTACATTTTTCAGAAAAACCCTACGCAAAATCCAAAAGTATACCTTTTCTGAGACCCGAAGCTAGGTAAAAATCACAGTATTCAATCTTCGTCATTTCCTTGCAATTGCCAGGGCATGCGGATCTAGTTTTCAAGCAGTTGGTTACCGGACTTTTAACAAACACGTACGAGATATTTTATAATAGAGTTGAGTCCGAGCTTACAAAAGTAATGGAACCCATTAGTAATGAAAATCCTGATACTGACATGCCATGAGTAGAACCTCTATAGTGTATGGCATAAATCAAAAAACAGAATTACCCTTCTTTGGACATTAATTACTGTGAGATCTGTTGAACTTTTAACAGTTGTATTAGTGTAGTCCAAAATCAAATTTTGTCCCTTTTGTAAGAACATATGGCCATTATCAACTGTATAATTGTATTGGAACGTTACGGGAATGCAAACGTTATTAAAATGTTGAGTATTAACGTTGAACTCGTGATGGTATATCACATATAATTCTGGGAGATGTCATCTGTGTTTGTCGTCAGGGCTTTCGTGTACGGATAGCAGTAAGTTTTTTCCATAATACTGTTTTTTTGTGGACACCGCTAATCGGGTCAAGAAGTCTTTGTGGGATCTTTAATATCCCTAATCAATCACAAAGCACCCAATCATTGTCTAGTTTGATTAAACAGATTGATAATATCGAACGCTTTTGAAATATCCATAGAAGTAATGTTAAATACTTTGTCCATAACCGTTGATGTGTATGCATTCGCTTTCAATATATTTGGACCAACTTACACACAATTAGCTAGTTTATCGTATGCCAAGGATATTTAAATATTCAATTATATTGTCCATGGTGTTATAAAAGCGTAGAATACCATTTTTGCAACCACAAGGGTAAAAGTACCCAGGGTATTCAATAACGATGTCCTCTTTCAAGACCTTTCACATGATAGAATATTGCTGATCAAATCAAGGTCATCTGCAATCTCATTATATATATATTTTTTTTTAAATATAATTGTTCCAAATGCTTTGCCGCATGATTTTGCTAATCCAAGACTTCATTCAAAATAACCCCGAGGTACTTGTATATTTATCAATTTAGTCAATGGTACGATTACCCACTTAAACACAAAGTCACGCCTAGGTTTTCTTTTCTAAAGAAAGTGCATCACCTTTGATTTCGATTCGTGGACAACAAGTCTTAACTTAACGACACCATTCTCATTCTATATTCTACATACATTGCATATCAGTTTCATTATCAGAAAATAACGCAATGTCGTCCGCATACTGAATACTGCAGACTTTGTTACATCAATTTGAATACCTTTAACAAACCTTTTCACGTCTAGAACACGGTCATCGATAAATAGGGCAAATAACGTGGAATACAAATTGCAACAGTACAGAAATCCACTTCCGTAACTGAACGAATCTGTAATATAGTAATTCACTCATTGATGCTGTAAATACTTGTTATAGACTTGTATCTTTTTCCATAGATGGCATTTTTCAGCCTAGTGTACAGTACTATGTCTCTGTTAGCTAACTCAAAGGCCTTACGTATATAAATAAATGTATCAAGTGTACATGTTCCATTCTAAATAACACACCTGTGACCTTTCAGGTAGGTTTCGTTTAGGACCATAATAATTTTTCAGTTTATTTCAGAATTTATTTGGGGTTCGATATCTTTTTCAACTGTTTGTCTGTATGCACCTCTAGGAAAACGCAATCTTTTGACAAAAGTCATTTGTGCTGCTTTACAGGGCTCATGTATTTCCCTTGGCTTTGGACATCCATTCTACATTTCATACATAATACTCGACAGATCATCCAACTTATCATTCCAAAATGGTGCATATATTTTGTGGCGTGTTTTAGACTTTTGTGATGGATCGTATTTGGAATTGTAGCGTTCATTTCGCTAGAAGAAGGGAATCATATATATATATATATATATATATATATATATATATATATATATATATATATATATTGTCAATTTCAGCTTGAGTTTCTCTGGATTGTTCAATTTTCTGTATCATAGTCAAAATTGCCTGGCTTGTTATTCTAGAATACACTAAGTCATTGGGAATTTTTCGAAGATTGTAACAACTGCCACTGGATTTAATGTCAGGACTCGTTATTCCTGTTACACACGAATAATCCTTATCGGTAAATCGGTGGGGAAATTAAATTCACAATGCAATCACTTGTGGTCTGGCATTTTCCTGGAATACAGTCTTAGCATGCATAAGCATGTAAATGTAATATTTTGATGACGAAAAATGTGCTACAAAATGTGATACGATTACATCTGAACTAATTGTTAATTCTGTAAGCAATAAATACAGGAATGGAAGTGTTTACTTTAATAATTATATCATAACAGAGAGAATTGGTAATATGACTTTTATAAATGTAATATTCGATTCACCAAGAATGAATGTAAAAGGAGTCTTGATATTGTGCAAAAAGGATAATCTAAAAAAATAAACCTTTTTTAAGTATGGTAAGAGATAATAAAAAAAAATATTTTTTATAGCGTTATTAGTTTAAAGACACCGAAAATATTGGAACTATTTTTGTTTTTAGCACAACCTCAATTTGACGAGGTTAATCGGGCAAGCTTTTCACAAATGTATTCTTGGTAAACATACAGTTTTTCTGAAATGAGAAATGTGTATAACCTTTTGTGTAGTATTCAATTTTAATAATAGAAAATTTGTTGAATATCAATTATGTTGTTCAATAAACCTAGTGTATAACCGGACTGAGTAATTGCCTGGGATTGAGTAATGTTACATAATGATAGTAGCTCGTCGGGTGCGCTTAATGCAAGTTGTGAGAACTTGTTGTGCAATAGAGATAGTGTAAAGTTTAAACATTGTTTATAGCCACTGATTTACACTATTTAGCAGTGCTCCTAGGGAAAAAATGATTATTTTTGGCACTGATTTGCATTGGGTTCGGAAATGTTTGCACCGTATTATGTGAGTTCGGATCATGTTATCCAGACAGTTTTATTTAATGGTACTGTATATGTACAGGTACAATTTCTGAAAACATTTTGAGAAGGGCGAGGGGGCGGGGAAGAGTGTCATGGGCGGACAAAGAACACTGTAATTATCCCATTATTTTATATGCTTTTTTCTAACTTTTGTAGGAAAATTCAAGCACTTAACTATTACAAAAGGTAAATATTGCAAAAGGTAAATATCGATTCATGATTATGTCATTGTATACATCATTTGTAAAAACATTATGTGTGTGCTAGGGACCGACCATTTAATGGGGGGGGGGGGGGTGAGGGATTGGCATTTTGTGGGGAAAAAATTTCCAGCCCTCAAAGACCTTCAGAAAATATTCTTCTTTTTATTTTGTAGAAAAAGGAAATTATTATATCCATTATCCATTATATTAGTTTACAAAACTAAAATCTTGAGTTTAAAATTAAGAAAAATTTTTTGGCTGAAGAGAAGAATAAATCAAGACATTTTTAAGTACGGGCAACTAACTTACTTTTACTATCCAAACACAAGCATATGTCCAACATTGCTAACCAAAAGTGAGGGAGTTTTGGAATTTTTGTCATCCTAAATGACGTGTTGATGGTATAGTGTGGGTGCAGGATAGTTCAAAAGTTGGTATTGGTCACTACATATGATGCGCTAGATAGTAGATAAGTGGGTTTTCGATAATAGTTTTCGATAATAGGTAACTGGCGTGGTAGTCACTCCAAAAGGTGTATTGGTCATTGGGTGTAATTTATATCTCTGTCTAAACATATGACAATTTATCTGCCTGTCACATACATGAAAGACAATAATGAGTCTTTTTCAATACTTTCATGATACCTCCTGGTTAACCATATGAAATTTTTAAAATTATTGCAGGATTGGATTCTTTTCTTAAAGGAGTTCGGATTTGTAGTAGACGAAAATTAAATCCTCCAAAAGAACCGGAACAAAATCGGATTATAATAGTAGCGTGTAAATACACTGCAGTATTTAGCCCCTCATCCTGTAACCTTGATATGCAAGTACCTACTGGACTTCACCAGATCATTTCAAAAATGCGTTGAGCAATGACCCCATGATCAATTTTTAACCCCTGGGGGACACAGCCCCTGGGTATTAGCTTGAAAGCTACTGACGCACGTCCTATAATCATGTGTACAGGGCATTGAAAGGCATAAACATTATTCAGAAACTTACATAGGGCTGCTCCTTTAGTCTACATCCTTACAGCCAAGGAACTGATCCCCTGCGTCATAACTTAAGAAACTATCCCATCCTTGTAACCTTACATACGCTTACTGGACTTCGGGATAAGTATAAGAAATGAAGATAGTGCATGGTTTTGAATTGTGCCAACACAATGTTATTATTATTAGTATTATTTTTATTATATTATTAGTATTATTACTATTATTATTATTAGTATGTAATTGGTCTGACACCACGTAATCGCTTCACCTTTGTTAGTGTTGGCGAATCAGCCCATGACACGAAATGGTAAAACACTAATACATGTACTAGCTAAGACTGATAATGGTAATGTACTTCAATTAAGGAGAAATATAGAACACTTGTAGTTGAAGTTGTAAGGATGCAAGAACGAAAAGTGTGAATTGTTTACACAAGAATCAATTTCATTTGTTAACCTCGAGTATAACCTAGAAATTTGTTTCTCTCACTTGATAAGTTGTGTAAGTTTTCTTCTCCATAAGATGATGGAATAAGTCAAAGCTGCTCTGATTTGAAAGTAATTGGTAAGCTTCTTAGGTACGGAAAACAAGATGTCAACGCTGGTACGGGCACACCAAAAAAGAGCAATATTGCGGAAATGCTTGAAGAAGCACCGGTCTTGAGATGAAGATAAATTTTTGCTGCACGTAATGTCTGTCCGTATATATCATATAAAAATGTATTGAAATATGATTCAAATGTAAGGTATGTTCTAATGAAACTTCCTCTTGAAATTGCTAAAAAAAGAAAAAGAATTACCATAATAATTGGACCCCAACAAAATATTCCAAAGAACAAGGTTCGATAAGGGCAGATTTTGGCATCCAAATTAGTGATAAATTAAAGCGCTTGCAGGATTATTTCTGATGTTTATGCGATATCCACTCTGGATCAACTGCAACATATGTTCACATGTTATAACGACATAGTGTGAAATTAACCGTTAATATGATTCCTAAATAGGCCTGTGTTCAATCAAAAACTGCCAGATTTCAACATGTTTGCATACAATTTCCACACATGTTAGATGGTTACAAAAAGTGTCTTCTGTCAAAAAATCAAACGTGTTCTCGAATACGCTGCTAGTGGACGGATTAAAGTTGTATTCCCCAAATTAGAAAGTCACAGCAATATAATTGTGTAATAGTTGACGTACACTGCATCGAGTGGAACTTACCTGCCGGCTCAGCTACAGTATACAGTGCAGAATGCTCCTTTTTAAGTTGTACACAACGCCGTTTAATATTCAAAGACTCACCAACTAAAAAGGATTCACATACGTGTATTGCAAGATATAAAAGGTCAATTTTAGAGCAAAGAATCCTGAGACTATTTGATGATTTACACAATTTTGCCAAGTTGAATTATAGTAATTTTAATGAGAGAGAGAGAGAGATTCTGCTTTTAAACAAACAAAAGAAAAAAAGAAATCACACGTAATTATTAGCGGGATTCATTCCGTTATTAATCTTTTTTTATAAATGCGAGAAACGCAGTGATTTATTTTTTCATTCAACCAGTCACTTTTAAATTGTTTGCTTAACATGTTCCCACAGAATGAAATATACACAGCGCTATCCAATATACAACTTCTACTAGTCCAGCCTGTTTAGTACTTGCGACCCAAATATACATGTCCATGTGACACACTTTATCAGGAACTAGACGCATGTTTACTTTTACCATAGACCTACTGTTTTTACGCAGACTCTTCGAAGCATGCGATGTTGCATTATGTAACCAACAGCTTACAAAATATACTTAGGATTGATGATTAGGCTCATCTGACGAGTTTAATATTACCTAATGGGCGGGATGAAAACGTGTAATCACTTAATTATTTCCGGTAGGAGATAAACTTGTATGTATTATTTTCAGTTAATGCATATGGAATTTATTTGACAGTTCATTCTTTCAATCCACATGACAAATACTGCAGGTTGAACCCGAATGTCAAGCGAATATAGTTTATCAGTTTAGCTACTAATCTGTTACATTTTGACCCATTTATCATTTTTAAGAAGTTGACGTGAATACAAATAAAACATTTTGTCATCCAAATGCGTGTTTATACAGAGTTTAGAAATTAGGTGAAAGTATTTCCCAAGGCTATAAAACCTATCTCGGATTGCAATGATTGCTATTAATATGTGGTTTCTAATTTTTCATGGCTTTAAACAGGTATCACTGCTAGAACTTCGTTAACTACTCTGACATGGTGGTGGAAGAGGTTTTGGCTTCAGAGGTTGTAAATCCTAATTATTTCCTGTTTATCTTGAACCGTTCATATTAGTTACGAAGTCGTCGCAAATATTGGCACTGTGTTCACTTCGATTATTGCAGTAATGCTCACTCATTCGACTTTCAATCTATTAAATTTCTGAAGCTTTAAGTTCGTACACGTACATGTCAATTATGACAAGATTAAACAATAGATAATATGAAAAAAGGAAAAGCACACTTATAGGAGGTTAATAACCCAGTTAATTATATAAATTCTTGTTAAATACAAAATGAATTGTTAATCAGCAATGTACCTATTTACCTGTTTTGAATAAGGAGCGGAATCAACATTTTGTTTCTATATTGTCAGTAGACGAATATCTAAATGAAGATAAACGTAACGCATTTCAAAAATGCATGCTCTCTAATTATTAGCAACGCCTCTTTCCAAGTTAGCGATAAAAAAACACGGTCGAAAGTTGTGGTGGCATCATCTCTCTCTTTCTCTCTCTCTCTCTCTCTCTCTCTCTCTCTCTCTCTTGTGTTTGCATGTAATAAACACATGTTATTACACAGAAAGATGCATTTCTTTAAGCAAAGAAAGCATGTAGTGTAATACAGCTTTCTTAAACATGTCATGTTCATCAATCAAATCACAGCTTTCAAATTTTTGAAAGTGACACGCTTCGTTCGGAAGATATGGTTACTAACGATAACTCTCCATAACACGAATTTGCAACGCTTTATCTGAAATGCTGCTAAAAATAATTGGACTCCGAATTCCAAAGGTCACAAAAACATAAACTTTTATTGGTGTCTGTCAGATCGCCACGTAGGACTGTGGAGATATAATTGTAATCAGTTTGTTTTATATACCGATATAAACCAACAATTGTACGCTAAATTATCACAACTTAACCACATTGCGTTTCTCAGTCCATATGACAAGTCCAAAATTCATGTTTTCCACAAACAACGACAACATTTTTCATTAAGAAGGTAATGTTTCTTTTGAAACATGGGGGCTAAAAGATAACATCAAAGTTCAACACCTTTCTGACTGGCCATTGTTAACAAGCGTAGCGGCTGAATGTCACTCCTCGTTTGGTGCTTGTTGATAGATTCGTGAAAAAAGTGTTGAAGAAAGTAACCTTTTTCATTAAAAAAATCACTTCTTTTATGGCATGAACTGATTAAGAGCAGTCTTCAATACCGTGTAGACGAATTCGACGCATTTATAAATTATCATGCTCTCAAATAATCAGTCATGTTTTAAGTCTACGGAAAAAGGTATTTGTATAATGCTTTCAATAATTTATGTAAAGGAGGTTTTGGAAATAGTGTGGACATTAAATGGAAACTATGACAAATTAATAACCAGTACTAGAAGCACCTTTATGGAATATAACTTACTGAGAAAACACATCAAAATTATTGCTTGATGCAGAATAATACATATATTGCGAGATATGAAACACGCATTTCTGAGCAAAGAATCCGTAGACAATGTAGGTGCTTCGCAAAATATAACACGTTTAATGATAGTAATTTTAATGAGAGATATTCTGCTTTTAAGGAAAATAAAGGAAAAAGAAATCACATAAGTATTGGTGGGTTTCATTCCGTTATTAAAATAAAAAATGCGAAAAATGCGGTGATTTATTTTTTCATTCCCCCAGTCACTTTTAAATTGTTTGCTTAATATGTTTCCACACAATGATATCTGCACAGCGCTATCCAAAATGCAACCTCTGGGTGGACGCAATGGTGGCTTTATAGACCTTTCAGGTGAACAGGTCTTCCATATTTACCTTCTCTTGTTCGCTACGTGTCACACTACAAGCGTGCGCCATTAAGGTACCGATTGCAGGTACTGAATCTACATATGCCTGATACCATAAAGACTGAATGAAACATGATATGCCACAAACACATCCATATTTGTTTATTGTTCTAAAAAAAATCTATTTCTACACAAAACTGCGAATGTGCCCTCTCAAATAATAGAGAAAACAGCTACATCAAGTAAAATAAAAAAATTCACATTAATCAGGACAAAATATTATCTCTGCCCATTTAAATTAAATGGAGAAAGGAATTTGACTCAAAAGAAGTTATGAAATTTTAACCTACAGAGGAATTGGGAATTTTGACAAATTATCTGTAACAGAAAAAGAGACCGAAATACCTAAGTCACTCAAACATCACCCATTTGATACATGTGACCGTTTCTTTGTTTACCTTTTAAATATATGATCACACACTAGAGGAATACATATATATATATATATATATATATATATATATATATATATATATATATATATATATATCTATATATATATATATTACTAATGCCCAGGGCAGGATTGACGTGCTAATTGTTTATCTAATGTTCTTTCATTCACGTCTTTTGAGCCCTTACATTTCAGAATGTTGTCCTAGCTTAAGTGGCTTCATTAAACAGAAGCCCATAATGTTTTCATAACAATTCCCATGACATGATTGAATTCTGATTTAAATAACATAATTTCTACTCTATGCGCTAGTGGGTTTGAGTGTGTGATAGGGTTTAGCTTTAAAAAAAGACACTTGTTGCGATTTTTAAAAATAAATACTTATAATTTTAGATGTGAATCAGGACAATTCCAGCTTGTTGTTACATTTAAA
Organism: Margaritifera margaritifera; assembly: GCA_029931535.1. Lineage (NCBI taxonomy): Eukaryota > Metazoa > Mollusca > Bivalvia > Unionida > Margaritiferidae > Margaritifera > Margaritifera margaritifera. The sequence goes on along the minus strand of JAQPZY010001583.1, from coordinate 444,231 downwards.
TGCTTGGTCCCTAATCGGGAAATAAGAATACTATATTTAATTTGCTTTATATACAGCTAGAAACCAGTTTTACGCGATAATATCAGAACTTAACGACTGTGCGTTTCTGTCTAATTTCGTTCTACACAAACTAATATCTTCTTAGTTTTAAAGCGTTAGATTGTGTGACAGCAAAATAACATTTTGATTCTTCGGTGTTTATTTTAAAACATCGAAGCATGACATTGATAGTAGCTGCTAGGAACAGCCCTAATTTAAGTCATTTATGACTTCTACTCTATTTACTTATTATGCTGTGGAAGGGGATGGGGGCGGTTGTTGTAGGCTGGTAGAGAAAGAGAGACGGTGAAGATGGGATATAGCTTGAAACAAATACACTTGTTCCGATTGTTAGAAAAAAAGAACAAAGCTTAGTCGTGCATCAAGACCATTACACTTGTTTCTAAATCTAAGTGAAAAAGTAGGTCGCTAATTGGGAAAATTAAACTAATTATAATTAGTTTTTCATGTAACGCTAGAGACCAGTTTTACACGATTATATGCTAACTTAACATTATTTGTGTCTCTCAGTCCAAATTTGTTTTTCACATAGAAACATCTATTTTGTTTTAAAATGTGTGGTTTTGTGATATTTTCATTCAACATTTAATGTACATTTTGAAATATTGACGCGCGACATTGAACAGTAGCTGGTACATGTAGGAACTGTCCTGACTGTTGTTGACTCAAGGCAGGAAGCTACAGTCACAGGCTTTGCGGCTGACGTCAAAGTTAGAATGTCACTCTTCAGCCAGTGGCTGGTAATGCATGTAGATTCGTGAAAAAGTGAAGACAGAAAGAATACTTTTTTTCCTTCATTGATATCATTTTGTGCATGACATGCATGGCCACTGATAGAGCACACCAGTCAATAAGTGTACATGATTCCGTGCATTTAAAAAAGTGTCGTAGTCTCTAATATTATTTTAAAAGTTTAAGGGTAAAAGTACAGAAGAAATTTTTGCTGGCATCGCTAGTGTATCTTTTTTATTTTAATATACGATACCACGTTATTCTTGCAGAATAAACTTTGGAAAGACTTATGACATGCATGTCATAATGTTCCAGTTTTCTTGACTGAACATGTCCTATATAAATAGTACGGCTTTCCTTTGTAATCTCTTTTCGAGTTTTATATGTATTACTGCTTTCAATAATTTTTTTCTAAGTGTGTCATGGAAATAGATTGGAAATAAATGGGAAACTAATAATGGGATCTAACAGAGTTGTAGAGCTATCTGTTTCTCTGGTCGACTCAGTTGTTATATTTTGCATGTCATTAAGCATCATCACCTCTCCGAGACCCCTGAATTCAGCACTGAGTTAGTCCTCGTTTAAATCCCCCATAATTATAATATTATCACAGACACTGAAGCCCCGCTCAATGATGATATTTAATAAATCCAACTATCCGTTTATGACGTAATTAAAGTATTTGTAGCTGTAGGAATCAATGTCCCCGGATTATATACGAACTAGATACATTCATAATGTACAAATGAACAAGTTTGTGAACACTAGAGTAGCAAACGTATCACACCTTAGATTAATTTTATCATATCTATTAATACTACAGACATGTAGCAACAACTTTGATAATTCAACATTGCAACATATGAACGGTACAGGAAGAAGCCAACTGAACATTATTATAACGGCGTCTTTACCCAATGTAATAAGGAGATTGATAAATAAAACATCATTACAGTTCAACCCTTTCTTATTCGGTACAATTCTAGCTATACTGAGGAAAAGCTTGATTATTATCCTATGTGAAATATTAGAACAAGACATGATGCACAGTGTGATTTAACGTCAATGATAAGACGAACTTTGCCTCGTGCTTACAGAACACATTTCATAAAATGTAGCATGTAAAATGCAACCTGCCACGGTCAATGGCAGAAGAACGAAGAAATGAATAGGAATAGCAGAATGAAGGAAGAATGATACTGAAAGAAAGGAAAAATAAAATAATATATGAATCTATGAATGTTGATTTGTGATAATAATTCAAATAAGAAGTCTGCAACGGAAATCGTATATAATTCAATATAATTGATACCAAAAAACACGAAAAGAGAGGGGAGAGAGAGAGAGAAAGTATGCACGTGATGAATAGAGAATGCACGTAATGAAATCACCGTTAATTTAAAGAAAGGCAAACACGGGAAATAGGTAATTACATACATAAATATCTAATGTAACAGAAACTTAATTTACCGCAATACAAGAGCATTGTATCTATTCATTGCTTTTATATTAATACAGTCAGCTATGATGACAGAAAATTAATATACATTTCTGTGAAAAAAATCTATATATTAAAGTTAAGAATATCCGATTTTTCTCCCTCCGCCCTCCCCTCCTAGTTCTCATTTTTACTTTTCTTTTCTTTTCTTCTCCATGAAAAAGACCTTCTGGCTATACCATGATCAAGGCTGTTAGAACAGTTACGCACACGTGCACGAATAATTCGTGGCACTTCTCACAATTGTACAATGAAGGGTTCTACTTGTAACGCAAATAACACTGACAGCCGCACTTTATTTCTGAACAGTTTCCTCCAATATTAATTCGTGTGCACCTCACACGATAGTACAATGTTAAGTCTGCATGTAACGTAAATAACACGATAGCCTGGATTGAGAAAGTATTGAATGCGAATTGTTGAGACTGATAAAATAAACAATTTGTGAACAAAAAAATAAATATATAAATTATAGGACATTTGGTTCAGGCAGAACACGTAGTTCAGACGAAATTAAACATTGCTATGGAAACCAAATTTGTAGGTAGTCATTAATAGGTATTATATTTAAGACCAATGGAGAGAAGATTGGCTAATATGATAATATGCTAAGTATGGGTATGAAAGTTAGTCTAATCGTAACTATTGCAGTAAGTCTAATCAAAATATAGGTAATAACACAAGATAATACAACATGAAATACAGACTAATTTAAATTTCAAAACAGAATCGAGTAAGTAAATAGTTGTTAGATAATTAAACAATGTTGTAAAATAATAAGAAAGATCATTGACTATTACGCATACTGTGTGCAAATGCAGAATTTTAGATGTATCTTTTTTCGACAGTTACCTTATTAGGAGCTTGATAGCCATATTGTCTACAATCCACGAAAGTATGTAGCATAACAGAGGAGAAAACCTTAGGCTTTATAATGGTCGCTTTTCTTTATTAAAAACAGTCTTGGATAGGAATTAAATACATATTTTAGGAAGAGAGAGGGACCTATTTTATCTATATGAGTTTCATCGGAATCTGACTAGGGGCCGAAGTCAGCCCTTATCCAACGTTATCCTTTCATATAGAGTTCATAGCAACCATGTAACTAAGCTAACACTGTCAAAATGAATAATGTACCAGAAATGAAATAAATGCTTGTAATTGTGAAACTACTTTGTAGAATTATATATCGTGAGATCGAAATAAGTTCTTGTTCCACTTAATATCCTTCCAAATGTGTGTGTATATATATAAACATATATATATACATATATATTTATATACATATATATATAACTACTGTGCTGCGACTGAGTCATGGACCAGTGGGGTGAGGGGAGGGGGAGGAAAGGAATGCACAAAGCTAAAACCAAAATAACTCCAAGTTGTGACATCCATTTTTCTGATAATTGAGATTTATAATCACTGGTCAACACACATCAAACTAGTCTCAAAATAAAATCTCTGCTGATTCTCTGGGGGCATGCAGCTATTTACCCAGGGGCATCAATGTTACGATCATGCAATAGCAGGTGTTCTGATAATGAGCACACAATAGATTAATGAGACATTTGACTGCATGACCCATCAAACTTAGACTGATCGAGATATTGGCAATGGACTTTAATTAAGAAGACATATGGAACACTTGTACAAACAGTTGAAGTGATTAGCGGAAGAAACAGATATTGGCATTTTAAAATAACGCAGGTTATATGAAATTTTATAGAATTGTGTACTCTACGTGCCTGTATTTCGTGAATGTCTATATTCAGACATGGAAGAAACTACTTTTGTTGCCAAATTTCTGTTGGAGTTTCTCAAGAATATCAATAGTTCAATACTCAACAGCTAAAACGAATAAAGGGACAGAAGAAATGATCTTAACTTCAGTGGTGCAAGTAGATTTTAACTCTTACAGGTACGTTACCGACCACTGCCCCCTTCTTTCCGGTACGGCCGTGCTGACAATAAATGTCGTCACCGTACCGACTTATTTGCACCACTGCTTATCAATAATACAATCACTTATTAAAATAATAATTAGCAGGTACCAATGATGATGCAAGTGGTATATGTACATATATCAAAAGCTAAATCAGCTTAACTGAAATTATCTCGTGCACCTGTGTCCTTTTGGGTTTTAGTTATCGATTCTGTCTGATATTAATTGAAACTGAGTTGTTTGGCAAATTTATTTTAAAAGTTATATTTGCATTTTGCAAGAAATTATAAATGAACAAACATCCAGACTATACACTTTTCTGACTGTTGCTCAAGATGTTAGTGGAAGAGATTGGAAGTGAAGTCCTTATAAACAGAATAATTTCCCAAGAATCTCCAACTAATGCTAGTTTAAACTAGCAGAATTCCCATGGGATTGTATAGAATGTTGAGACACTGACCAGTTTGAGGTAGCTTTAAGGACAGTCTCTTTGCATACTGTTCAATTGATGGTTCAGTTGTACAGTATCTTTTAAAAATTGCATGTTGTTGATCTATTTCACAAAGTTTATTTTTTAAACTATAAGCTATTGCAGATTACATCAAATGATCAGTTATTGAATTTTTCATTCAAGCTTGCAGAGAAATACATACACAGAAAGAAACTCACTTTAATCGATACACTTGTACTCCTATCTGTTATGTAGTTTAAGGCTTGAAATTATGAAAAAAATTAAATACTAGGATTCCTAATCACAGAGAAAATACCAGCAAACCGAAACCCTTCAACTCCAAAAACTGAAACAAATTTAAATCCCAAATTTCAATTTTACACTTACAAATTCAGATTTAACTGAAACTCACTTCAAATGTGGACATGTATTTTAGCTCTGAAATTCCTGACAAACACTGCTCCAGATTATTTACAGTTAGCAAACAGTTTAGTAGGCTTATCAGTGAGAAAATATTCCAAGGGCACGCAAGATTAAAACAATTATTGACATGTGCACCGACACAGAATAGGGCCTACAATAGGCTGATCTTAAGTCTTTACAGCTATTAAGGTAAATTATTAATTAAATGATTGTAAATAAGTCAGTTAAGAAAGATTATGTTGATCTGACTATTATCTAATTGTGATGTTATTCATTGGTATAAATGACTAATAGATGGTTTTCGTTTGTTTTTTAATTCAAATGCAGGGTTTATTACCTAGCCATGTGATCTTTTTTATCCTTTGCCGATAAAGATCGACAAACAGTATTATACAAAATCAGATCTACTTAATTGATTTTCAGAGGAGAAATTTTCAATGCACACATGCATTTAAGTAGCCATGACTGACATTTTTCTTGAGTTTTATGTCAATATGTCAGAACAACTAGCTAAACATCATAGGATTGATTTGTCCTTACAAAATATTAGTCGGTTCAAAGAGAATGCATCAATGCTTTAAACCATAGCTGTCTATCCAATACAATCTGTTTGAGGATATTACTATAATTCTATCTACTGATCTATCTAGTGTAACCCCTCAAAACTCTGAACCAGTGGTATACTGGAATCCTGTCAAGATCGACATTGGGGGATGGGTGGCAAATTATTCCTTCTTTGATATTAGAATTTTTCCAGCAAACATGAAACCCCTCAACTCCGAAACCTGAAACAAATTTCAATCCCAAATTTTAATTTTACACTTGCAAATCCAGATAAAACTGAAACTCACTTCAAAACTTTGAAATATATCTTAGCTCTGAAATTCCTGACAAACACTGTTCCAGATCATTTACAGTAAGCAAACACTGTATTAGGCTTATCAGAGAGAAATGTCCCAAGGGTACGCAAAGTTACAACAATTCTTAATATATGCACCGACACAGACTAGGCCGGAAAATAGGTTAATCTTAAGTCTTTTCAATATAAAACGGTCAGCTTTTATGGTAAATTATTAATTAAATGCTTGTAAATAAGTCCGTTAAGAAAGATTATGTTTATCTGCCTATTATCTAACTGTGATGTTATTCATTGGTATAAATGACCAATATACGGTTTTCGTTTGTTTTTCAATTAAACAGCAGGGTTATTACCCAGGCATGCGACCTCTTTCGTGATCCTTTGCCGACAAAGATTGAAAACAGTATTATAAAAAAATCCGATCCACTTAACTGAATTTCAGACGAGAACATTTCAATACACATACATGCATTTAAGTAGCCATGACTGTCATTTGCCTTCAGTCTTATGTCAAGATGTCAGAACAACCAGCTAAGCATTATATGATTGATCTGTCCTTACAAAATAAAATCAGTCGGTTCAAAGATAATGGATCAGTGATAAAACCCACATTAAATAAACTAGGGAAAATAATTAGCATAGGAATGTTCTGTATTACATCTATTATTTAAATATTAATGGATTATCATTTATAATTCTAATGAAATTATAGTGAAGTGATGAAAAGTATTTTGTTCCTTATGTGTTTCTTGAGACAAGGACTGGATTTCTATATGGAACAACTGTATTTATTCACGTGACCGAATGTGACTTTTGGAAGGATCATGTGTAGTTCAGCTTTCTCAATCTTTTTCATTCTTACACTCACACACACATGTTCTCTAATTACATTCTCTCTCTCTCTCTCTCTCTCTCTCTCTCTCTCTCTCTCTCTCTCTCTCTTTCTCTCTCTCTCTCGCATCACATTTTCATATCTAGGAAATGTAGGGCTGCCCGTTTATCAAACTTTCTCAACGTGAACATTATACAATAATAGAAGCGATGCTATTTAATCGAACCGATTCGAAACTAAACCTTTCCTCCGATTTCAATGTTGGGCTTACAGCTGACAGCTATTTATATCGAAAACATTACCTCATCTATCTAACGTTCAAAATTAACTCAACATACACATTTAATTGCAAGTGAAAAAAAGACAGGACAATTGAACTGTACTGAACATTGCCGAGACATTCGTGTGGCATAAATGACTATGCAATTCACCTAGAGAATACATGCATAGACCTTTGAACGGTTGACAAATGAACATTTGCGGCTTTATTTTTACCCTACAAAATGGTCGATATATATGTAAAGTTTGCTTGAAAGGAGACGAGAAAATATTCTGTGATATTTCACTTACAAAATGTTTGCAAGATATACAAGTTCACTGAGCACATTTTCCTTCACGTATAATAATGAATCCTTAGTTCCGACCGCCGGGGTTTATTCAGACATGTATTTGCCTTTGCATGTGAAAGGAATTCAATCAAACTGACTTGAGACCTATCCAAATAAGATTAATGCTCATATCTGAGTAAATATCCTTGCAAAAACTTTGATTACTTTTTCAATTTATTTGATCCATGGAGCAGCTAAATTGTGTTGATAATCTCAACACGTACTATAGATTACAAAATAAGTCCGAAATATTTTACTGAACAAATAGAGACTGAGCAACGCAGTCTATCGATTTAGACTTTCGTGTTTAGACTATTTGATAAATGAAAGTTACGTGGGTCTCCAAGCAATCCTTTCATATACATAATTGACAAATTATACTGGATACAATTGAAATCAATCCTCACTACTTGCATATTAACATGCTTTGGATCACCGTAACATGACCATTCCATGCAGTATATATCTACTTTAAAAGGGAGCCGCCGTGGTTTCTCGAGCGTCGAACTCGTAATATAATATCGCGGGTTCGATGCCCACCCAGGCCAGCCTGGATTGGCTGCCTCGATGTGTCCTTTGAAAAGGTACTTAGCTCTAATTCCGTGGCATGTTATATCCCATAATGTGTTAAAGTGCTGATAAACAGAACAAAACCAAAATAACATATATTTTGAAATATTATGACATGATTGAGTTTGTAAGAAAGTTCATTGTTGAATATATCTGACAATTTAAGTCAAACTACTTTAGGATCGTTGTGATATTATTTCATAGTGCTACACATATGTACACCGATGAATAAAGTGATAATGCAACCGGAAAACTGCTTGGACATGCGCATCGGCTAACACCCGATGTACCACATGTATGATCGTTACACGGTTACCTATTTTATGGAAATTACAGGCGGTAAATTAAACAGAGCCGTGTACACATGTAAACGTTGCGGCCTTAGCAAATACAGATGTTTAATCAGCAAACATAACCGATCGTTTCTTATAATTTTATTGCATATAAATTTGTGAACTTTCAGAGACATAAACCGTTTGATCATTCAATATAGAGAAGAATGAGCACACAAGTAGGGTTCATGCATTCTGGATTGGATTATGGTTTCTCTCTCTTTGTTTCCACCACCCCCACCACCACCACCACCACGCTTCTCTCTCTCTCTCTCATGCATTAAGCAATGCATTCTTAATAATATATTATCATTTACATAACCTCATATCCGTTACACAGTTAAAATATGGAAAGCAATAGAGGACTTATAATAGAACAGAACGGACCTAGTCGCTATTGGTAAACTTAGGTCTAGCAATAGACATCACATTAAGTACAAATACAAATTATTAATAATGGTGGTATAGCGGATGGAAAAGAGAAGGGAAGAAAGAGATATTTTGATCATTAATTTGTATATACATGATAGATGGGATGAAACGGTGATAGAGATAACTATTTTGAGTTTATATGGGAACGGAATGATTTAAATATCAGTTCTATAAATTTGCTTGTTCTTATCTGTACGTTAAGATTTGTGTTATTTTGCAAATCACTAAATTTGTATATATTAAGATTTTCTCATTTCAGCAAAATATTGACATCGAAAAAACTAGTGAAATTCATCATCTATATCTTGCGAGGCACATAATGCACGTTTTCTTTTAGATATATCCAAATTGTTGCTACCTTTCAGTTTCATTTGGAAACCCATGACTTGTTGTACAAAACTTTGTTCAAGATCTTCTCTGCTATGTGGCAGACATGTTAAAAATGGTTCCAAATGTAAAGACTTTTTCAAATATTTGATCAGCTTAACTTTTAGAGGAATTAAAAAACATTAGTTTCTGTATATTTATCTTTCATCCAACAAACAGAGGGGAATGACTGAGATAACCATAAATGATTCGGTCTTAAATAACGAATAACCAGCAGCAACAACATAGTGTAACATAATATCATATGAATGTTCTAAAATTTTACTAATTTTTTCATTTAGAAGTCTAGATCAAAATATAACAGCCCTAATATTGATCAAAATGCCCGTAAGTAACCTGGTAACTTTCCAGTCTCTCCATGCAACATATATATATATATATATATATATATATATATATATATATATATTTGGTTTTTTAATAATTAAATTGTCGTGAGAAATCAGTGTGTACATGTTAGATAACATAATTATCACGAAAACCCCAGATGTCACATCAATCTAACAATAATGGTAAAGCAATATTTTCAAACCATTTCAACTGTTAATTCAATGATTAAAGCGAACTTATTACTTTTTTATGTAGGACAAACAATGGGGTTTTTTTTAACCTTTTACAGTTATTCTCTTTTTACCGAATAAAATGAACCATTGTGTTAAAAAGCACCCCTAAATACAAAAACGAATCAACTATTTCCTAGTCATGTGCATTCAACAACAAAAAAGAAACGTTTATATTACCTTGATACCAAATATTACTATTTTTGTTCAACATTGACTATTAATCTACATTCTCTGCAGTATATACAGATTTCATTCAAAGTTTTCTGAAGATATTTTTTCGTTATCTGCAAGATTAACAGTATCGTCAACATAAGGGATATGAACTACCTTAAAATGTAAGGTACCTGCTATGGAACTTGTTATCCTCTATGATGATGATCGGATTATTAGCCAATCATATCAATTAACCAGTAATAATAAATTTTGCAATGATTATTCGAGGACCACAATACCATCGTCATTATAAACTTCTTGTCTCTCTCATTTTGAATGCCCGAAAATTGGTAACAAGTACAGACTTTCTATCCTCAGTTGCGGAGGTATCTGGTTATAATACCGATGGAGAAACATGTTTAGGTTAGATATATTTGACATGATGATTATAACAGAGCCTGAAGAAACCTGCTCAGTTTAAATAGACTGAACTATCTTTGTCGTAGGACTGTATAAGTATCTATTTATATGGCAATTCTCATCCGAGCGTATGATCCAGATGTGCCCCAAGCGTATGATATACGTGTAATATAACCACTCCCCCTCCCCCAACACTACACATACATTTGCATGCATATCATGTATATCTGACTCTTTCATAAAGCATTTGCAAAAAAGTGTCATATTTGTTTCAAATTTATGATGTGTTATTTTTTATTATTTATTTTCCACTTTATTTCGTTTAAATTAACAATACCGTCCAATCATATGTTGTAAAAGCAAATATTTTCAATAAGCATGTGATGCTAACGAGAACGATAACAATTAGATTAAACTGAAATTAATGAATTTTAGCGAAACGGACTTCAGACTTTCACGATGGCAATAATATTACATAATTAAACCGGAAGTATCTGATTTGTAGTACCGTGAATTCAGTGAGTTTGTGAATAAGGTAGTCAACCTATGATAAGATACAGAGGCGGGTTTTCTGGATTTCATAACTTGAGATAAATGATATTCAGATGCAAAGTTAGAAAATACAGACATTAGTTCTCTTTCACCTAAGGGTTCTTATTGAGAGAGAGAGAGAGAGAGAGAGAGAGAGAGAGAGAGAGAGAGAGAGAGAGAGAGAGAGAGAGAATGCCATGTTTTCATACATACAGGGCATCCATAGTGTAACAAATAGATGAATGAGGGTACGTTTCACGCGGATATCCTTTATCTAGGAACATCATATTCACGTTTTAATGTCAGAGTCATTGTTACTAAAAAATAGATTTTTACCTATGCATTTAATTTCCAGATGATAACTTAGTTCTACTAGCAGATTTCAACGCCACTTGGTGCATGTATTTCCCTTAGCTTTAGAAAGAAACCTATTGATTAAGAGTCAGTAAATCCAAGGTTATTGTCACTGTTACTTAAAAGAGACTTTTCGTTTGTATTTCATTTCCGCACTAGACCATAATTTTTCAACATTTTATAAATATTGACATTTTTGGTAATAGAAGGCCCTTCTAAATTTGGAGTCAGTAAAGTGAAGTTCAAGGTCAAATCTTATGTTCGCGGAGTATCATATGCTGTTTGCAGTATTTTTATTTCTAGGTGTTGTTACGACTCTATGGTCTAAGAAAAATGTAACAGAAAGAAAGTGAAACCAACAAATCAAGTAAAAATCAACAAGCAATTTATTACTAGATAATTAATATGAAAAATCAAAAAAGTCACTTACAGTAATGTGTTTTGAAATCCTAATAATCCAATAAGAATGATTGTTCTAATCACAAGTCCTAAATATAGAATGTTCCGAATTCACGGCTGTGTCCTTGAATGTTATGATGTACTAATGGTCTCCAAAGTCCTGATGTACTAGAAATCTTGATGTGCTGATGTCAAAATGAAGTATTCCAAAATATCTGAATAAGTTCACTTAAATTCCAAAATCATCAATTAAAAATCCAAAATCCAAAAGTTTATGAGCACTGTTATAATCCAATGAATATTTAAAATAATTCCTCTCTTAGAATTTGGAATGAATTTTCACAACTGTAATAGCTCTTTACAAGACTGATGGTAATGTCAAAACTGAATAAATGTCCACCAAACATGGCATATATAAAGATTGGTCACATGACAGAATGTTCTAGAACATGTGTCATCTTAATAGAATTTTACTTGTAAACAAAATTCAACCTTGACCTTCAAATTGAGAAAACATATTGATCAAAACAACCTAATTCAAGGACACTAGTTAAACATGTTTTTCCTGATAACATTAAGATTTAAGCAAATATTAAAGTGAAGAAACATTTATAATTTCCTAAAATATTTATAATATTATATAAACATCATACATAACAGTGTCTACCAATAATGTATAGAATAATTCTCCTCCCTATTGGACCAATTACATTCAAAAGTGGCTATGTATCCAGGAGAGAGAAAATTGTAAGGGTTGTATTGTTAAGTTCAACTTCTGTTACTGCTGTATGTTGATGACTCTGTGAAGAAGAAGCTTAACTTTCCGACAAAATGAACAAGATGCCAAAATCATCTACACCAACACCTATCAAATAATAGATTGTACTATTTGAATTTCTTTCATTTCTTTGAATTTTTGCAATTGTATGTAGTTCAGTGTCCTGTGACTTGGTATACTCTTGTTTTCTCTTTACACTTTCGGCTTGGGCCTGTTTAACTGCATGTGAATGTTTTCCAGTTTGTCTTTCAAGTTCAACACTACATCGACCTTTTGGTTTGTTTTAAGTTAGCTTTTCATAATTTTGCTAACCTTGCTTTCACTTTTTTTTCCACCTTCGATTTATTTGAGGAGAGAATTTGTAAGATAGATGAACATAAATCTGAATCGGAGCAAAGTTTTATTGCAAGATGACTTACAATATTACTTGCATGTAGTTCAAAATAATTTGAAATTTAATTGGGTAAATAAAAGGGATGGACTTCAAAACATGCCCTGTATGTGGAGAAGTTAAATTCAAATTCGCAGTTTTACAGAACGAGCGCATGCTGTAAACCTTGCCATAAAATATTAGTACAAAAGAATACGAAAAAAGATATGTTGCAACAAAAAAGAGTACAACAAGGGGTACACATGAAAATACACAAAACAAGGTTAAGACGGTGATGACAATTTGAGATTAATTAACATAACAGGAAGTTTAAAAAAAACAAATTGTATCATGAAGAACAAACATCAACTCAGACACAGCATTAAAGATACTAGGTGTTCCTTCTATTGATTTTGTATCTTAGATGGCTAAACTTTACAAATCGCTGAAGTGTGTATAATTATGAACTAAACATAGATCATGTAATGCCATGTACCTCTTTTTTCCATCATTTATTTTAACATAATCATGTTTTAGCTGGTTTCTAGCTGTTAAATGATTCATCATATCCATCGTTTCTCTTTTACAAGTACATACTTTTAAGCGTTTCTATCTTATGATCCTCAAAGGGTTTTTTGGAGGGTGGGGAGAATTTCAACTTTGTATGTCTTCTTGTTTGTTGTATAGAGATAACTATTGTTTTTTTTTTGTTATTTGGGGTTTTTTTTCGTGTTTTATTTTTTTTGTTGTTGTTGTTTTTTGTTTTTTTTTGGGGCGGGGGGTTGTGTTTGTATTTTTTTTTTTTTTTGTTTTTGTTTGATTTCCAAAAATGTATGGACATGAAGAATATGACACATACATGTGATACATTAAATATTGTAACAGTATTGCAACCACTTTTCGTTAAGTCAAGCCACATAGTCAATTCTAACAATTATTTTTGTGTCACGGCTAGATGAAAGATAAAAGCTAAGGAAAGAAAGAAGAATAGGAAAGAAAAGGATATTTTATTGATATACATACTTTTAAAGCTAGCATACTAGTATATATCTAAAATATTTGCATTTTAAAAGAACCAATATCTAAACATGCTTATATATTCCTTGACAAAATACACCAACTAAGTATTCTTAGCAATAAGTATCAGATATCATCTTTTATGTTGGGTAATCTACATTAGAAAGCATATGTTTGCTTGCCAATGTTCAATTTCTGGCAACAAACGGGAAATTCGAAGACCTGAATAGCGGGTAGATAGCTAACTATGACTCTTTTAACTGTTTGTACAATGACCATCTTTGGTCAAACTTTTCCTTTTTACAGTTTCTATCAGCACTATATTTCTTCACATTGAATTTAAAGTAACAATCTTTTTCAACTGAGACAGAACTGTCTTGTCCCTATTAAATCTGCATATATATATATATATATATATATATATATATATATATATATATATATATATATATATATATATATATATATATATATTCTGTTTTGCATATAGAATTATTACGGTAATTACATCATCAGTCTGGCTCTAATTCCAAAATTAATATTTATTTGTTTGAATTCCAAATTATATGTGTGACAACACTTACTTTTTATACATTGTAAGGTGTCATTAAAAAACAATCTGTGTTACCTGACAAGACCAAACAATATGAGATATTGTCTCTGCATGCAACACACAGGAAGAACAGAGCTCGTTTGGAATAATGTTAAATTGTTTTAGAAATACATTCGTAGCCAAAATTCTATTTCATATTTTAAACTGCAACCATCTAATGTTTGGACATTTTGTAGTTTTTTTATGGTAGTTAAGAAACATGATTGCCAGTCGTTTTCTTCTTACTCACCAAATTCAAAATTCAACTTCCTTCTAGAAGTTGGTATTTCATTGTTTCCAATAAACATATATAATCTATATACATCTCTACATCCTTTGGTTTTTTAATAATAGTATACACAACAGTATTTATAGAAGGTTATGGTAAATTGATTCTGAATTTACTTTTATATGACTGTATCGCTGTACGTATGTTTTTCAAATCTATGAAATTAATGTGAATAGAAAACTTAGTTATAAAATATCAAAATTTATTAAGGAACCATCCTTATTAACAAAATCATTCACAGATCTAATGCCCATCTGAAATCATGGTTGGTAATACACACTTTTTTCATATATTGTAATATAAGGATTAAACAATATCTGTGTTTCTAAAACAAATTTCGGCTGTGACCATTTTGAATGATCTAGTAAATTCTAAAAATGCTTCAAAAACCTCTATCCTAAATTGATTGCGATCCTTTTTTATCGAGTTCATAACATCTATCCAAGTAAAAAGAAATGATCAATATTTGATACTGAACATTGTAACAGACTTTTCCATTTAGACTCCTCAGACAACATTCTTCTAAGCCATATTATTTTCAAAGCATTTACAAAATTAAATATATTAATCATATTTAATCCCCCCTCCCCCCCCCCATGATAACCGTTCACAGCAATATTTCGTTTAATTCTGTCCTTTGACCCATGCCATAGAAACCTATGAATGCGTGTATTTAGTTTACTAAAAACCCGTGTAGATGGATTGGGTAATGACAATAAGAGATGATTAATTCGGGAAATAGCTAACCTTTTTATTACTGCTATCTTTCCAAATGGAGTTAAGAACCTATTATTCCACTGAATTAGCAGGTTTTTAATTTCTCGACTTTTAGATGGGTAATTAAAAGCTTTAATTTTTTCCAAGTTAGTTGAAAACTTAACACCTAAGACAACAAACTCAGTACATCCCCAATCAAGTTTATATTCTGTACAATATTTCATATTACTATTAGTTCTATGTCCGATCCAAACACCATCTTTGCTTTTTCAATATTTATACTAATGCCAGAAAATTTGGAATATTGATATAAAAGATGTAAAGCAGATATTA
The DNA here is from genome assembly GCA_029931535.1 of Margaritifera margaritifera. NCBI lineage: Eukaryota > Metazoa > Mollusca > Bivalvia > Unionida > Margaritiferidae > Margaritifera > Margaritifera margaritifera. Next base: position 428,586 of record JAQPZY010001583.1, on the reverse strand, counting down.
GAAATATTTCTGAACCATCAAGAGTAAATGACATATCATCAGCATATTGAGAAAAACAATATATATTATATTACCTATACTTAGTCCCATAATATCTTTATTTTTTTTCTTTATATGGACTAAAATCTCTGCACACAGGATAAAATTGCATGGGGAGAGAGGACTCCCCAGTCTACACCCTCTTTCAATACCAGAACAATTGTAGGCTTGACCATTAATAATTGCACAAGAATTGATGTTTCGATAGAAAAGTTTTATCCAATTTATTATTGGTTCTTCAAAATTGAAAAACCTTATAACTTTATCAATAAATGGCCATGCAACTCAGTCAAATGTCTTTTCAAAGTCGATTAAAAGGAGTAGTCCAGGTATACTGTACTTTTTGGTGTAAAACATTGAGTCATATAAGTTTCTAATATTCACTTCAATGTATCGCTCTCTTATAAACCCTGTTTGATTATTATGTATGATTGTGTTGAGCACAGTTTTAACACTGCTTGCGACACATGCAGAAGCAATTTTGTATGATACATTTAGAAGTAAAATGGGTCTCCAATCTGAAATATACTGCTTAGATACATCACCGTTTGGTATACATATAATTACTCCTTCTTTCTGTGTGGAAGATAATTCCCGAAGTTCATAACCACAGTTAAATACTCCTTATTTCTGTATGGAAGATAACTTCCCAAGTTTATAACCACAATTAATAGCCCTCAATAGAAACTGTCCAATATCCTTAACAAAATATTTTTTTAATTCTTTGATGAATCCACCAGATCCTGGACTTTTTCATTAGACATTTTTTGTAAAACATATTTAAGGAATGTTTCTGTAAATCATTCAGTCCGGGAATGTCAAAATAATTAAGTAGCATTTCAAGATCGACAGGAGCAACTCCACGTTTTTATATAAGTTCATATAAAATATTTTTCCTTCATCCACAATTTCTTTCTGACTGTCTGTGAAAGAACCATTGCTTTTAACAAGAGGCGGCATCATTTTACTTATGTAGTTTATATTTTCTAAATTACAGAATTATTTGGTCACTTTCTCTCCTTCTTCAATCCATATCGCTCTAGACCTAACCCTCACACCGTCCATCTTTTTGTTTCTACTATCTTCTAATTCTTTCTTTTCTCCTCCAGTTTTGGTAAATCATTCACATTGTTTCTCTCTTCTAAACTGCCTTTATCTGCAATTAGTTGCTTTTCCTGTCGATCTTGTATTTTTTTCCTAAAGGATGTATATGAAATTGTTGTTCCTCTAATTTCTATCAGAAGCATTTCAAAGAAAAATTGATAAGGATCATAGGCTTGAAATCATTTATAGGTATATTTTCAAAAATATCTAATAGTTCAGCGTTTGTTAATGAAGTGGGTGTCTTGAAGAAAGTATATTGAATACTTTTTATTCCTAATTAAATACATCTATTCTTCTCTTGAGATCCCCTAACCCCTGGCAATTCAATGTAACAATATTTATTAACTCAGACATAACTAAATAATACTCTTATTATATTTGTATGCAGAGACAATAACAAACTTGTATAAGGCTGATTTTGTAGAAAAACCATGCCCTCTGATGACGTTTAACAATAGTGCTGTATATTTTACTATATCATAGCAGATTAAGATCCAAGGCACATACAAAAGGAAACTAACATGATGTTTGAAGAAACAGTAAGTGTAACAGAAAGCAGAGTGAAAGTATGAAGAGAAGAGAAAAAAAGACAATATAAAAAACATACATTAAGAAATAAACTGTAGAAAGGACCACAAAAACATATGACATATGGAATAAAGACATAAAATGCGGTGAGAGGATGATGCCACCTTTGCTTCACCTAAAGAATGGTGGACGGCAGTATCATGTGTGTTAAACTTGCCCTCAGTTTCCGTAAATATGTGCTTGGCGTATTTTCATTGAATTCTGACATAGAAAAATCGATCGAAAAAGGTATGTGCTATGTGTTTAATTACACATTCTAGAGTGTACGCAGAAACGTTTCAGCATTATTAACCTAGGTAAAGTCGCTTTACCGGGAAAGAGACACCGACTGGGCAAAACGATATGTCGATCGAGAGAGAGAGAGAGAGAGAGAGAGAGACAGAGACAGAGAAAGAGAGATCAATATCATATAACCTCCGCCTTCTCTTCTAATGAACGGTGATATTTAAGGTGTCTAGTTCTCACGTGAATACTCATCTATAGCATGCAGCAGTACACGTCTATAACATGTATCTTCAATGTTTTATATGAATGGAATAGAGTAATATATGTAGGTATGTAAATCACTTAAAATTCGGAAATATGTCTCACATAGGTTGAATGTTGTAACAGCAGAAACGCTAGAAAAAAGTTTCGATAATTGAATGGGTCCCTTTACACTGACGTTTGATATTTTCCATGGCGTGTCTCCGCTGTTCCATAAATCAGTTAGACAAACATAAAGACCTTTGATATTGCTGTGTGAAACACAGACGCGGATGTTTGATATATAAGTATACAGAGATCTATACCTTTCATTGCAAGCAAAACGAAAACACGAATACTGTTCTCCACGACGGAGACTATAGCAGATCGCGTTCCTAGGATGGGTAAGTAACATTCTAATACATATATCAAATATGCTGTTTATTTAGTGCATTGCAAAAATACTTAAGTAATCTTTTTTTAAATATTCTCTAAGGAAAAAAAGTACATGATCAAGCCGGTACCAGCTGATTTGGTGAATAAGAATTTGTTACGTTAGTCGTACACAAACATCGGAGTTCAAAGTGCTGGTAGAGTCACGTTTAGTGTTTAAAAACTGTGTTGTGTAGAATTAAGCTATAAACCTGGTGTATTTAGTAAGTGATTACATAAATATAACAATCATGCACTTTTTTGTCGTGTGCGAACTTTGCCGATCATTCAGCACAGATTATAAACAAATGGACTCAGATGTTTTCCTCGCGCTCAGGCAAACGTTTGCACACAGCAAATCATGTATGATTCCTGTTATGTAATACTAATATTTCAAGAGTTAGGCACTACAGACAAGTAATTAAATTCTCAAGGACCGTAAGGTTAATGTTTGGCTAAATTACTATATTTTTTTTATAAGATCGGCAAAACACGCTTATATCCCATGCACGATCTAATCAAGAGGAAACACTTAAAACGATCAAAATGATATGCTGCGTACCTCCTTGTCGATAAAAATTTCCTTGTTGATGCCCATTATAAACATCCATCCCGGTGAAATCTCCCAGTTTGCATCCAGTTGTATCTGTGCGGCGACAGCGATAAAATGAAATTAGTAGTAGGAAGAGTTAAAGGAGTAGGGCTTAAGGACACGTCAGCACAATACTGGCTATATGATCTCGATGAAAAGTAAATGTTCTGAAAATTTTAATATTAAGAATTGCCCAAAAAAACACGGAAGATAAAGCCTTCCAAATAAACATAAACATGAGGTATTGGAGGAGAAAAGTTAAAAGGTAAATATGTTGAAGTTCTGCAAAGTGTATACAAAATTAAAGATGAAATGGCAACAACAAAAAAAAAAACAACATGTAACGTGTTTAAACCTATGGTAAACATTTGTTTTGTAAACCGCATTCCCTCGAAAAGTTCAAGCTTTTCTCTAGTGGTACATATTCATATAGGTTTTTCATTGATTTCACATAAAAACAATTTTGTCTCACAAGGTAGAAGTCGTAACAGTTGACAAGATTGTGTTCCACTCTCAGTGGATACTGGCAGGATATTCACTCTGGTCGAGGTTCACCCTTCATGAGGTATGCGTGATGTAAATAAAATAAAAATGGTTTACGTTCAATCCGTCTATTGTGCACAATTTACCCTAAGTATTTATTTTCAGCCAACCAGCGACCTTTATTCTTTTACAGTGGTATTTAAGTGGCTTTTAATCTTTAAAACATAGTATTTTAGCATATATAGCTATTTAGCTCATCAAAAAATCCGTTGCCTTTGAATATATTAATTAGGTGTCTATTGTATAATCCCAGTTTAACCTCCGTCTGCCCTGTTGCAGTTAAGGATATACCCCACATACCGATATATGAAATAAAATACTTCGTCTTGTTGACATGAGTTAGTTTCCTGAGGAAACGTTTATTTCTTTGTTGAAACCTTATCATTACAGTGGACTCCCAAACTTAAATAAATTCTTTTAAATCTAGTGAGGCAACTATGTTTTGCACGAGGTTTAAAAAAATGTTTTTAACTGTAAATAATTATTCCAAAATTGAACTTTGATTTTTAGCAACAAATACACCAAGTTGAAATTGGCACATCAAATATGCCCAACCCCTTTCTCAGCCGTTTTATCAACGAGTTGGGGTGAATTTGTTTGTCATTTTATGAACAAGTTGTCTGTTCTCTAAGTGTTAGACCTATTTACTTACATTACCAACTTTAGTCATGATAGATTTTTAAAACAACAAAAATCAAAAACACAAAAAACTATCTTGGGATAACCTAATGAAATGCTGTGTAATGCATTTTCTCAGCAGCACTATTAATAGCACGTGTTCTCAATGCATATCTGTAGTGAATTTGAGCATATAAATGGACAATGAACAATTCTCAACATTGACAAATGGAACAAGATAGTTGCAATAGTTACACATTTGGGAAGGAAAGTGTATAGTCTGTATAAAAAATTCCTCAAATAATATTGCATTTTTCACTATTTTTTCAAACCAGGTAAACCTACCTAAATAAAATCGGACCACTAAACGAGGTAAAATGATCACTTTCTGTCAACTTTGGTATCTTTTAATATTTTCAGCCAATCGGCGACCTTCGTTCTTTTAAAATACGGTATTTAATCTTCCGCCACACAAACGCTTGTTCCGTAGCTCATAAAATAATTACTTATCTGTGACCATCACAACTACTCTACATATTACTAATTATAAGACAACAACCAAATGCCAGTTTCACATCCATAAACATTATTTCCACTGTTTGTACTGCTGTTACTGCTAAGACTTTTATCACCACCATCACAACAACACATCAATCGATTTCTACTACTACCACTACTGCTGATGCTTCTTCTCGAAGGGTTATGATGAAAAAAAACAAAATATGGGGACATTTACTTATTTTTTGTATAAGTTCTCCTGTGTTTTTTTTGTGAGACAACTCTGGGTTATTATGTAAGAATGGATTATTCCTTTAAAGTCTTACCTGACGTTCTACATACGTGTGCAAAACTGATTAATAGTAGATTCAGTTTTGGAAGCGATTAATCTATATTATTTATAATTTTACTACCTTGTTCAGAATCTTACCGCTATAAGTTCTTTTTTAAATTATACTTTGAATATGTGTGAAGAATTTGTAACTATTTATAATATTTGTCATCTATGTACTTTCAAGTCTTAACATCGCTGCGACACGAGTCTATCGTGACCACAAATAATAAGTTGGAATAGTGTTACAAAGAGTTTTCAACTACGATCTCTCATGGGGAAAATGCTTTTTAGACCAAAGCATAGGCAGGTACTAGCATCTTTGTAACCATCTTCTTATACTTCAATGATATTTTACGAAGATAGGATTCGATATATTATTTGAAGAAAAAAAAACTTTCCCAAATGTAGTAGCGGTAGTAGTATATACATGCATATCTGTGTATGTTCATGATCGATATGTCCATGTCTGTTTTAGAACAGTATATACTCTTTGTTGGAAATATTATCATACTCTCTCATGCAAAAAAAAGACAAATACTAAACTCTATACTCTAAAATAAGGATGATAGATTGTACAAATTTATATTAACTCCATGTTTAAAATAAAATTAATCGGAGCAAAACATCGATAGGAAAAACTAATATTTCCTTCTTCTAAGTAATGCAGTATATATTGACAAAACAAAACATTTATTCAACAGCCTTAACATTTGAAAAACTCTTTACCGAAAGCACGTTTCCTAATACAAGTTGCTAATTATTGCATAGTAGTAAAAAGTATATCAACCATTTTCTATATGAAAACAATCAAACAGATTTGTGTTTGTTGTTGCTTAAATACTGCATGATGTTAACTATAACACTATTATTTAACATTCTTTACATAGGAGATCAATACAGTAAGCAACGGGCACCATCACTATCGTTACTGTCTCGCCCTTGGAGAGATTCACCTCCTTTCGATACTGAGGTAACTCATAAATAATTTATACAAATTATTATTGCATGTAGATCAGTATATTGATTTTAAAGTTGTTTTTGCTTTAATGGAATACTGCCAGAAACAAATGGATAAATCCCAATCATTTCCATCTAAAGCAGTTGTTTATCTCATAGGTTTAGACAGCTATCAGCGTATAGTTAGAACAAAGTTGTCATGCCGGTTTTGTACTTACACTGAGCGAACTTAATGGACTCACTGATCAGGTGCTTGACTACCTCATCTTTAGTTCTGCTCAGTCTGTATAATGGGTAGACTTTTTAATTATGCGCACTAGATTCCACCTTGATGACCGTAAATGACTGGTCCTGTCTTGCCATTACCAATCATCTGTTTCTCTATTTAATTCTCCCAGCCATCTCCAGGTGCCCTCTACGGCCTGTCATTATGTTTTCCTAACATACTTAGAATTGTCTTTTCCATCAGCTCTGGTGTCTCTTTTTGCGCTTATTCTTTCGTTGTTTTAGAAGCTCACTTCATAGACTAAGAATGGGAATTCTGTATCACTTTCCTTGACGTACTTTCCACTTTAACGATAATCATCACACTTTCCCCAGTCTTTCAGGGAAGATACAGTCTGTTTACATCATCCCTTTGTTTCCGTTCATGATTGATGGGCATTAATTGTATAGTCTTTATATCCGCGTTTCCAGCTTCTTTTCTTGATTGAATCTACATCAGTCGTGTACCTGGTGATCGAAATCGCCCAGGTATTGATGGCTGCTACTGTTTTGCCTTCATTATGTTTCTATCTCAGTACTTTCTTCAGTCTCTGAATGCACTGTATTCTGAGTGTACTCTCTATTGTTTGTTTTTTTGTTTTTTTTGTTGTGTTTTTTTTCTAGTTTGGCAAGATAATACTGGGAGACACCCACTTGTGAATTCTGAATTCAACTTGGATGTCGGTAATGACAATACTTTCTGTCTGGACCAAGGTGTGAATTTTACATACATGTTGCACTTAGAGATTTGGATCCCTCATGAACTGTAGGTCATTGATCTTTGTGGATTTCATACTGGATTGATACCTTGCTTCATTCCGTCTCAGCATTCTTGTAAAGGGCATGAGTGAAAGCACGAACAGCAGTGGTGAAATTGGGTCTCCTTTAAAGATACCACTTGTGATCTTCTTACCTCTAAGTAAATTGCCGTAAATTGTGAATTGTGTGTACCAAGATATCATGCGATGGAAACAATTCTTTGTATGTTTCTGCCATGCCAACCAACTTCAGATGCTCCAGGATCTACGAGTGGTATATTGTGTCATATGCCTTGCTGAAGTCAAACAATGTTTTCTGCCTCCTACAGTTCCATAAAAGCATATTTACGATTTGGATGAGCAGCAGGACTTGTATCCCTCTCGACCCTTGTTTGCAGTCTTTCTACTCTGTTGGAAGTAGCCCTTTCCTTCGAATATAGTCATATACCACATCTGCAATAATCCCACTAGGTAGTTTGCATACGATTTCGGAGCCGGATTTTGGTCCATGGTTGTTTACTGTTGGATTCTTCTCCTTGTCTTGCAGCATTAAGACTTTGCAATCTTTTTATCATCCATGATGGAACACTGCTTGGTGTTATGCAATTTTGCTAATATATCATGGATGCTTGTAAATTTCTTTAGCCAAATTCCAGAAGCTTTGTCTGAGCCACTGACTTGCCACTTGAACAATTTTTCCTTATTGGTTTCTGCTACAACCCAGAGTTCATCAACCATCTTTTCCAGCCACATTGCAATGCCCCTGTGCCTAGTTGACATGCCATATATATTAATCCAGAATGTTATTTTACCTTATCTATCATTATTTATATCTTATATTTGCTACATATTTTGCTCCAAGCGGTTATTTTACCTACATACATACATTATTATTATTATTATTATTATTATTATTATTCAGAAACGTGATGTTTAGAATCAATGTTAGATCTTCTTTTAGAAGTTGCCACAACTGTGGTCAATTAAATTATACGAAAGTTGTGATTTGGTGCATTCTTATTTACTTTGTAGTTCATGATGTTTATGGATACTTTTCAATAATACATATTTTTTATTAAAATGCACCTTACTTAAAAAAGAGTGGTCTTGACATGACAGGGCCGATTTACAAAATAACTGATATTTAGGGGCAAAGTAGAATAACTGGATCCATAAAGGCAGTTCATTCAGTTATGGACTGTAATATTAGCTCATTGCTCCCTTCTTTTATGTGTTCAATGTGTTTTGCCGTTGTTTGTCTTGCTGTAGGTTATTGGCTATGTAACATCAGCAATTTCGGCTATTTCCCACCTATTTTGTTCTCAGTTATCTTTTCATTTGATATAAGAGATATCCCAAACCAAAAACTAATATACAAGTCAATATTTGCAAAATTCGTCTCAGAAAAATACCACGATAAAATTAGAAACAATCTTCAGGAACAAATATAATTAATTAATGCCAGTCACTGGACGAACATGCTGACGCTTACTTACATAGTGGAAATGGGCTTGAGATAAAGCTTTTCATATTTTACTTAAGCTAAAAAAACAAGACGATGTTCTTTGAAATTTATTTTACATCTCATATTTTATTTATATATTCTTATGATGAATTTGCCAAGTTATATCAAGTAATTTCTATCATAATGATTTTGAAATTCATGTTGAAAATACATCTGGGTACCTCTATAGCCTACAAAATGGGAAGGCAACGATGTAATTAAACTCTTTTCAGTCATGCTTGGGCAATTTTTTCCTACCTCAACATTTTAGTATTTTACTTGTATCATGATGTGAAACTGCAACATTATTCCGGACTGTATAATACATTATCATTAAATTTCTCATTTTAAACACACTTGATTTTCTCATTTACAGTCATATTCATAATGTAAAATAAAATAATAATAGTTCATCCTTTGCGTTTGCGTGGCGAACGTCAATTGATATAGAAATTTGTATGTTGTAAAGATATTAAAAACAGGACCAAACAATTAAGAAAAATAATCAAAATTGAAATTACATAACCTTCGTGTCATTATTATATATATATATATATATATATATATATATATATATATATATATATATATATATATATATATATATGATACATAAAGGTCTTTCCCTAAAATTGTTTTTGGTAGTGGCTCTAATTGATAATCTGACGTCGGGGCAATCATTCATCTCTGTAATTTTGCTTTTACCAGCTTTTGTTTCCTGGTATAGGAGCAAGCTCTGATTAATATATGATTATTATCATACTGCAAAAGCAAAAAATATTTTATTTTCATAATTCTGTGTCCCTTTTCTTATTCCATCAAATATGTTCCAACACTGCTGTTTTGTTTCTCTGTGTGCGCTTGTGTTTTTTCGCAGCATGTTCAATAATTGTATAGCCGTTTCAATGATTGATTGCGAACGAAACATTAAGCCATAATTCTACGTCTTCCTGGCATACGGATGACATTGTTTCAAAAGTGTCAATCAGAAATATGTAATTTTATAGGTTCAATATACACCATATTTAGTTAGTTAGGTCCTCTTGTTCCTGCTGGAACACAGGGCATCGAGAGTTATCCGTTTTTTTCTTCTTCTTGTATTTAGCTTGTGATTTTGCTGCTTTGAAGGTAAATCCCATATGATTTAGTTCTTTTAACATTATCCTTCTCCATGCATGCTTCTGCCTTTATCTTCTCCGTTTTCCAGAGGTGGGAGTCCAGTCTGTGGCTACCTTTGTTGTTTGTTGTTTTTTTTTTCCTGCATCCTGAGAAAGTGTCCGTTACATTTCCTTATTTTTTCTAGGATGATGTCAGCTAGGAGTTTTTGTTGCACCGTTCTAGGACAGATGTGTTGGTCACGTGATCTTTGTATGTGATCTTCAGAATGCGCCTTCAGCATCTGTGTTGCACGGTATTCAGTTTGTGTCTTATTATTGCTGAGGTTTTCCAGTTTTCACATTAGTAAAGAACAGTTGGGAGAACGATGGAGTTGAATAGCGAAGTATTGTTCCGGTAGACACGTATACACCATATATGACTAAATATACTTTTACACAAACAAGACTTAGGAAATACTTATACATTTAAAGATTTTGCTTTTTTTCGAAGTATCGACAACACCAGGTTCGATCTAAAACTACTGGGAGTGAACTGAACTTCCGCCTGTGTGACACATGTGGCATAGTGGTCAATAGAAGACCCGACCTAGCGGATCTCAATTACCTTCTTGAAGGGAATGTCCCTGACGGATATAGGGTATGGTTTAGTAAAGCATTTAAGTCCACAATCTGTCAACTGTTGTACATTAAGTGACAAAAGGATTTTGTCCACAAAATCTAATCATGTAATTTGCCGCCATCTGTACTATGATCTGGACTCCTTTAAAAGGAGAGCTAAAATATTAGTTAAATCATCTATAGGGGATATACTGTTTTTTATTTCTGTTATTGTTGGTTTCTTTAAAGATGAAATGTTTTTGTGTAGATCTGTATTTTTGTTTTAGTAAATCCAATGATAATAAGATAATTGATCCGGATATGAAATAATTTATGAGGACTTTTCAGAAAGGCCTTTATAAAAGTGTTAAGTTTATAATTTCTTTCTTAATGGCACGTCCTCGTCTGTTAAAACTTAAGAATAAAATAATTACTTTTGATGCTAAGAACGACCAGCGAAACCAGTTATGCGTTGGGAATAAAAACAAATGCAAGAAGCGCAAGTGTTGTGTGAATGAATTTAATTTCTTCGCATGTTGAAAATATATGTTACCGTATTTTAATACAGAAATAACAGAATATTATGGATCAATTTGTTGATTCTTCTAGTGGAATTTTAAATATTGTCTAAATTTATTGATTTATTGACCTTTATAATTGCAGAGACTCATGCAATGCAGGATTTGCTAATAAGGAATTTGTCTGATGGCGCCAATCGTAATCGATGAAAATAGTGCCTAGGTTTTAAAAAAATGGATAATTAATGTCACCTTACATTTATATCTTACTTCATGATTGCATTGTTATTATTTTATCATTTCATACATTTAATTTTAGAAGATTGTTCGAATAGTACTGTAAGAAAACGTATAATTATGTGTTAAAATTACTCCAATGGTTTATATATGTTACATCTTTTGAATTATTCCTTTTTGAAAGAAAGTGAAATGTATGTTTGTAGTAACGTATTACAACTTATCGAAGAATATCTAGGGTGACTTAAATGCTATAGTTTCAGTAATATCGATTAATCTATATACGTATGCAAGGATATTTGTAATTAGAAATCTGGACTGTGTTGGGTAACCAGAATTTTCAATTGTTTCGTCTGAATGGTAATGAAGCTTTTCGAAAGATAAAATGTTCCAAAGCTTTTTTGGAATGGTGTGCTAAATGTTATAAATAAAGAATTGAATGCAATTTCTTCGCTTCTATAAATGTATTGATTTCTTTGAATCAGAGAACACAATTGACGTCTTGTGAAGACATAGGTGATGTCTTTTCGAAATCCGCTCTACTCCAACCCCTGCCATCAAATGACTATTATTGCATCGATTCATAGATTTAGTGCAAGTTGGGTATGAGATTTGAAGCCCTCCGCTATGAGTTTTGAAAGCCAAGTATAGATGATGCATCTATGTCAAGAAAACTTTAGATTAGCATCTCTTCTTCGTGATTTTAGTTGTCAACGATTAAAGGAATGCCAAAAAACAACAACAACAAAAAATAAATAAAATTGGCGATGGATGTATATAACTAAGATGTAATTACATAATATAGGTTAATATACTACAACAGTGAACTTGGGTATACTTATAACACGGATAGATAGATAGATAATAGATGGGTACATAGAAAAGGCATACATATACACATATATATGAGCACCAAGACAGAAACATGTACATACATACGCATTTTCATACATACATAATATTCGTGACAATGCACTGAAAATGTCATTAAGAGCAACTTACTTGGATACTTTGAAACAAATAAGTAAAATCCTTTTAGTTTAAATTTGTGATCAGTCAACTAATATTTATTTGTAAACATTCTTTTCTGTAGTTCAGTACAATACCAATAAATCCGAATATAGAAGGTTTCATATCTAAGCCAGGACTTCAGGATAAAGTTCACTGTGTGGTATATGTTTTTGCGGCAAGCTCACTAAAAACTATTGACGAAGACACTTGGGTCAAATTCAATCAACTACAAAGTCGAATGAACAGTACAGGTAAATATAATAAAATTAGTATACCTTACATATAGTATGGTCAAACAAGCAACAGAGAGAATATTTTAATATTACAATCCGCAGTTTCTTTGACATTGTTTGCTTTCCTTCTCGAATAAGAGGTTCAATTCAGTTATTTTAAAATACTGACCGAGAAATGTATACTATTTTTAGAAAAATATTATAGCATTTAGAGAAAAGGTCACGTTTATAGAAATATAAGTTTTGTACAAGAGTGTAATTAAACAAATAATATATTATATAAGTGTTTCAAATTTAGTAAGTACCCGCTAAAGTCGTTGAAATTAGATTACGCTAATATCGATGCATTCTGACTCAGGCATATAACTATGAGGAGATTTAACAGATTATCTGTTATTGTCTTGCTTCTATTTGAAAGCTAAGAGCTATAGGTTTAGGATAATTATATTTCACTACTTTCTTTACATTTGTAATAGCACAAAATAAAGTGAGCTGCGGTCAGAGTGGTGTGGAGTAGATGGTTGCTTTGTCGCCAATAGTTCATTAATAACGGAGTAAAATTGTTAATATCCAGGTTTTTTAAATAATACTGAATATCATCGAATAACGTAGACGCAAACCTGATTCCTCAGTATTTCATCAATATGACGTTTTTTCTCCCAATTTTATCAATATTGAAGACTTCTGTTCACGTGCCTCCATTTTACGTTTTGCTTTCCACCAGAAATAGTTTTGGACACAGAGAAATGTATATATATATATATATATATATATATATATATATATATATATATATATATATATATATATATATATATATATATACACAACTATATTTGAAATCTGTTTTCTCTCAAGATAACACTGGCCTATTGTTTGCATTTGTTTTGGCCAATTCTTAGCAAATTACATAATGATGATGAAAATAGTACAATGTGCACAAGAGAAAACTTGGGTAAGAAAGTTGTATACATTCATAAGAGAATGTCGATGTTTTTTCACTTCTTCTATTTTTTGTAAACCTTTTCAGGAGAATAAGGTTGATATAAATATAAATCAAATTTTCTGAGAGCTGATGCTGTTACACTGAACTATCGATAGTAATTTATTGTTTGGTTTAGCTGAAAATGTAGATGAATATCTTAAGCTTTGTAGTTCGCCGCCTAGATATATTGAATCCACTCCACACCCCGAAATATCAACGTTTCTCTTTTCTTTTAAATTACAATAATAATATTATTATGTTAATAGAATTGCGTGTCATTGAAATTATGGAGGATGCATGATCCTTAATATGAAGTGGATGCAATTTATTGACATAGATTTATTGACTGACTTATGTTACTCTTTGAGAAATGAATGACATAACCTTCATTATTTTGCAGGTATTCCCAGAGTCATCTTACTTACAAAGATTGACGAACTCTCAGAAACTCTAGCAGATGACGTGTCTAACGTATTCTTAAGTAAGGATGTAAAGGCTGTGGAGTGCGTTTCAGACAAGCTTCGCTTTCCACCTGGAAATGTCATGCCCATTAAAAATTACGAGAGTGAAGGTTTTCTTAACAATATCATCAGCTGTTTGGCACTCCAGGCTTTAGACCGGATGCTTGGTTATGCGAATGATTTTGTGGTGAATCAACATGATCTCATGCAGCTCAAGTAAAGAAAAACAGCATTAATGCTTTGGCATCTCGTTTTGACATCCAGATAAAAATGTTTTAAACCAAATTGCTACATTAACTTATACTCCTACATCCCAAATAATTTGGGGGAAAGAAGTGTGTTTGACCATAAATACAAAACTAATATCAAGGCACAAATTGTATTTTCTTTGACATAATTATTGCTTTCAACTAATATTTTTAGAAGAAAAATAGCATGGTACAAATGTGATGTGTACTATCTTGTATTAACCAGCTTACAAGGATAAAGAAAAGACCTTCCAAAAGGAATAGTGGCTGTTTTATTTTAAACAAATGAGAAAGTCGCCAACATTTTGAGCTTTTATATTCCATACATTTTGCAAAACTGAACAAATGTTTGTAAATTGTTATGAAAAATGGTTTTCTAATAAAGTTTTAAGTTAAGTCTGGCATACACAGTTTCATGTTTCTCTACTGTCAGGTGTCTTTTCTTCAGTAGTTTGCATGTTATAATCATTTAAGAAACGACTAATAAATATCTGGAATGCTTTTCTTGCGATATTGCATAAAAGTTCATGTGCAGAGATTTTTTTTCCGAGAGATAGCAGCAAACGTTTAAGGTCCCATGTGTATTGGTGGAGGTGGAAGGGGAACTCTTGTTCCATTTAGACTGAAATTATCTCCTGTTTTCGAGACTAGATTATTGAAAAAATATCCTTTGATAATGAGTCAATCCTAGAGAGTATGTACTGAAGTAGAAAGCCAAGATTTTACGGTGGAGGTAACGGTAGAATGAGGTTTCCATGACAGGGTATGCAAATTATGTTTCCGTCAATATCTTTTGAGCATTAACGCTATTAATAGGAAAATCTGTATTGAAGAAAGATATAGATTCACTAACTTGGTACTGTCCAAGAAACTAAATCAAGATAAAGCTATCAGATATGATGTTGTAAAGACTATTGTGACAAACATACAGTGCTGGAAATCTGTTCCTTACACCGCAATTTATAGTACCTTCTTATTCCAATACAACATACATTTCCGGTCGAATCACAGTAACTCAAGGTATACAGTTTAAGTAGGTCCTTGCACAGATATGGTCTTACGTTCTGCAAAAGTTATGATTTACGAATAAACGAACATGCGTTTGTGGTTTTATAATCAATAATAAACATGCATCAACTTGCTTATGTCTGATGCTTCTTGATCAGATTTTAGTGGTCAGTGGCGCTGTTTCTTTCCCTAAGTAACAATTGCAAAGCATATGCCACATTAAAATCAAAAAGCAGAGACAAATTATTGGGCTTAATGCAAGCGAGGTTATTCAAATCTTGCCTCTAGGTACTGATAAAGTCGGCCAGATTTGATTTGAACTTAATCCAGTTACTTTCGAATGGGTATATTGGGACTGGACATTTCAAACTCAGAAACAGAGCATGTTTTCTGTCCACCAGATGTTACATCATTTCTGGTGTATTCTTGTTTTAGAACCAAGGTTCAAATAGTTGAGAATCATTAATTTAACAAATGTGAAAACATTTCAGCATTTGATTATGCACTAGAAGCATTGTTATGCTATGAATTATATGGCTTTCCATGTAATTTAATTTATAACTGATCATTGAGGATACAAATCGCAATGTGTATTAAGTTCGATGGAATAGCCAGCACTATCTGGTTAGAAAGTAGGGAATCAACCTAAATTCATCTTTGAGAATTTCTCCTAGACAGATATTTCTTGCCTTGGCTATATCTATAAATCTTGAATAAATATTTTATTGTAACGCTTACGTCCTCATTGCAGAAATATCAGCTAAGGAGTTAATTTTTAAGGTGAAGAAAAGCTCGCGAGTACTGCTCTATTTAAGTTCTTGAGACTAATTACTCAATGCACTATTTTACCCTCTCACGAGATTTAAGATGCTATAATCCCTTATCATTGGGCATTACAACATCATATGCATTTTTTTATTATTATTATTTTTTTTGGGGGGGGGGGGGGGGCGTTGGACAAGCAATCAAGCAAAAAGTTTTCCATGTTTAATTTAAGAAGATTTTGACGCTCTGTGCTTATGTCTAATTCAAACGATTATTCTTTCTTATCCAGCCTGAATGTCCTACCATCTTTGCGTGAACTTGCAGAAAATGTTTATCCTGTCTTGTGCATGCATCATTCTAAGAGAAGTTACAATCTTTCTCTTTAAAGCTAGGAGCTAACCATTAAGACTTCTTTTATGTTGATAACCTTAAAATTTGCTACTAAGAGCTTCATCGAAAGACCACTAAAATACCGGATCAATCCATACCTGGCCAATTAACTACTGATTGTCATTAATATCAACTTGCTTTTCTTTATTACCCTAATAGTAAAGCCATGATGAATTGCCATTTCTGTCCTTCGAGTGGATGTGAGCCCCTACAACAGCCGTAGCCCAAAAACAATAGGTTCGGTTCCATTGCCTTTTCATTCCCTGTTTCACGTTTAGAAAATAATGATAAACATTTCGAAGTTAGAAATCAAACTATCTCCGATATTATGATACATAAACATTACACATACACATGTGATAACTAGTCCTGACCTAAACAAAGCTGCTGGACCCTACCAAATTATTCATAAACTGTTAGAATACATATTTAAAGAATGTATGTTCCTTTGCAGATATTATTTAATAAATCACTTGCTCAGTGGAATGAGCACACGTCATGCCGATCTTTAAGAAGGGAGACAAACTACTATCGTCTGATTATAGACCAATTTCTCTAATGTGGTGTGTGCCCAGGGTTTTTGAAAGAATGATATTCAATCATCTATACAATGTTTTTCAGGATAATAAGTTGTCGTTATAAGAATGAAATCACCTGTATAACGTTTTGTTATGTTAGTAAAGTGTTTGATAGAGTATGGATAAAAGGTTTTGTTAATAAACTTAAAAAATATGGAATTACTGGTAAACTTCTATTACGGCTCGAAAGGTATTGAGCAAACCGTTACCACAGAGTTTTAATGGAAAATTCATTATGAAAAAAATGTCAACTAACTGCTGGAGTTCCCCAAGGTTTCCCTGTTAGGCCTTTTAGTGTTTCTTTTCTATGTCATTTTTATAGTGGACCACTTAAACTCACTTGCAAGGTTATTTGCGGATGATACTTCTCTTTGAATTTCTCCAAGAGACACTTTACAAGTGCAAAGGATTATAACGAACGACCTTCCAAACCTGAATGCATGAGCAAACGACTGACTTATTTATTGTATTGGATCGAAAACAGGCATTTTATTAATTACAAATCTGTGCCCTGAGGTTTTCTTTCTGAAGTTCTCTTTTGATAATATGAATTAGCTTTCTGCTAAAAGTTATAGGCAGCTAGGACTAACATCATCTCCTGATGCTAAATCAACTAATCATATTAGTAAGGTTATCCAGAACGTATCTAAAATAGTTATATATGTTGCGCGCTGCTAAGAATTTAGTTAACAGAATAACACTAGCTAAACTATATACATTTTTTATACGTCCAATTTTAGAATATGCGTGTGAAGGCTGGGATAATTGTTCAAAGGAAGATTCGGAAAGACTGGAGCTGCACGAATCGTTACATGTATACCTATTTATTGTTCTAGAGAGTCTCTGTATGCGGAAACTGGTTGGGAAACTCTTGCGCAACGATGGAAACTCAGACATGCATGTAGCCCCCTCAAGTCAGACCTTTACATAGTCAACTTAGTTAACGCTCCTATGTGGTTATGATAGTAAAGATGTTGAACACGATATTTTCATTTACAAAGCAAATATGACAGCTCTTTCGATTTCTCTTTCAACTCACTACTTGCGTAGCGCTACATTTCTTATTGAAAGCTGAACATTCATAAATGTTAAGAAATATATCCATGAATCTAGAAGCTTTGAGTACTGACAATTATATTCTAAGTACTAAATCTATAAAATAAACGAAATGGACAAAAGTGGCTGTAACCAGTGAAATGTCTTTTCTCCCTCTCCATCTATCTCTCTCTCTCTCTCTCTCTCTCTCTCTCTCTCTCTCCGATTAACTGTTGATTTACTTAAGTATATACATGTATGTTTATTTTGTTTTGCTTTCAAACGTTATGTGCATTTTAATATATGTAATTTTGACCTAGTTTTACAGATATCCTGAATATTTTGCTATATATTTTTGTAAAGCGAATGGAGCATTTTAGTATGCTATGTAAAATGACCTGAATGACCTTAATGAGTTAATTTAGTCGTGTTTAATAAAACGACGGGAAAATATGTTTAAAACAAAAACAAATAGACGAGTTAATTATTATAATAACAATTCCACAGAAGAATATTTCTTCCGCTTTTCCCGCCAGCTGCGTCCGAAACATGCTACAGCACAAGCAAAGGATGTTCCTATGACAATATTTTGAAGATTGTGTCTATAAGACATAAAAATGAATGCATCTATCAAGTTGATAACTATGTGCATAAAGGATTCACCATTAAAGAAATACAACTACATGCAGTGATATTGAAGCCATCGTCAGAGCGTGAATGAAAGTCGATGTGACTTTGTTTTGCTAGAGGAGAGAAGTTATTCTATCGGTAAATGCACCCATAACGTTTCATGACTGTAAATAAGAAAGTTTCAGGGAACTAGAGTAAAATGCAAAATAGCCTGATTGTCATATCAATTGGAATAGTGCAAAGAATGTCTATGATTTACCCATGTTTTTGATGCAAGACAAAATTAGCAATAAAACATAATAATTAATGAAACTTCAAAACAAGTCATTCTGTCCAAAGGATATTAAGCTGAAACTAGGGCACATACGAAAGATTTTAGAGATTTTATATTTCTTACAGCCGAATCTGCCGTATTTCTTGTTGGACGGTATGAACCTTGTCCGTCTGGGCGGGAATATTTACACCTCGTGATTCAATTTATAGATGCATATTACAGGAAAATGAACCCCTATGTACGTTACACTTGCACGCGTTTTTTCCAATCCAATTGAGTCCTTCTGGAATCATTATAATTAAAAACTATACTCAACAATAACTCCGACCATAGTTAGTGTTAAAACAGAGAATTCATCATTCATTTTTGTATATTATCCAAGCCTCTTGATAAAAAACAAGGATGTGGAGCAAGTAAAGAAAAACTAATGAGAGCAGAAATTACATGATCGTTATTTCAGCAACAATAATACTTAAATTACTGTCAATATATCGATATAGGTTTTGGAACTTATGTTCTGCCTATAACTCCTTATTTGCCTAAAGGAAGCATAGAGATGAAAATCAAAATTTCAACTTATAACAGCATTTGTTTCGAACAATATGGAATCTATGTTAAAATTGATACTACCGTGCCAGACCTCACCGGAAGCGTGGATCTTATTCACATTCTTATAGTGCATACTGATGTACTGGACCCAGCCTTTCCCTATAATGATATCCTGGCTGTTTAAACATGGTATTTCCTCCTAATTAAAATATAAAGTTTAGATTTTTTATCTGATTACTAACTTATTTTAATTCAATTTGTTTCACTTTTATTATCTTCTCTGAAAAAAGCATTAAAATGCATCTGCATCTTCGCCCTTTTCAAAGATAAAGGGCAGTATCATATGTAAATTGGCTGTCACGGCCCCTTCCTCACAATACTATGTGGACCAAGGCTGGAGTATAAGTATTTTGTATATGTAAATAAAACAACGACTGATTATACTATGCTCTATAAGTGTTAGTACACGTCAGAAGTATTTCTCATTGAAGGAGCTAAACATATGGCGTATGAATTTAACTGAATAATTACAGGCTTAATTTAGCACGTTCTGCTCGCTACGTCAGATTTATATAGAATAACATCAATATATATATTTTATATATATATATATATATATATATATATATATATATATATATATATATCTGGAATAGATTAAGTGTGTATGTGAGTGGATTGGATAATGACACACTAAATCTTAATCTCGTTCTGAAGAAAATAATATAGAAACCCAATTCCCTAGATTTAAAGTTATATTCTTATCCATTCAAAATCCCCAGTCCTACCTTTTATACTACATTTATTTGCACGAGGTCCCCCGTCCAACCTTTTTATAATGCATTTATTTGCACGGGGTGCACAAAACCCCCAGTCCTACTTTTTATAATACATTCATACGCACAGGGTGGACAACAAGATGGACAGAATTGTATGGAAAGTATGTCGCTATTTCCTAACGCTAATTCTTACCACACATTCATGTTCCAAATACACCTTCGATTATGATCGGACGTCTAAGAGAACAAATTAGAGAAGGCAAAGACAAAATATTCAAGATTAAGAGGTCCCTCTCAATTTAAACGACCCTAACATCGAAAATGCAAGCTCAATTATTCATTGACATATATAATGGGTACACTGCGTACACGTGCACGTCGAACTCTTTCGACGAATAAAAACTCAATTTTTGTTGTATATCCTCTCTCTCTCTCTCTCTCTCTCTCTCTCTCTCTCTCTCTCTCTCTCTCTCTCGCCTCTTCCATACCTTATGTTTTTGGGGGGTTTTGCGTGATTTCTGATGTAATCTTTCATTGAAAATATTTTTTATTTGTTTCTTCTTCAACTATATGCATATGCTCAATAATCATAGTACCATTTGCTATCTTTATGATTAAAAGTGGCTGGTTTTTTAAAACCACATACGAAAGCCAATACCTTTTTGTAGCGATCTCTGTTGATAAAGGTATTTTATGAGTTTCAGCTTGTGTTGCTCGTTTCAATGATATATTGTTGACGCTGAATATTAATAACTCTACATACCTTAATGTTTAAAATCCTTCTCATTCTTGACCAGAAGTATGATTTATTCGGAAAATGAGTAAGATGAAGGAAAAACGAGGAAATTACGTTGTGTGTGAGTTTTCATGGTCCATGTCATGGACTCTCTCTCTCTTTCTCTCTCTCTCTCTCTCACACACACACACACACACAGACACAGACACATACACAGACACACACACACGCAAATATGTTTTTGTGAAGTAACACTACTTGTCAATTCAGACTTCATTAAACAGCATTCACTGTAAACTAATTGGCTTTAATATTTGCCTGCTTGTTGATACATGAAATAGCTCAAGAATGGAATTTTAAAGGACAATGAAGATTGTCCAGCATTGGGATTCAGATATATATATATATATATATATATATATATATATATATATATATATATATATATATATATATATATATATATATATACATACATACATATATATGTGAAAAAAAGAGAAAAGAGAAACATGAAACATTTCTTTTTTACTGCTTTTGCAATACAGGTAAATTCTTTTGCACCTCCTCTTCGCTTCAGCAGAACATTGTTTTCAACCATTTATTTTTCTAATAGTTCATTATCATTCATTGTAGAATTGTCCCACATGTGACCAGTGTAATTATAAATTGATACACACTAAGATTCGTACATTTTTTCCAAAGACAATCGATCCAGTTTGAATTTAAAACTTTTTAAACAATTTAATTTCTCCCAGGCTTTTAGCAGAAATATATTTAATATGCTCGTGCCATGTGGCATCACTGGCTAAGATAATGCCCAAATGTTTGTGCTGGGTAACCTCTTATAGGTTTGTTTCGGCCATGTATACTATAGGATGGTGGTTATATTTCGTAATATTAGCATTGATTCAGTCTTATTCGAATTAAATGTAACTAGCCGTAGTCTGGACAATTCATGTATCTAAATATGGACCTCTGGGGGACTCCAGCGTTGATGCATCGAGCTTCTGACGATTTAGAACTTATAATAACCCGTTGTTTTCTTGACAGTAAAGTAACTTTCAAACCATGATAAAAAATTTCCATGTATACCAATATTTTTTAGTTTTAAGAGCAAACCCTTTATGTCAAACTCTGTCGAAGGCCTTGCTAATATCAAAGAAAACTTCCTTGCCTTGGTCTAGCGCCAAACAAATTGTATTGTAAATGTCTGTTAAGTGGTGTGTTATCGAATCACCAGGTGAAAAACCTGATTGATTATGTGAAATTATTTCATGTTGCACAACGTAATTATTTAAATATTTATATACACACTTCTCAAAGACTTTAGATAAAGTACAAGGTAGAGATATAGGACGATAATTTGACACAGAGGTTTTTGAACCTTTCATATGTACAGGCACTACGTTTGTTTTTTTCCAGTGATCTGGAAACAATGTAGCTTGCAAGTATATATTGAATATGCAGCACAGTCGGTACTTAATTGATTGTGCATTTGTTTTACTTTTGTTCTTTTGTTGTTTTTTTCTGTTGCTTTTTTGTTGAGCAATTTAGGATGCAATAGGTCAGGGCCCAGATGCTTTCGATTGATTTAGACGTACTAAGACGTAATAAACATCATTCTTGGTTACTGTGTACTGTTATGAAGAGTAGGATAAGATAAATGTCATAGAACTAGTTCGGGAACTTTCGGTAAACGTTTGGTTTGTATAGTTGACTGTTCACAAACGAAATCAAAACATCGATATAATTATTTCCATCTGATAGGTGTCTGTACCATCGTTAGAACGATTTCGCCTCAACCAATCTGGATGAATGCAATTCTCACTGCTTTTCTCTCTCAGCGTTAAAAACTGATCCTTGCCTGTTATTATTTTCATAATTGATGTACATTCCCAATATTGCATACTTATATTCTATACTTTACCATGTCCCTCCCTATAATAAGGTCATGGCCGTTTACATAAAACGTTTCCTCCTGGTGAATCTGTATAGTTTAGAGTTTCTTTTTTATTATTAATTTTGTATAGGTTAGTTTATTTACTTTTTGTATTATTTAGTCTGGGACAGCATTAAAAATGAACCTGTATCTTCGGAGTATTGACAGACAATGGTCAATGACATATGAATATATATATATATATATATATATATATATATATATATATATATATATATATATATATATATATATATATATATATATATATGATCTAATATACAATTTTAAAAATATTTGATTCCCTAAGTTTAAAGGTTTATGCTATCCAATTAACAACCCCCCAATCTTACCCTGTAGAACACCTATATTTTCACAGACTGTATAGCAAGATGGACGGAATAGTAGCAAGTCCAACCTCTTAAACATAAGGAGAATTTCTAACGATTACGGTTTCCCTTTGAAATTAAGCAACCTCTTCCTAAGACCTAGTTACTATCACTCATTGACTAATTTATTTTCCTATACTGGGTGTACATGCACGTCGAGCCCTTTAGATCAACATCAGAAACAAATTACTTGTATTTGTAGTGCTCTCTTTCTCTCTCTCACTCTCTCTCTCTCTCTCTCTCTCTCTCTCTCTCTCTCTCTCTCTCTCTCTCTCTCTCAATGATCACGGTGTGTTTTCATTGGAGCTTAATATAGATCAATTTATTGACTTCGACTGCCGATACAGCTCCACTTGCTTCTTTAATTGCCCAATGTTTATTGCATAATACATCTTCTCATGTAATCTTCGGATGAATAAACCCATTCAATTACTTGCTCCTCAACACGACGCATCTGTATAAATATAGTAATACCATTTGTTATCTTTACGATATGTTTACATCACAACTGACTGGCATTTGAAATCCAAATCCCGATGTCAGTAAATTTAGAGACTCCTCTTGATAAAATATCCTCGAGCAAGCACTTTTCGTTCACTTATCGTGAATTTTAACGCGTTCGTTATAATATTGTGATAATCTATTCAAATAAACCATAAAAAGTGTTCAACTATATCTACTTAATTTAATCAGCGTGAAAACAATTTTGGCATTCATGTACATTAGTTCATAATTACCGTTTTTCCGAGCGTGTGTCATTTTGCTTATTTCCGGAAGTGGCATCCATGGTTCGTGACGCAATTTAAAAAGTCACGTAGCATATGACCGGAATGTGCCAGTTAGGTCAAGGTATGGATACTATTAGTTCATAGCGTCTCCATGTTTTTGAAATAAAAAAATAAAATTTAAATATTAAAAAAAATTCCGTTAATTATATATGCAGTTTGTGCACTTACAATACTGCTTCCTTGTTCTTTACCATATAAATACATGACTCAATAGACTGAGAGACAGACAGACAGACAGGGAGACAGAGAGAGAGAGAAATTTATAAATAGACACTGGTGAATGGATAAACATTTTATTATAATAGATTCAATGTCTTTTGATGTAGAATATATGTTTGTTATGAAATAATACTGAAACGAAAAAGTCCGTAGTAAATATACATTTCGAGTGTAAATTTTTCTAACGTTGTATAAGAATCCCACATGATTAAAACCATATATTTACATTGCTATCCAGTTGTAGAAATTCCCAAAGTGGGTTATCCTGTTCAAAATATGTAAACAAAGCCAACATGTGATCGGCGGCGCTATCTTTAGCATATAATAGAAAATTCCAGGCCAAAATGTGAGACGCAAAAAAGGCATTAGTGTAAATATAGATTTTCATTATGATTTTTTTAAATTACATGAAATTGTCTATTTAAATCTCATTTTGTCTGATTTTACTGTATAATTCATTCCGGTCACTCTTCGTGAACGCTGGTGATACAGTTGATGACGTCATTATCTCGAAACAAGCGCGTTAGATCGCGAGAAACATGGCGCACGATTGAAGGAGGATTACAACATCGGATGGTTGGACGATATTTGACGGGTTTCAGCTTTTGTTGATAATTTCCTTTGCATTTTAGACATCATGTGCGTTGTTTTATTTATATTTCATGAACTCGAACTCTCTCACTCTCTCTCAAACATATTATTGAGTGGTCTACACTACTCATCAATAAAGCCATCATTTAAGATTTAAAAGCGTCACTTCGCAGGGAAAGGTTTCAATATTAGTCCACTCGTGCATAGATGAAACAACTAAAAACTGAAGCTAAAACAGACGATGAAGACTGTCGAATTGTTGAAGTTCTGCTTCATGTACTAACGTTAATTTATTTATTTACTTATTCACTGAGAGAATGCTATATATGTATTTCCTCCACGGAACAAAGAGTACACATAATTCATCATACAAAGTGGTATAAAAGAGCAAACAGGGAAGTAGATGACATAAACAGAGATGCCAAATTTTAGGTAATATTGTACAACCTACCATTCCTTATGATCATGCAATTTTCGGAATCTCCTAAACCAATAACAAATACTCAATACAGAAAGGTTTTTCTGTATCCAAAAAGGAGGCACATGATTTTCTGCCTTTCCCATCTGTATGACATATAAGTTCATGTAATAAAAAAAGAAATGATATCGCATCCTTATCTCTTCTGATACCCTCCTTGTAGAGGATTCAAGGAGAACGAGGCAACATTCAATTCAAGTTTGAAAGACCTTGTAAATTACTGGAAGAAGTGTAATTGCTCTGTAGTTATCGCATTTATTTTTGTTACCTCCCTTAAATAAGGTCATTACTTTACCTTCCTTGGCTTTTTGAGATGTAATCGTGAAATGCAAGAAAGAGGAACACCAAAACAAGTCTAACTGTTGCAGCCCACACCCCACACCCCAATTTTAAATGCTCGTATTTTTGATTGTCATATCTCATTGCTTTCCTGTAATCAACATTTAAGAGTTCTATTGCGACTCCTTCTGTAAATGGCATTACCAGTTCATTGTTTTCATGGGATTTCCATTGGTCAACACATATTACCGGTTCATTGTTTTCATGGGATTTCCATTGGTCAACACATGTTTTTACATCAGTATAAAATTCTCCATTATTTACATCATCACGTGAGAAGGAATGCAATACCTCGAAATAATTACCCAGTACGCTAAAATATCCGCTTGTTCTCGATAAAAATGTTATTAAAAAGTCATTTCTTTGGGTGGCCTGTGTGTCTAGGCAATACTATAATTTTCTTGTTCTACATATTCGGACAAATTGCTGATGCTGGCCGCTGAGGGCACCCTTTGCTTTCTTATATTGGTCATAAGATCTATATTAACTACGCTTCGTTGTACCTTTTGAAATCCATACATGTCTGAAATCTGTGACATTTTTAATTCAGTATTACTATAGGATATTAGAAGGACGTTATACTTTGAGACCGGAAGAATCTTGTTGCTACAACAGGATCGAGTTTGACACATGTCTTTATCAAAAGGACAACTTGTTTTTACTTGTGGAAGTAAAATATGTAGGAAAGCCAGATTATTATCCAAGTCAAATGCATATTTTCCAACGTATCGACATCGACCTTTCTGCAGTTTGTATTGACAGTGGAATAATTTATCCCTTGTGTCCCTTGAACTTAATAATGCACCCGCGTTGAAATCCCCCATCAAAATAACTGTTCTATATTTATAATACGTGCTAAAAATTAAATTTATTTGTTCAATAGACTCTGAACGCAATCCATTTTTATATCCATGAAATGTTAAATAAACTTGCTAATGAAAACGAATAGAAACCAAAATTACACATGAATAAGCTAATGCTCAGTGATACCACATATATAAATTTTCTTATTGTTTAGTATTTTACCTAAGTACAATTATCTAAACTTTATATCTGTTACATTCCATCATGCATTGTTAAAAAAACATATTTACACGCACGGCTTTGACAAGACAACATATTGCCGTAAGAGAAATAAATATGACGAAATAATTACTAGTCAATATCGTCATAGCTGTTCATTTTGGTAGTACCAATGCCTGACTGATACACACAATCTGCAATATAGAGATTTAGGTCAAAAGACTTTTTTCTAAGAACTTCCACAGATCAGTTGAATGCTTAGCATTCACTCGTGCTGAAATTGTAACTTTTATTTTACTTTGCATAATTCTAATAACGGTTGGCTTAATACCTCTTTAACGATATATTTATTAATAATATATTCACTGACATGTAGGTCAATGGTACTGAGATTGAGCTTCTTAGTTCTAACTATGATGATACCGATTTACCCATAGTTTTTATCATCATATCGTCAGCACTAATGAAGATTTAACTGCCGTCCACCATGACGAGAATTTGCACTGATTTGATTTGCTGTACCATTATGGTCAGAAATCCTAACAGATTTTGGTATATGGTTACTGTTGTTAACAGTAAACTCACATAAATTAGGTATTGATAGAGGACTGTTGACACCAGTGGTAGCATATCCTGAATAATTGTTTGATGGATGGACCTTTTTGCGCAATTGGCATTATTTTTAAAAAGGGTTTATTTTATTCTATACTACTTGACTAAAGGATCTATACAAAGTAGGGGAGTCACTAATATTCAATCCAGAATTCCGCTCTTAAACATGTAACAGTTCGACTCAACTCCTCAATCAATGAAACACAATGACAATGTGGTCCACTGTGGTTGTAGCAATGAGTCGGTGCATTATGCAATGACAAACTTCTCGCTGATAATATATTGTTCTTTGCCTTCTAAGTATGCTACCAACAAATACGCGTCTCAAGCTAGATTACTGGCGACTGACTCTCAATGCCATGGACGGAGTCGATGCTTTAATTCTGCATTTTACTCAAAGTGGAAAGTCTGAAGTTTCTTTTGCAACATCGAACATAAATTGTCTCAACTCTTCAAGTTTGAAATCAGAATAATTGAGCTCTATCAGCAACTTATCAACAAATTAAACTTTTGTCAGCTGCCATTGCATTTTTGCATATACACCCACTTCTCAGTGGCGACGCGAGGGTTCGAGGCGCCTTGGGGCAATGTTCTTTAGTGGCACTCCTATGTTGCTGGAGAGAACAGTTTTTATGTCAGTTCCCCCACCCCCACCCCCATATAAGTTTTGTGACGAATTGCCCCCGTCACACTAAGATGAAGGTGGAATGCTATGAAAATTTCAGCTGCTCTAATTAAAGCTCCATTCTGCGCCCCTCTTCGCTGGCGCCCGGGGACAATTACTCCCTACCTCAGCCGTCGCGCCGCCACTGCCACTTCTTCTGGATTCCAAGCTGTCTCTGACTGATTGTCTGGGTCTCACGCAATGGTTTCCTAGTTTCTACATTTCTCTCAAAAACCACGACTGGTTGAAGCTGAATAAGTTTATTTGAATCATTTTGACTACTGTCATGACTTCTGCATCAAAATCATCTGTATGCATTATTTGCACTTTGTATAACACATCACGGATCTTAAATTCTCTTGATGCGTTTTGTTTTGAACGCACCGCTATTCAGCCTCTATCCGTATGGAGGTTTCAGCCTTGATGATCCTTTTCAGGCAAAAATCGTGTTGGTCTTAGAATATCGGATATACCGACATTACAATTCCTCTGTAAGCAGTAGGATATGAAACTTTAATTCATTCATGGATTTGGTTACTTTCTGAACACACGCCGTTAATCGACTGTCTATGTTTGCAGGCAACAAGGTTGGAATGTTAAAGAAGCTGATAGGTTCCCTGATATCAAAAGATTTCAAAATAGTATTGTTATCAAGGACTAGAAGTGCCTCGCCTATTAGCCTCTGCAAAGCGACGGTCTTTCGGCTGAATACAGTGATGCGGTAGAGTGTGTCTTTCTTTAAAACAACTGTTGTTTTGTAGATTTCGAGATGAGCGACTGCGGGATTTACGTATTCCGACAACATTACCGTATCTGAGCTCTCCATGTTCAAACATCACGTCGCTATTGTAGTAGCAATACGTATAAAAGCTCATGGATGCCGCTATTGTAGCAGCAATAGCGTCCCTTTTAAACCGGCTCGATATCTGGTAACCTGGTATACATAACAGTGGTTGCCCTCTAATACAAAAGGCTTGTCGGTTATTGGAAACCCACGTACCCAAGTTGAGATGAAAGGAATGTCTTGTTTCCTAACGAAGGACGATGATAGAATGTACGGCACAGTCGCAGCACAGTCTGACGGGTATAGTATCCGGTTAGTGACAAAAGGTTTAGTAGCAGCATCCTGTTGGTCGATGGGGTCTTGAACGTTTTTGATTCAGCTGTTGTGCTTGTGCTTGTCGTTTGCACTAGTGCGAGCAATAATGCTTAGTTTCAAGGGTGATAGTGCACTCCAGCATATTAACTGGTGTTCGTTTTTCATCTACAATACATATAAAAAGCGCATGGATGCCGCCTTTACGTAACTCGTTGCAGAATACTGTTTTTACGTCAGCAATATTCCCACTTGTCTGTATCTGATCAAGGTAGGTATAAAGCCGTGGGATGTTAATAAATGCCAGGAGACTGGGTGTCGTGTACGTGCCTTCGTTGACAAAAGATGGAACAGAGCTGCTGTGTAAAAAATATTGACTTGTTTGGGCAGTGAGCGTGATGCTGACCCGTCTGGTCGCCGCGTTGTAGTCCGCAGTCATTCCAGACAGGGAAGCTTGTTTTACTTTTTCGAGCGTATTTAAGTTGCAATACCTATATGGAATAGTCTGATCCGGGCTGAATGTGGGCAATCGCACGTCCAATTTGCCAAAACGTTGTACCATCCTGGTCTGTACGAACTCTCCAGAAGCGCTACGAGCGTACTTGAGTCGGTGCATATCACCTGTTCTAGAGCCACGGGCCCAACTAGGGGGCTGGTCAATACAACATGCATTGCCAGAATCAGCACTACTGCAGGGAGATGGCATGGCCACAAGTACTTCTCTTCAACTGGGACCAGAATATAGCGTCAGCGGCGTCTCCAAGGAAAGAGAGAGAGAGAGAGAGCAGATCCACGAACTGTTTCTCAATTTTGACGTGTATGTGCGTGAAGGTGTTTCATTTTAAATCATATTTGTTGACATAGCCGATAAGTACGTTACACTTTATCGAGTGAGAAAAAATTCTGGACGATTGTTTCTCCAGAAATGCAAACGGCCGAAGGAAGTTTTGGCAGAATCAGCTGAACATTGCCGTTTGGTGCGCTAATACCGATTGTGGAGTCAGTTTACGCGACCACCTAATGTCTGCGGGAACAGCAGGGCTTACAAAGAAGACGAAAAGCTTGAATAGGTTCCACGTGAAAAAGCTTTTCACTCTGAAGCTTTTAATATGCCAAACCAGACAGGGTGGTGTACGCTCGAAAACGACATAAAAATAATCGCCTACGAAAGACTTTAAAAGCAATGAATTCAAAGTGGATAGAAACTCAAAATGGCGGCAGCAGCGCAGCGCAAACCAGTGCCTGGGTACGATGTATAACTACATCGTCAACAACGGCTGCCTGCCCCCAACATGCATGAATTTGACCATTCAAGGAAACACAAAGCTGCTTACTTCACACTGGGGACTATTGCATGTTGCAGGTTTCACCGGAGCCGGGCTGGCGCGTCTCAAGGGAATCGTTCTATCAATCCTTGGAGCACAAGTTTGTATACGTACTTCAATTGTGAAGGTGCGCAACACCGATGTGCAAAAAACTTTATCCCCAACGTGGAAGATAAGATCGACCATGCAGAGGACCCAACCGAAATACTAAAAGACTATCATGGTTTGCTCGTGCACGCCAGTAGCAAGCTATATTACGCGGTTGGGAGCCATATTTACATGACCCCGTCTGACATGGAGATTAGATCTGTCACATATAAGGGATAGAACAATGAGTTTATCGTGGCGGACGATGATATGGCGCCAGGCACCAATATCAACCTTAATTGAGAAAGTATGCCCACACAGGTGGATGGGCAAGTGACCGCAGTGCCCGTACAGCAACCGCAGCCTACGAAGCATGAAAGGGTGGGAACTGCCCCAACCGCGCCCGAGTCATGCGCAACAACGTCAGAAACCAGCAACATGCAAAAAGTGTAGGCGTAGAAAGAAGCAGACCTTCCAGCCGTTACAGATACTTTTCTACCCAATCTTTTGCGCAGCCGGAATCTGGTTAAGGTGGTGGGTCTAGAGATGGCGTTGTGCCGCTCCTACCTCCTCCTGTGGCTGCAAGCACAATCGTACTTATGATAAAACCGACCTCGGTGAAAATCAAATCAATCGTGATGCCCTGCGCGGTTCGTGTAAAGGAAACTCGCAGCACAATTGTTGTCACTAATGGCCAAAGCAGCATAGTCGGAAACCAGCATTTATTGTGCCCGATACCGCCAGGCTAACATTCACACGTACTTTGAGCGGCGGAACAGCAGCGCCGGTTGACGCCCATCGCACGACCGTAAAAAAACTTGGGCCGCACCATCATTAAAAGAATTAGTACAAAGATCGAATGAAACGAATTAGACTGCAATGAGGACCCAGTCTGTGATATATACAAGGACTTCTGGCTGACGGAAAAAGAGCGGACTACTGATATCTATCAGACTATGCAAAGCGACAACACTGTCACTATACGTGTCGGCGCTGAAAATGCCGTTGCCGCCACTAAGCTATTTATTTGTGCCGCTCGACTTTGAGCTGCTAAATAACCACATGTCATACTACTAGTCTGGTCTTTCAGATCGCGTTACATTTGAGCTGACGTTCAACGACTACGCCATGATTATCCAGAGTACTAACAAAGGGGATGGTATACACCACCAAAGTACGTCGGTGTGACTCAAGCAGAACTCGCGCACATGATCCGGCAGCAGTACATCACAAAGTGGTATTAAACAAGACAGATGATGGGTGGAACATTAGCCTGAACACGCCGGCAAAACGCATGAAGGTGATAGTCATGCTCTTTAAGGACGCGACACAAAGCGCTGATTTCGCACGCGATCCTGAGTATTTTTACATTCCCCTTATTGACAAGGTTGCCGGTGACAATCGAGGGCATCCCAAACCAGATCTATGACCAGGGGCATGCGTGATACCAGCGATGGGAAGAGGCCCTAAAAGTAATGGCGAGGAAGTCTACTAAGGACGAGAAGCTGCGGTCGATTCATCTTGGTGCCTGCTACAAAAACCGGTTTGACTTTGTCATTGGTATGAATTGCACGGAAGACGGATCAGTAAGGCGCGTCGTAAACGGTGTGTTTAAGATGTAATTAAACGTCATCATGGACGCGCATTTCAACATACAAAATTGCCAGTTTAAGCCCCGTACCACATTGCCCTTTGGACAGCCTGCACGAGTTCTTGAAAACTTACAGATACACTAGGCCCTGATCGTCAGCCGCCACGGCTGCGACAAGAGCGTCTTTGCATACACACTGGTTGAAGTGGGCCCGCGGCAAGAAAAAAAGACGCGAGAGTATTTCTGGTCAACACTGAGGGCCATCATCTGGATGCCCTTCTTCGTGCGCTGCCTAAAACTCTAGGAAACCACCACTCTATTTCTGCTCGATGATTGTGTCTTTCTTTCCAACGTCCTGTATAAGAAAACAGCTCTTACTAAGATCGCCTGTGTTAGCCGCCATGCCTGCATGGATGTGTGGGACATAACACAAAACTTCAACGTCGTTGCCCTCGATTTCTGCAAGCAGTCATCGTGAATAGCCCGCTTCTACTGTAAAAACAAAGACTCGTTTAGGGACACAATGAGAGAAAACGATATCATTGAGGCCTCGCGTCGAGCGGAGGCCTATGAGTTTCTCGAAAAGGAAAGTTTCGGCAAGCTCCCTCTGCTCACGGAGGCACCAGTGTCCTACCAGTTTGTTCCCGCCTACGATGGTGCATGATATGACGGCTTTATATTGTGTATATAGCCAGCCACGCCATAACAGTTGTGGTCTTAGGACACTTACTACTTAGAGTTAGGTGATCAGTGAACCATACCCAAAACTTCATTTGAGCAATGGCGGAAGCTATTGATATTGAGTCTGAACTAGTGGCTTCTGGGGCGGCAAAATTATACATAGGCCAGCCTCTTACCTCTGCAGGACTTACGGCGATAAGCGATCCGCGATGAAGGGATTGCTAAAACTCATGTCATATACGATGCTAAACTGTGGACAATAATGACCTCTTAGCTCAGGCCATCTCTGCTTAGCCTGTACACGGCAGTTGTGAGCCACGTTCTGCCTATAGACAACCGCGAGCACCCTGCGATTGATTTAAAAGCGCCAATTGTAGCTGGTATGATAAAAAAAAGTACAAAATTAAGCGATGAGTGTGAAAGCGGAACCGATAGCGGTACCGAAGTCGGAACCGTCAGTAATATCTAAGTCGGAACCGTCA
Source organism: Margaritifera margaritifera (assembly GCA_029931535.1). Classification (NCBI taxonomy): domain Eukaryota; kingdom Metazoa; phylum Mollusca; class Bivalvia; order Unionida; family Margaritiferidae; genus Margaritifera; species Margaritifera margaritifera. Next base: position 395,431 of record JAQPZY010001583.1, on the reverse strand, counting down.
GATGTACCATCTCAGGAAGCGATGCAGTTAATAAAGTTAAGAGCACAGGCAGAGTTGATGCTGTTAAAGACTTGTTGCGCTGATGAAATAGCACCGGGCTGAGAAAAAGCTGATACTCCTGCCGCGCCAGTGCAGGCAAGTGCAGCGATGACTGCACGCGTGCAAGATAGAGCGGTACCATCTTATGTTTGTTGGGTCGACCTTATTCCGCAAATCCTTTTTGCAAGACAGGCAGCAAAAAGCAGCGGACCCGTCGTAACGACAAACGCCACAGGTGCTTGCAGTCGCTACTAGACACACACCCGACCATAGTCGTGTGCGAAACGCAAGATGTTTACACCACTGTCGGTCAAAGACCTCGAAAACCTCCTTTACAATGGAGCAGAAATCGGCGGCTTTGCGATTTGGTAATAGGTAATCGTCAAACGCTTATTACGAATGAAACAGGCAAACCTTGGCCGCCTAGACTTCGAAGAGGAAGCAACGGCCGTAACCATCACAGTGCCGGACCTTTCAACACAGGACATGCTAATTAAACAGAGCTGATAATATTGCCGGGGGCCTCGCCTCCGTGGGCTAAGTGGCCTATACAGATTTTTAAGCTGGCAAGTGCAGGTAATTTTTGCCCCCACAAATTGGAGCAGTGGCTGCTCGTTTGCAGACATATAACTGGAGGAATCGTCCTGAAAACGCGATGGATACTAAGCTGGCGACAATATACTACAATCCAGGAGGTTACTGGAAGGGTGCGGCAGCTATGAAAAAACAAACTGGCAGAAGCCGCCAAAGTTTCACAAGATGTTGCCATGGAATGACTCAATAACCAGGCCATGTCGCAGATTTACCTACCCGCACCGCTCAAAATTTCCCTGCCGCAGTTCCAGCCCCTTACGAGGTGTACTAGATTTGTTTCTGCGGCACTGTAAGGATGGGTGATAGACGTACAAGTATGCGCTGACCGTGATTAAAAGAGGCTTCCAAAGTCGCCGACGCGTCTGCGCGTATTTACAAGCGGGGGCTGCTAAAGTGGCCCACACTACTGCAGGTTGACACCGGGCGGGAGTTTATGGGTGCCTTGTCGCAGCTCTTGGTCAAGCATGGCTTGCATGTGAGGCAGGGGAGATATTGTTTTCAGTGCGGTAGGCTACAAAGCGTAACACTGAGTGGGTTCGGCGGCTGCCTGCCGTTGTGGCTGCTCTTTTGTCCCTGGAACTAAACTAAGGATATTTTGGCGCCGATGATCCTTTGGGGGTACAGGGGTGGAACTGGCGTGTATATAAAGTGCTTTTCGTGACGCTCAAATAAGTTTTGCTGGGCTTTGTCCTGCACCACTGTGCGGGAAACCACGAACGTGTCAGCGGTTTCCACTGCTCCATCTTCTGGCACAGGACACTGTCAGATTTAAGGTGCATCCTATTTCTTTAGGCTTGTAAGAGATTCGTCATTGGCGCGGTAGTCTTCCTCCACCTCTTTGTACTAGCACTCGCGTTCCGTGGTTTCGCTCAGCTAGTCATACAGCGACTATAGAGCGATGGGCTTGGGTTGCACCTGGTCGCCACAGCAGACGACCTGCGCACACCGCAGCTTCAGCCACCCAACGAAAGTTCTCGATAATATGGCGAGGGACTGTGCAGACCTCGTCACAGAATCAACCTCGGGATGAATTTCTGTCTCATGCGTTCTGCGGTCCACTCTTTTTAGCCGTAACAGGCGTTTATATCGAAGCTTACCATCTCCGAGACATTGTAGCCGGTGGGCCTGTTCCAGAGTCCATACTCGGCGTGAGCCCGCTGGATATCCTCCAGCATGACAGCGTAGGCTTCCAGCTGTTTCATTCTCTTGTTGAGCTGGTCGTAGCGGAGTCTTCGCTGAAGACTTGACCGCCAGCTCCTCGGCGGCTTCACGCGAGTCTGTATACCGGCTGCAGGTTTTGATGATCTGCGCGTGCTGTTCTTGGGTTCTGCACCACAGGCCATCTGCCAGTAAGAACTGCTCCACGAGCTTGGGATCCAGCTTTTTGCCGTCCTCACCACCAATGACCAACACGACCATGGCCAAATGGATGGCCTCCCAGGCGTCGCTCTCGTAGAACAATATCCTGCGCACAGCTGCGAAGTGGAGGATCGTTGGTCAGGAGTGCCTATCGTGATAAATGAGCTCCAGAGCTCTTCCCACTACCCGCCTTATTCCACGGTATTGCCCGCTATTGAAGATGTCACTGCCAATGATGTCCCACAGAACGATCACTAGCTCGAGACTTTCTTCTAGGATGACCAGGTCGAAGGCTGATGCTCCTATTTCGTGGACCCGCCTTTCCAACACCTCCAGCTTCTTGAGGCAGGGTTTGTCAGGTCGTTATCTCTGGTGGCCTTGTTGTTGAAATGCTCCACTACTCGCTGCGTAATGCAGTAGAGATCGCCGTCACTGAGGGTGCTAGGTTGTTGTGGTCGAGTTTCCGCATTTAGTAGAGGCCGTATACCACTGCTGCCACTGAGTAACCGTTTTTTGTAGTAGGACACGTCGATGCAGGTGAGAAGCCCTGGCCGCATGTTGCGAGAGACTCTGATCATGTCCCAGCCCCTACGCGCTTCCGCCCTCACTGGGTTGAACTTGTCCACAGTGACAGGCAGAGAATATTGTATCCACGTTGCAACCTTGAGAGAGGAACTTAACGCCAATGAAGTTTTCGCTGCTTGCCACGAGGTCGCATCTCTTGTCGGGCTGTCCGTGATAAGGTGTCCGCCTCGGACTATGTGCTCAGGCATGATGTTGAGCTCCTCGACCCAAATGGGTCGCCTCTTTGATACAAAACTTGCTGTAGACGTGCGCTGCCTCGACGACCTCGAACCCATCATTGACGCTGAGGAAGCAGCAGTATCATCCCACTTGCAAGTATTTGCGAATAGGCGCAGTGTGCGGCGCTACCTAGTCGAGGTCAAATGGGACCTCGAGCTCCACGGGCGCAATGGCACCGATGCATTCAATCTCTCTCTCTCTCTCTCGCTTTCTCTCTCTCTCTCTCTCTCTCTCTCTCTCTCTCTCTCTCTCTCTCCAGCACGGCGGCCCACAGGCGGTCGAACCGTTTTCCAGGGTTTCATCACTGGTAATCCTGACTATATAAAAAAGAACTTGTATACCTTAGGTATTGTTTTAAAGACCTTTTAATTTCCTTTATTTTGGTGTATGATTGATGGGTGTCATTTGGATTGGAGAGCATACAGCTTGGCCTTACTTCCGATGAGCATTTAGCAAAAGACTACTAGCTCCGCTTTGTCATTTTCACTTCCTGGACGTCAAAGGTAAATTGGAAGAAAATAAAAACTTTTCTTTACTTTTTATATATTTTATTATTCATTTATTGCAGTTTAAGAACCCGGTATTCCCTGCTCTGGCCAAATTCATTTTCCCTATTTTAATAACGACTAAAGTTAGTGTACTCTGGACTAGTTCAAGTTCATTTTCCGAGAATATGGAACTAGCCATTTTGATCATCTGTATGCTTTAAATAATGCACCATTTAATAATTACCACATGTAAAGAACCTTCAGTCACTATCCATGAAAGTAGCATAGAAGTATGCCATAGCTCTCTTCATTGTGCATGTTGCAAATGCAAACAATTTCACCTTACACCTGTCAGTCTTTCAGAAGTACATACTAACTGTAGAGCGGAACCTTTGGGGACTAACATCCCCGCTGACTCTACACGCCTCCATCCCCCACCCCAGGATTCATAATGGTGGTAAGTTCACCCTCCCTACTGCTACATCACTGCATGCTGTGTAGATGCATCTTTTTACGTCGGACCACATGGGAATGATAGAAAGTTTACTTTCCAAACTTTAAAGATAAAAATACAGAATTGCTGTACTCAATTCCAGCCTAATCAAATCTGTGTCCTCTCAATTTTATCATACGACCGATTTAAGTGTCTAACTTGACAGATATGCGCACTAACGTTTGCTCATATGGCACTTGCAGATATAGCCAAACTTAGCTCTTTGCAGGAAATTTATTTGTGATCAGCAAACTCCAATTTTATAGCTATGAATTTCTCCCATTTTCTGCAACAAAATGACACTGATCCAATCAAAGAAATGGATGGTGTCTCTTAATGTTATCTCATATTTTGATGATGGATAAATACCCAGTTTTGCACTGGTCTTAAAATAGAATGTTATCTAAAGCCTCACCACAAAATGAATAGGATATTAATTTTCATGTTTCTATGCATTGGTAATTTTTAAAAATAGACGAGTTTTCACATTTGTATGGAAGATGTTCTCTCTCACTCACACACACACAATCACGCCGTTTTCCATCTTCTGTATCATTATATATATATATATATATATATATATATATATATATATATATATATATATATATATATATAGACAGACAGACAGAGGCGGCGAAAGAGAGAAAGAGAAATTGGGCAATTAAATGTTTCGTCGCGTATCTATGGGGAATAAATCAGATCTTAGGGTTTGATTAGCTTATATTTGCATTCTTATCTACTTTGAATGAAAAGTAAGAGCCGGTGCTAAAACAAATAAACAATAATGTCAATGTCTAAAGTCTGTCTAGAATATTAATTGCGTGTGAAAGAAAACTACAAAGGGTGTTGTTTTCAAGGAATTCACCTAGTAATGGCCAATTTACTTTCTTTATTTGCATTAATGAACAAAGACTCGATCAGAAAATTAATACTATAGGTTTGATGCGTATCAATTTCCTTAAGACGAGTCGTTCCCAGCTGAAGTTGAGACGCTTTGTACAGGTTCTTCAGATTTAATCTATAATTATTTGTCTACTTATCCTATTTCTATGTCAATACTATATATGACGACATTCATATATTTCGTTTCAACCCTATCCACCCACAAAAACAGCCATTTTTATTTTTAATGATCTAAGGGACATAACCCTACACCAATTGTTTTATACATTACTGTAGCTTTTCCCCTTACATGGATACTTTTGTAAGCGCTAATTTCTATTAGCATGGTCAAAGTGCGCATGAATATTACTTCTTCCACCCACCATGTCCTTTTGTTTTTGTTTTTCTTTTTATATGCTTCTACTAGAACTTTCTGATTAAAAAAGAAATAATCTTGCATTGTCAGTGTGCTTTATCTTTATTTTCATAATGTGTATGTAATGGCGATTGATTTCCAAGTTCATCTCCACTGGGGCTAATTTAAAAACCCTATGTGGTAGCTTAAATTCATCACAGTTGTAAAATATTTTATATCATATTTCGCAATTATTTATACGACCGTCTTAATTATAACGTTTTCATTCCGTCCGCGCGCTCATTAATATTTTCTTGTCCTGCACATAACTTTTGGGGAGATTTTGATGAAACTTTGCCAAGATATATGTGATGGCTAAACGGTGTGTCGCGTACCATAAACAAGTTCCATGTCAAAGTTGAAGGTGAAGACAACGAAAAAAGCAAGTTACTTATCTGAATCCTTGTCTGTGCTGTAAATTTGAAATGTTCTTGGATATTTTGATGAAATAAGAGATATACTATGACCAGATGATGTGTTGCTCATTACAGTTTCACCCCTGCCTCAAGGACAAGCTCACGGCCATGGAAACTGTACATGAAGGACTTGCATCCTTGTGCGGGTATACATTTTTGACCACTGATGATATTGTAATAAAATGTTAGACACAGCCATGTCACCTGTTCCAAGGTCAAGATCACAGCAAATTAGGATTAACTCAATAACTTACATCCTTGTTCAAGGTATATACTTTGAACGACTGAAAATATTTTAAAGAAACTTTAGTTATTTGTATATCATGCGTTGATGCAGTGTCACATATCACAGCCATGCCCTCTGTCTCAAGGTCAAAGTTACCTACATCTAAGTCAGGAACTAACGAAAGAAAAATAACCTCAATGACTTTTATCCTTGTCAAGTATGCAAAACAACCTGAGCCACTCTCATAATAATTATGGGTAAATTTAACTTTATAATATTTACTGTTCAAAACTGTTTTATTCACAAAGGATATTTTCATAAAACCTTATCAAAATATTTATGTCTACAGTATTTTCAAGTTGTGAGTAATGGTATGCCATCTAGACAACTTTTGCACATACGTCATAGTATGTTATTGTAAGTGTCCAGGATTTATTAGTAACATATTTTCAGCAACTCAGCTGGCACGCATTTGTCATATCATTTCTATTAGTCGTTTCAAGATTACTGGGTTTTGTTACACGTCATGATTCAATTGTTTGGGAAGTCGGTTTTTTTGCGTAGTTTGCACACACACACACACACACACACACACACACACACACACACACACACACACGCACACAAACATGCACACACACACAGAGCCAGTAATTACTCCATCCAATCCACTCTCAAACGTTGTCAAATGGGCGTATACGGTTTCGAATGTAGTGTTCTTTTTTGTAAAATGGTATTTCATCTAAACCCTTTGTTGTCCTCGCGTATTTGTTTTATTTAATAACCATTGATAAAGTTTGATTTACGTTTGCATTTCTATTGTTAAGGCATTATGTATTATCTTTAAATTATAATAGTTTTCATTCGGGTTTATAATCATTGTATTATAATTCCTTAGTTCAGTACCTTACGCTATTAAAGTACAAATGAACGTCAACACGTTTACATGAGTCATGCTAAGTCCAGGGAAAATCAATAATTATGTCGGTCAGCTTCACCCACAATGGTGAATCACGTGTTAGCGCGCGCAGATTTATTACCTTGAATCCTATAGCAACATCTTGTTTATTTGAAATAAGGTATTTTAATTTTAGTGCAAAGGCACTACAAGCAGTATCATGCGCGACCTAGTTTCTGATTGGTTAAAGAAGGTTGTTGACAGAACTCATTCTAAGTCGTAGAATTAGAATTTTAAATTCTAAGAGACTATATAATGCCGTAAGAAACTATATAATGCCAATATAGCCACTGAATGGGCATTCTTTGCAGTTTTCCAGAATAATAAGGTTACTTAGGAAGATTATTGTTGTTTGTACAATCAGCTGGTGAAAATCTATTATCTAAATAGTACATTTTGGATTTAAGTACTATTCTTCAAGGAATTTAACAATATTCTACGTTCACAGGAGTTCACCTGGGATTAATAACATTTGGATTTAAAACTGCGTTTCTTGTGGCATATCAACACATTAGTGACCTTCATTCGGAATACTTTGGATTAACTTTCCGGATTATCAAAATTCAATAGGACATTAAGGATTAGTTAGGAATTTCTAAACTGTAAGTTATTTTTAATTCTTTCACTTTGTTTGTTTGAAATATTTAATATTTTAGGAAATTAAATTTATAGTTTAGAAATTGTGAAAGTTTGTTTGAGTTGTTCTTTCTTTTGTTACTATTTCTAACCCCTAGACGTAACACTATATAAAACTAATAACGTACATATTCCTCTTCTTGCGTCCGCATAGAGAGTTATTTTTCGATTGCTTTTTTGTCAATTTAAGTAGTTCAATATTGGCCGTTGGTTGATAGACATCGTTAGTCAAATCTTATCTTCACAACAATTTCCTTATAGATACTAGTGTGCAATGGATGGATAAAAAAAACTTGATTTCATAATGGTCGACGGGATGTAACCTCACACTACAATTTTTATGCAGTCTGTGGTTGTTTCAATTACATGGATAATGTTCTCCATGTAATTATTTAAAAATCCTATTTTATATCATATTTCGCAATTCTTTTGAGTCCTAAAATGTAATACTCAACAATCTGATGTTCATTGTCATTCTCATATAATAGTTTGAAGGAGGTTTGTATGTAGTTACCATCAATAAGTTTTCTTTGAGTTTCCATTTCTACATTAAATGAAAAACGTATATATTCCTCGCTTTGTATCCCCATTCATAGCTTACGGTTACTTACTGTCAAGTTAGCACCCGTTTAAGTCGTTCAATGTTAAATCTTGGATACAGACCCAAACTACAGATAAGTTTTGTGGACGACATTATAACTGCGTGAACGCCCATCGTTTGAGTCTTCCATGGGAAAACAATTATTTAAGTTCATGAGTTTCAATTTAACTTCTGAGACAGGTGTTAAATTTATGCAATTTTGTATGCTTTAGTAAATATATGCAGATAATAAAGTAGGTATAATCCTGAAAGATTAAGGAAATGTGGGTAAGCGAGCGGTTTTTCCATCTGCAGACGCGTTTCTAGCTTCCTTATGCAACAGTCTAAGTAATCTTTAGAAGGTAACAAGGAAATCTGGTAAAGCCAAGTTCGCTCATTTTGACAACTTAATGTTGATTCCTAGAAATGAGAGGGAAATACTTTCAAAACAATATAAGGAAAACCGATCGAGTCAGGGAGCTTAAGGAAAGTAAGATTATTAAGATTAAGAGCACAAAAGTTCTGAAGTCTTTAGAGTGATTCTCTTTTTAAAAGCTATTGCCAATCAATAGTGGTAATCTCCCTTGCCAACGAGGGAAATTCCATACTCAGAATGGCGCGTCCTAAATCTTTGTGCTAACAGCAAAATCGAAAAACCAATCGAACAGACAATTAGGTCGAGATTCATTGTTTAAAATGTACTCAGTTACAATGGAGACATTTTCAGATGACCATATATCATTATAAGTATGAAATCACATTTTTAAATATGTATTGAAAGTATAGTTTTCGAGTACAGCACAGTCTAGAATATCCATGATTTATTTTTAATATGATAGAATTTTGTATTTTGTTAAGCAATTCTTTGCAGAAAATTTACGAAGGTTCTCCCGTGCGCTTTAGCAAGTGCTTTAAAGTCTGAAAACCCCTATAAAATAATAAATTGTACAAATGTCTTTTATATTCATCCTTTAAGTTGAAATTACATCAGAAATTTCATTGTTGATAACATTCAAGAAATTCAGAGATGATCTGTGCAAAATATAACAAAAATATTTGACCTCTCTAAATGTAATTATGGGGTTTGAAAACCGGTCTCTTGAGGGTCAAAAGTGCATAAATTGTGGGTATTTTTAATAACGAAGATCGGTATAATGTCATTCCTTATGATTCAAATTGGTCTGATGACCGTTTGAACCCAGCTACAGTAGCCACTAAAATTGTTTACAGATCACATTTGTATTATTGGGGGTGGTATACATATCTATCTGATAGTCTTTATGATTCATGTAAGTACAATGTATATGCGTGACAAAGATTAAGTAGTGCACGACGTTGAATATTGAAAAGGAACATGTAAACGCTCTACAAATCGTGTTTTGTTACATCTTTTATTATCCTTTGCAAGAAGATACTTTTGTAACGAATTCATTGATTTGGCTGTACAGAAGGCAATAATTTGATTACATATATTGAATCATGTAAGAAGAACATGTCAAACTATAGCTTCGATCACGAGATAATGCTTTGGAGAAATTGTTATTTTGATTGCATTTTTATGTGGATTTAATTTACGTTTTAACACATTTAGTTATAATGCAATAAGTGTAAATCACTTCCACACAGCTTATCACGACAATTAAAATGTTGTCATTATTAAAAGCTTTCGTACGATTTAAGATGAACGTATCGTTATTTTGAATGAAAATATCATTGCATATAAAGATATTGTTTAACTTTATACTTGAGTACAGATTTTTCGAAATTGCAAGATACATCATTCTCAAATTCAAGATTTAGCTGGTGGAAAAGCATCAGATTTCTCATCAGAGGACATGGGTCTAGGCGTCTATTGAACACAAAAGCATAAGTATGTCTTTGCACGGATGCACGGATGTCTTTGCACGGATGCTAAGTTAGATTTATAGACGGTTGGCAGAGGAAGTAAGATTGGAATTATACTTGCGATTAGTTTAAATAAAAGAATTAAGTGGCTGTCATTTTATTGACAGTGAGAAAGAATGTGTTGGCCTTGCTCTTTGTTAATGAAGCGGTATCTGTCTCCAGAAAAGAACAAATGATTCACATTATTGTTTTCTACACAGTAATTAGAAAGTTAAGACACCAAAACAACGAATGAAACAAAGTGGTGTTAATGATCTATCTTTGATTGCTGAGGACACATTTAGGAACCACTATAGAATAGTGAAAAGTGGTGTATAATTATAACTCATAAAATATTAATGGAGGATGATGCTAAAGAACACGTCTTGAGATACATTGTAAGAAATACGTAAAAAAAATTTCTACTGATGTTTGCGTACTCGAAAAAAGGGTGTAAGGGTGTTGGACGTCAAGTGTATAAAGTGACAGGTTTAAGACTGAATGTTTGCGAAGATTTCAGAATCGAGCTTTCAGAGCAGGCTATATTCCCAATAAATGAGGTAAATATATGGTAACTTTCCGCAAAAAATCCTCATTTTTGAAACAAGTCATCGGTTCCTCTAACAAATGATATTTTTTTTAATACGTCGCATAGATTGCAGCGGAGTGAAATTGAAGTGCACATATATTATGTACTAAAATGAAGGATTTTTAGAAAGCAGGTTTGATGACAATATTCCACGACAGTGAAAAAATGTATCCCATTTAATATTGTCATATGTAACTCCCATATACACCATGATGAAAAGTGAATCGTATTAAAATCTGTTTTTCAAGTTGTGTATTTTTTGTTGTTGTTGTGTTTTGTTTTGTTTTTTTGTTTTTTTTTCTTCCTCAAAAATATACCCAATGACTAACTGCATTTATTACTTCATGTTTTTTATTCATAATAAACTTTGTATCAACAATTTTAAAATGTGTCTCGAATCGTACAAATATATCCAGTACTATCCAAGTCTATGGAAAGTCTTTTTAAATGTAGAAGCAATGTGTAGCCAGAAGTAAATTTATATCAAGCATATTGAGAAAATAGAAACATTAGCAATGCAGCGATCACAAAGCAATCGTGAAATATAAAAGCAATTGTGTTTCTAGGTTTGTTAAAATGTAAATACATGGCCTAAAGGCAAAACTTTTTCCGTGTGATCATATTGAGAGAAAGAGAGAAGGGCAGGGGCTCAACGGTTTCTAAACATCAAAATTGCCGTAATGTTCCTGTTCACCATCAAAATATTATTGCAAATAAGCGATTAAACTTCCTTTTTCAAAATCCTATAGCCTCTATTCCCGTGATATATTTGACTCATTTATTGCGCTTAGAAAGAACCGTATTTATCGTATAAAACGCACCCAATTGCGAACAGAATTGCTCCAAGTCTATCATCGTATGATGCGCTGGCAGATCAGGATCATGCCACATCAGATAAGGATATGCTGTTGGCTCCAAATCATTAGTATAACAAACGGCGAGATAGATTTGACACTCTCAGCCAATCAGAAATGAACTTTCAAAAAATAAGATCACTTTTGACTGCTTAAAACCAAATCTCAAACTCAAACTCAAGCTCAAGAGTTTGATTTCCATGCTAGTCATTGTAGTCAAGAAACTTTCTGAGCATAATATTTGTACTCATACTCCAATTTTAATCTTAACTTTTCTCCCAATGAAAATGGAAACAACAATTTCGGGATCATTTTAGGATTTGTAGCTCTACATACACGCCAAATTTCAATGATATTACAAGGCTCTAGACATGGCTTCTAAGTGTGCTGACTTGAGTCCAAGTTCAATATTTAAGCTCATACACTTTAGTGACTACATGATCTGGTGTCCAATCTGATAAAGATTTTTACTTTGGAGATTCTTAATCATTTATAATTGTTTGTCGTAAATTCACTCTTTCACTCAGTTCATTTGTATACATTATATAATATCCTCCAAAACCATGCATTTCAACAAATATATTCATAATTTTTATTCCCTATGAAATCAAATGTAGTGATCATATAATAGTTCTTTAATTTTAGAGAGGTTAATTCCTCAATATTTGTTCTGTTTAGTTCTCATTTCAATAAAACTACAATTCTAAATGATCCAGCTCTTTATTCATTGAAGTTTACATGACGTACAAATTTTGTCCCATAACAGGGACATTGCATCTGAAATAAGAATGGTTGGCCATTTAAGCCAGTTTATGACCTAAAGGAAACGGTGCTGTTGTTTGTATGCGAAAAAAATGAATACAAATGTTAGTCGACTTACAGTCTATACTGTCTAAATAAAATATCACCATCCTACTTTACGTGCATTTAGATTACTTCAGGTTCTTATGCTTTATCTTTAAATTTCACTGGATTGAAACAATTGGTGGAAGTGTTTGAACAAAATCAATGCCGTTTAAACAATAAATTAATTTATTAATCAATCGAGATTAATAGCTGTTACTCTATTATCTTTGGTGAGCTATAGCGTTTTCACAAAATATTGCTTCCAGCAAATTTTAGGCAAAAAAGTATCTCGAATCGGATGTGCTTCTCAAAATGTTCGACTCAAAACAAGTTTTGCCCTTAATTTTACAATAAAAAGTGTTTTATGAAAACAATGGAGCTCATCGAAGACATTGAAGAAGCTATTTATGCTGGCTAATTTTCTTGTCTGAGCGGCTCAGATTTCTTCACACTCAAAACGATTGTTGCAGTTAGCCACAGAAAAGCCCGAAGTCTTCCACATGAAGGCATGTAGGATGGTGAGATTAAAATACACGTTGATAATTTTTTCTCATCAATTTCTTTGTATTTGTATGTATATTTGCATGAGAAAGAAGAAATTACCTGCATTATTTCTACAACGTCGGTATATTTCCATTGTAAGTTGTACTAAAAGAAATGCACAAACTTACACCAAGAGCATATAATTTGCATTTTAGTAAACACCAGCCATTTCAATGCTGAGACCAAAGAACATTTTTATAGCTGAAAAATGATGAAAATGAGCGGATTTAATCTAAGCAACTAAAAGAATATTAAACATAGCGAAAAATGTATACACAAAATAGATAAACCAAAATAATTTACCCATTGTTCAAACGGATTATTTAAATATCTTCTATGAAGATGATGGTTCATCAAACCGTTAAAGAATGGGCTTCTACTTCTCTATTGACATACCAACCACGTACTACAATCCCTGTCAACTGGCAGTTCACACCCTCTTAATACTGTGATCTACATAAGTAACTATTGCTTTTATTACATTGAACAATGTTTTATTTAATAAAATAAAACATGGTGTTTCCACCTTCTGATATGGATCATACCTTACAATGAGGTTCTTATATAGACCGGTCTACATCCATAACATTCTGGTAGGGGCCTGTCTATATCATAAGACTGTACTGGTAGAGCATTTATCGAGTTCATACAATATGATCTATCTATAACCAGCACAACCCATCCCACCCGACCAAAACTGTATATTTGCGATATGCAATGCATGCTATTTTATCCCTCACCTGCGGGAATATGTACCCATGCTCGCATGAACCAGTGGGCCCAGTTGAATATATGTCTGTTTTAATCTCCCGGGTATGGACAGAAAAAGTCCTTAATGGGCTGTTAAAATATAAAGAAAAAAAGATCAGTGTATATGTGGTTATCTTGCAATTAGAAGTCAAACAAACAGCGTAGACCAAGATCTGGAAGCTGTATCATGTGACCATAGATCTGGATCCACGCCATTCACAATCAGGTGCTCGTTATATACTACCAAAACTAGTCTAAAATCTGATTTTCGTTTGTTTTTTTTTTTTTTTTTTTGTTTTTTTGTTTTTTTGGGCTTTGTTGGGTTTAACGACATTTTTCAGCACATGATAGGCTATACATGGCGGCCAGTATATTTGGTGGAGGAAGATCCCGGAAAAATCCCGGGAAGAACCACCGACCCACGGGAAGCTACTGGCAAGCTTTCTCACATACCCACATTGGGCGAGCTGCGACTCGAACCCACGCGGACAGAGGTGAGATGTCAGTGACCTGTAAAAGCGAGCGGCTTGGACGACTCGGCCACCCGGGGCAACTGTAAAATCTGATAAAGAGACTGGAACAAGATACAAATGAACAGAATGGCACATGAAATACGACAGCCTTACACAGAACATTTAAGCTAATCATGATGGATATGAATACGATAGAGAATGTGCACATACTGATTGTACTTACGTTCAAAGTAATGAGACTAGTGACTGCTATTCCTAGATACGGGTGGTACAGCGTATATTCATATTCTTCTGACGGGATTATCTGAAAAGCAGTTTCAAGAATAACAATTGCAAAATTGTGAAAATTAATATTTATATAATTAACTTATGTGTGAAACACCAGGCATAAAATACACTTATGTAAATATAAAAATTATCTTTCAAAATAGTCTTTCTTTCAGATATGCAAAGATAGTAAAAAGAAATAAGACTGTGCCACAGTACTGGAAAGATTACCAAGGAAGCAAAAACTGTTGTGTCAACAATTGTTTATGTAAGAATATCAAGCAAAGCTTGAGCTCAAAGAGGATCAGGATAATAACAAAACAAGTTCATAAAATATTTAGAAAATCAATTCTGACTACAAATAAACATGGCCTATAAATCGAATAAGGGATACGAGGAATCAATACAAAAATTAGCACCAAGATCCATTCTATAAAGTTACTTGAAACTGAAGAGTAAAACCTGTATTGAAATCAAACTGTTTAACCACCTACCTCACTGAGTCCGCCAACTTTGACAAAAATAACAACAAAGGCCACGGCTGTGCATGTGAAGGTCAAGGTCATACATGTTCTATGACTCTGTCAAAGAGAACAATATTTAAGAGAACGGAGAAAAAAAGAGAGTATGTCGCACAAACTGAAAAAACAAGGTAGTAATTTTAGGCAAACAGATAATTCAAAGTTAATCAAGAGATAATATGTAGACGCCTAGTACGTAGATGAGGTCGAGACCTACACATAACACTTTGATTGAGGTTATATTTTCAAAATTTTACACTGATTACATCTAACTGTGTAATAATGGGGAAAGTGGTATTGTAGAAATAAACAGCGGTACAGCAATACGCCATGTATGTATATCAGAAAAGTAGTTCTGCCCCATTTCCTTCTCTTTGCTCCTGTTGTATTACTAAACATTTTAGTGTGTGTGTGTGTGTGTGTGTGTGTGTGTGTGTGTGTGTGTGTTTGAGAGAGAGGAGGGGTAGTTGTGTTGCAATGGGGTTTAATTCTTGCCTGAAACCAAACTTTCTGTTTGAAGATAGTTGTATCTGGAAAAGCCGTATTACAGTGTCGTGCGACCACAACACCCACGCACGAGAGAACTATCCAGGCCGCGATCATAAAACAAGCTATAAATAAATTAATAATAATAATAATAATAATAATAATAATAATAATAATAATTGTCTTGCTACCATATGGCATATATGTGAAATGAGCAAAACAACACGTTCATCAAGTTCAGTATACACCAATTTTTCTTACGATCACTTTATAGCCCATTCATTTCAAAAGGAATCGTCACTTTGTATATTTTTCAATAACGGAAAATACACTTAAGGGTGCCAACTGCAAGTAAAGATAAAAGGTAAGACTTTATATTATAGAGAACAGAATCACGTGAATTTGACATCCGATATTAACGCCGTATATCTGCAGATTGTTATTTAAGTCAACGTCTGTCTGATACGGTTGGCTTTTGCAGCTTTATAGTTTCCAATATTTCTGAAATATTGCTCCTCATATTGAGATTTTACATTATCTTCTGTATAATATTTCTGACACTACTGAAATTTTACATTATCTTGTGTATGATAGTTCTGACAATATTTGGATTTTTTAGACAAAGAAGTCGTACAAAGGATGACAAATGTTTGCTATGTTGACAAATAATACATTTAGCAATCTCTGTATTATTGAAATAAGAAAATTGAGAACTACTTTTGAGGAAGTCCACAAGATTTCCTTGGAGATAAAAATTACTCTTTGTTTATAACATTATTACCTGCTACATGTTTAGAAATAAAGTTATGGTTTGAAACAAGTAATACGAAAGATATTCAGATATCTCAACTCAAGAATATGCTTGGTGCAACTGGGGCGAGGTGGTCAGTAATTTGTAGATTTTTAAAAATAGCAACTAAATATACAGTAAAACATGAGTATCTGCGAATTCCTTTCCATGATTCCAACCACTGGTCTCCATTTTGCAACTGCAGTTGGCAATTATGTCGAATACTCAGGGGTCGGTTTGCACAAGTACCTCAATACAGTGGAACTTGTTAATCTGGCAACAAAAAGGACAAAATAAATAGGTCTGTTTGGGCAATAGCCGGAATAATGTTAAATCCAGCTTTGAAAGGCCATGTTAGTTTCAATATTGCGACCTGAATTGGCAGGGATCCGAAACTATAATTGGTCGATATAAACAACCTTCTCTGTACTGTGGAACCCTGCAATCCGGCCATGGAAAGGAACAAACGAAACTTTTTTCTGTTTGGACTATAAGCCGGAATGTTCAGAGAAATTTCATCCGAGAAAGACTGTGTTGGGTTAAATTTTGTAGCCTTAATTGTCGGTTTGGACAAGTTCCTCTGGTCAAGGAGTTGGAAGGATGCGCTGTGCTAAATTCTACGGCCGTAATTTTGTAGGATAGGAAATGTTCAGAGGCCGGTTTCGGGATAAGTTCCTTTCACAATAGAACCTGCATAATGTGACCACGAAAAGTCTTATATATATACATATATATATATATATATATATATATATATAGAGAGAGAGAGAGAGAGAGAGAGAGAGAGAGAAACAGACATAGAGACAGAATACTCAGTGCAGAATTGATCATTTTAATGCTTTGTTGGTTCCAGTTTGAGGCCGCAACTCCAAGGTATCTGTAATACTCAGGGACTGGTTTAGACATTTACTTCTGTTATTTCATCTCTTCTGATTCGTGAATCGCTCAGGAAGCTAATGTACATTTTTGAGACACTTTTTGCACAGGGCTTGCATTGCTCATTTGTTTCCAAATTAAATACATATTAGACAAAACACATCAAATAGAGATAAAAACTAATGCAAGCGACAGTGGCTAGCATGGTGATCTGGTGATAACTTTCCGCTTTTGCACAGTAACTTTCGGTGCTATGACAAAATGCATTGTCGTTGCTTTTGTAAGTTCCTTTTGCCAATCTTATACATTTTGTTTTCTTTTCTTTCTTTTTCAATTTTTTTTTCCTTTCCTAATTTGCATTGACAAGAGCGTTTGTTATCATCATTATAATGTTGGAGTTTATTTCCCCTCATATTCTGCAGCCAAGTAGCAATTACAATGTTGCATATTTTATATTTTCCCATTAAAATATTTGCATCTTTTGCAGCAATTTAAAAATAAACTTGGATATATGTGTTGCTCAGTATGAACTGTAGGAAGACATTTTGAAAACATGTCCAAACTCCCACCGCTCATTTCCCATATCCTCAACTAATCTCTACCCATCTGTGATCTGTAAGCTGTTGACGGCTTAAAATTTAAAATACTGGTTACAATATATTTATGTCACCAGAACGAAGAATATTTTCATAGTTTCCTGTGTTTACTTAAAATACAATCGCATATAACAAATTGGCTAGTTCAAATATATTTATTACTCATATTGTCCTATTTACTTTTGTCATGTTTTTGTGCGTGAATAATAATTTTGCAAAATTTAGTACTCCTGCTATATTCACCTTAATTTCTTAAGATAATTTTTTTAATAAGTATAGGTCAAACAAGGATAGTGGACGTAGGTTCATTGAGAATATCAACTTATTTCCATACAAAATGTCATGCAATTGTTTTGTACCAGGTATTTTCTTAAAATATTTTCTTTGGCTATACCCAAAAAATATACTTTTTACAGGTGTGTAGTATGACGACCCTGAACCTCTCTTTTCGATTTGACTGATAATTTTAGTTCCCGGATGAACCAAAATATGGATAAAATTACATACGATGCTACTATTATTATATTTTACTAGTCGCTTGCAGTGGATGGTATATATTATGACTCAAGTAGTACCATGAAAGTTTAAGTCGAATAAACACAAATTAGATATTCAATTTGACACATATATCATACAGATGTAACACTGCAGTATGATATTGTATGATTGCGTTGCTTGGTTAGTACACAGTGTGGCATATGATATTTAAGATGGTGTTGCTTGGTGTTAATACACAGTGTGGGCATATGATACTTTAAGATGGCATTGCCTGATGTTAGTACACAGTGTGATGTAGGATATTTATGACCAGACATTGTGGTATCAATGAATACGATCGAAACGAAATACGATGGAAATACGATCGAAATAAAAAATGATTGAAAGAAAAGAGCAAACAGCCATGTAAAAAAAACACATAATCAAAAGCATCAAAAGCAGTAACCAAACGTTTACCTCTAACAATTTGTCCGGTAGCAAAGAATAATATTCGTGGTTGTGAAATGTTAAAGAGAATGTGGGTTGGCCTGCGATGGATTTAAGCCTTAACAAAACTGCATATAAACAAAGTATCCGGAAGGAAATGTGATTAATTGCTCATAACGTTTTCTTAAAATGCAGCGTGTTTTATTAGAAGATTGAAACGTTGTGTAATATCACTTGCAGCGCCGACCACAAAATAATGGCTTATGAAGCAATGCCTAACTATTTAGCTTACGCCACTTCTTCCATTTCTAATAAAGTTATTCAAACATTTACTCGGGTTACGTTACATCTTACTATATGTCGATATTGATTATCTGAAACATGTATCAAGCTATTTTGTTTTAAATTTAATTAATCCAGACAATTAACAAGAAACACATAATATTTTCCCAGATTTCCTCTGCAGTCCAGAATTGGCATTTGTAAATACCTTTTCGCTTAGTTGCGCCTACAATTTAAAATGAGTATGTATTGCCTGAGTATTCAATCAAATTAAAATTAAAGAAATACTTGAAAATCGAGGTTTTTTTTACAGTTGTACTTACATTTGGCAAAAGATTATTTCTATATCCATCATTGTATGCCGATTTAACGTAAATATTTCCACAAAAATAATCACATTTGGACACACTCGTATCAGGCTGGAAAGAAACAAAATATTGTTCAAAATACCGAAATGCAGTTTCATTAATGAAACAGAGAACTAAATATAGTCATACAAGTTTGAAGCACCGTCTTCTTTATTACCGTTATAAACTCTAAAAGTGCGTGTGTGTGTGTGTGTGAGGAGGGGGGGTCGGCAAACTAAAAAAATTACATGGGTATTATCCATTCCAAAATATATCGGTAACTAACTACATTTTTGTATTGTAGTTTTATTTTCACACTGATCATTGAATGTTCATGCAAAAAGAATATACTTGTTCTTTGCTAATCTTCTTCAACCAGACGCTCGCGTGGTTCTGTGGGATCCTCGCTATACGAGGTGAAATTGGTTGAACAAGACTACACTTTTTTCCGGATTTAACAAAAATGTATTCTAGTGACAGGGAGATTAATATCATTGTTACCTGTATTTTACTGCGATATAGACCCAATTACGAGCCATACAAAATTAAATCAGTTCACATATAAAAGCATTTGGGTTTTCTTACTTTTAGCCGCTGTTGCTTTGCTGCTTGAACAGATTATGCATTCAGGTAACAATGTGAAAACCAGCCTTAAAGTCATCCTTTCTAAATATTTGTTTTCTTAAAGTCTTACAGTTATTTCTTGTGATGATTCTAGAGCTAATGACGTTTCTCTAATGTCGCCACAAATAAAGGAAGTGGTTGTTTGATAGTGTTAATCATAATGTTCTTATCAATACTAGTAAATTATTACAAAACTCTGGACAAAGTATGACTTTTAACATGTATAAAAGACTTTATACCATTTGATAGTTGTTCGAAAACCCAATCACCATTCATCTCTCGTTTGATCCAACCGGTATCGAGGACGTAATTCAAAATGGACGGAGTATCCAGCATCCTGTCACGTGACCAGATGGTCACTTCCGGAAATACGACAGTCTGGAAAACAGCCTTTGGTTACACCACAGTCATGATCTCACGTGACATTTCTTGGTGAGGCCTGAAATTTGTTCACAGTTACTGCAGACTGAATCAGCATATTTATTCAAAGATACATAAACACTTATCCCAGCTATGTAAAGATCTTCCTTGAAAAAGAATGCATATTATCTTGACAAAGAATAAATCATGTTAGAGAATGAAACGTACGTATATTGTCTCTTTAAAGAATGAATATTGCGTATAAGGTCCTGTTAAAGATAGAATACTACATATACGGTCATTTTTTAAAAACAATCTTACATCAAATTTATTAAACTGAATTAAAAAAAAATTTCCTGCCAAAACTTGCTACATATTTAAATTATTCCGTAAGTTTCATGAATTCCATGTGCAAGAAACACATATCTTTAATCCTCTGTTTAAGTTAGAAGGAATATCTTAACATATAATATCAACCAATATCATTTTTACTGATGTCCTTCGCTTGATTAAAAACAGTTTTGAGATATGAAATTCAGAAGATATTTATTCAAAACATAGGCTATATTTTATATTTGGATTTGGAGTTTATGCAAAACTGTAGAAACAAATTGCTACCTCTTTGTTCTTAAGTATATTAGACACAATCCATTTCAGAATGTCTTGAAATATTCTGAATTTGTCAATTTAACAACATTACGTCAACTATCTAACCCCTCCACCAAATAGCGTATCTTTTCTGGTTCAGTATTCAATTCAATTCAATTTAATTCCCTCTTTTGAGAAAAGATCCTTAAATGTGTACAGTTTGTATACTATTTAGTTTTGAAATGTATAAAATAACTTTGACAATCTATTAGACAATTAATGCTCACTTTACATTGTTTTATAAGGAATGACTATACTTCTTTCTCTAATTTAACTTACCCAAAACTTCAAAAGAATGTGGATTTGTGTTTCCTATGATTCAGATGTTCCTTTAAGTTTATCTCTGTTCTGCACATTGTCTCTTCACGGTGACAGCCAGGTATTAAGCTGCTGTATACGTATGCATATCTACTATTCAACCAGGATTTGATAACAAGGTCGAAGGTCACATGGAATAGTCTGCTCAGCGGTTTTAACTTGGTGAGGACTTAAAAATTAATAAGCTTATCGAATTGTGATGATTTGTACGTGATCATGCGTTTTACGTGGAAACTCATGGACACACGAACTGTATGCATATCACGATGCACACAATCGACTAATTCATTTAACCTTTGGCCTCATAAACCAATTTGTGGTCGTATAATAGCCCTTTGTGCTGCTGATACACAACAGTTTCGACAAAATTTTACTCTAGAATGTGAGAAAACAAGGGTATATATATATATATATATATATATATATATATATATATATATATATATGAGTGAATTGCAGCTGTACAACACTATGATTTTGTCAGCTTGCATCCAAACTTGTTCGCCTTATTCATAAATAATAATTCGATTTGTATTCATGATGTTATATTGGGGTTGTTTTGTTTTTTTTGTCATCTTGTTTTGTGTTTTGCTTTGCACCTTTTCATTATTATAGATAATTTTGCTTCTCTGTGCCCAAAAGTACGTATGTTCTATCCTACGTGTGCTACTCTTTCCGATTTGGACTAGAACTGGCAAAAGAAAACTAATGATGTAAAATTATGTAAAAAAAAGGGTTCAGATTTAAGTAAATAAAATCATATTCGTCCGAAGCTGTAACAATGTAGCTATATAAAGACAGAAACTGATGCTGACTTAAACAAAAATTGGATATAAATAAATTTGCTTTCATTTGACAAGAGATCTGGTATGACCCTTTAAAATAATATATCGCAGTGTGTCTGTTAATAAAGTATGTAGTTTTCATTCTTGCACAAGAGAACAGCACCATGCGATAAAATCAAGGATCAAGCATAATTGTACTTCTCAATTAAAAACATTTCTCCACTCTACCTTTACTCCTACTTGCTTTCAATAAATGAATGAATAAATATATTAATGAATAGATACTCGAAGAAATGAAGAAAGGAATTAATGAATTGATAAATGAATGAATTAAATAAACAAAAATATAAATATGGGAAAACCATTAAACAAATGAACGAATCCATTCAGCAGATGCATAATAATTAATTAAACATAAAGTTAGTGAATTAATTTAAAGATAAATGGATGAGCAATTAATGAACTATACAAGTGAATACACTTGAACTTATAATCTAAACGATGTTGTTATCAAATCAAGGATTTATATTGATTTGCCACATTGTTATATATAATACCTTTTACAATTTCATTGTAATTCTAATCAAAAAGCAGACCAATGCCATTGTTGTCGCGCAGTGATTGTGTTGTCACTCGTTGTTGCCGCGGAGTCGTCGCGGATTGAATCAAATATATCTGCTGTATTAATGTCGACCACTTGGTAACTTATCCCTTTAACGTGTGGTGTTTTTTTAAGTCCTGCAAGAATACAAAGGAAACAATAGTAAAACAAGTTACATGTGACATGTGAAATTAGCCTATATTTGCCTAAAATCACATTTTAATCAGTTATAGGTGGAGACTGAAATCTAAACACAAGACGGAGTACACAGCGGTGACGGTAAACAAGCACTCTATTAAAACAACGACTTATTACAAAGAAGACATTATAAAACAAATAAACGTAAATATATGTAGAATGCCTTGTATTCTCTACTGAAATAACGATGGAAAATAACGTTTTTTGATCCTGATCTGTCACGTGATTTGATCACAAGAATTAAGTATATGTATGCAATTTTGAATTTAAAATGGTTAGCTATATCAAGTAATTATTAGTGAGATAACTGTTTTATATTCCAGCCTGTAGTGTGTGATATTTTATGTAATGCATGTACTGGCAGAGTTAACGGCAAACAAATACTCCTGAAAGACTTTACTATATCAATATATGCACCTCCTAGACAAGTATTTGTTAGCTAGTTTATACAATTCGTAGTACAACTGAAGCAAATTATTGGTCACCTGTAAAAATCAGGTACGGAACTCATTCAAGCTTATTCTCTTGCTTAAACATACCATGTACCACTTTTCCTGTTGCAAAGAGCAATGTCCAGTTGTAATTAATGTCGTAAAATTGTGTTTGATTTGGGATATGTTTGATTCTCAGAAATTTACCGTAACACTCCGTCTGCATCGTGGCCAGTAAGCAAAATATGTTTCTCAGAGAATATATTACACTTGAGTGAATGAATGAATAACCCAGGCTATTGAAAGTTCTAAATGTGCTTTTTGTACGTAACCAAGGATAATAATATGAGGCAACGAATCCTAACAGTAAACATCTAGTCTTCACAAGATTTTTCTGAGATGTGTTTGCCACAATAACGACAAAGTAATCGTAAATATTGGAATATCATTTGATGTTCCTTCATGGCATTATACACAAAAAGCGTGCTACATTTATTAAGTTTATGATCAATATTTTGAATTGCACAGAAATAATACATGGCTTATAAAAACTTTACATAGAGCAGAGTGCATCCTTTATTTTGTGCATGCAAAGAAAAATAGGAAAGGTATGAGGCATAAACAATATTCCACATCTTTTTCAACACAATTAAATAATCTGCTGGTTTGATATCAATTACACTTTTCCGCACTTTATTGGCAATATCATGCAGAGAAATTGGGAGGCAATTGTTTTTACCAGGGTCACACAGAGGCAGCAGACCCGTCTGACCTGGACAGAAAGTTAGCGATACATGGACTACGAGTCTGACACTTACCAACTCAGCTGCCACGGCTGTCTGCATGAATAATCTGTATTGCATCGTGTTCATAATGCCTTAAAATATTGGTAAATTTTGATTCTTTTTTGCGACGTTTACTGTTAGGTATATCTACAAGATGTCCAATGCATCTATCATGAACACCAGGAGAGAGTAATTAGATTTAAGTACATATAGTAACAAAGTTGGAGGCATATGTTGAAGCAAGTCGTTCATAGGCAAAAACTACATGGTGAAAAGGTGACTTATTTAGGGATAACATTTTTCGAAGCCTTAAGACTCATCACTTGCATTTTCACATCAGGTCATAATATTGGAGCCTAACTCCCCCCCCCCCTCCTCTCGAAATGCCATAGCTATTTTTTTATTGATGTTTCGGTCTCGTAAATGCATTTCAAACTGTAATGTTGCTTATTATAGAGTTACATAATGAAATAACAATCATCGTTCATGTTAGTGTATCTGCATCTGTTAGGAATATCCTGCCTCCGCTTGTGTAGTTACTCTATCACGTGGTGCTGGTGCAGCATACAATTCTGTGTAATTAAGACTTGTACAGCATTTCACCAGCTGTGTTCTCAACCAGTAAATACTGATAACGCCTGGTATATAAATAAAATAGGGACTTTCATCTACTTCAATTCAATAAATTAACAAATATATTGAGGATTCATATTAATGAGAAGAGTATGCACTTAATTGTACAATCTATGAAACAAATCGTAAATAGTGTTTCAAAACAAACACGTTTTGTATCTTTATATGCATGACAAGTTTATGCCTAACTGTCAGAAAAAATTAAACCAGCTATGTAATTGCATATCTTCAATTTCACCACATTTTATGGCATATTTTGTTTCTGAATGTTTTATATGTTGATAAATTTGGTTATGTATATATATATATATATATATATATATATATATATATATATATATATATATATATATATATATATATACATATATATATATGTGTGTGTGTGTGTGTGTGTGTGTGGAGTTTAAAAATATAAGTCAGTCTGAAAATGAGAGAATCTAACTAGAAAAAACTATTGCAAATACTAACAGAAACAATAAATCTCCTTTTTGCTTTCTCAGTTTGTGTCGGCCATGTAAAATTTACCATTCGTTTGGTATGATTGTTTGCAGGAGTTAGAAATTGCTTGGCATGCTGAAAAGAGAACTTGGCGTCAGAACACGATGTATTCGGTCCATTTCAGTCTAAAAAATTATTGTATGTGACACAGTTTTACTGCGTGTGTTCGACACATTTCTGAAAACTACAGACCTTTATAATTACACAATTGAAATTTTCTTGGTAAAAAAAAATAGAGGCGTAAGGAATTATCGGAAAAATGAATTAGAGCATATTCAGCACACATAATTCTCCAATAACTCGGGGGAAATAAAAGAAAAAGCGCACAGTCTTAAATTGTCAGCTGCATTTTTTCCTTTTATGAGCATTCTATGTGCTGGTTTTATATTACCTATAGCTTTTTCAATAATGTGACAATCATCAGTTTCACGTATAACTATCAACTAAACTTTCGATATTTTGATATTATTATTTTAATTATTGTTATTCAAATGCTGAATAGACTTTAAATAATGTAATTCGCATGCTAATATTTGCAGGCTTTAATTCCGTCCATCCTTAAAATGTTGATGAGAACTTGATATTCCTGAAGTGAAGCAAACTTCATATCAGTACACTGGTCGAAACTATCCCATATATTTACCCTGCAATGTTTGTTTGAGTCTTGTCATACATGTACATATGAGTTTGTTTGAGTCTTGCCATACATGTACATATGAGTTTGTTTGAGTCTTGCTATACATCTACATATGAGTTTGTTTGAGTCTTGCCATATATGTACATATCAGTTTGTTTGGGTCTTGCCATACATGTACATATGAGTTTGTGTGAGTCTTGCCATACATGTACATATGAGTTTGTGTGAGTCTTGCCATATATGTACATATGAGTATCAATTTCCTTCTTAGGCATCCAATACTAAGGTGATATAGCAAAACCTGGCATAAAAAATAAAATAAAAAGAAGCAAATAAACATTAATATACATTAGCATACACACATTCCCCCTCCGTCATGCCCATCTCTGGGGCTGCATGCAGTATATGAAACCTTCGATGTCATCTACACAGCATGATAAAACGTCAGGCAACGTTTGATTATACTTTCTACATCGTGTACATAGAGTTGCGGCTTTGAGGGAGAGTGCAAATTACCAGTCACAATGTGACTGTGACCCCCACTCCTCATAATATCCCCTCCCTGCCCGACCCCCCTTGAGGCTGCTTTCAGGATCTGCAAACTTTGTTGTCATTTACTCATCCTCATGAAACATCAAACCAAATATGATTGATGTAGTGACAAACGATCGCACGGATACACGGACTGATATGACCAATCACAATCGAATTTTACACAGGCGAAATGTAAAGCTGTTAGGAAGCAGCGGTCACTTCACCACACACTGTCTTTGATTCGGTCGCTTTTGGTCTGACATTGTCTGTTTTCGCTTGTATCAGAAATCCCGTTATTAAATCAGCAGCATCAGGGGTTTTGAAACCTATTCAAAATCATGGAAGATTTTTTATTGATATAGTCAATAATAATACATGATACATTTTTATTCACTATATACTTTTTTTTCAAGCTAAACAAGTCGTCTAAAAAACATTATTGGAGCTCATGTCAACAAATATGGATTAGTTATTTCAGTTTAAATTTCCCTATTGGTGGACTTTATATATTCCCTCCCATTCCGGCTAATGATTGCCCCCCCCCCCCCCCCAGTAGAAAATGTGCTGTACAGTATATAGTTGAAAGATCATTTTTCTAAACTTAAAATGGATTTAAAGGAATAGGTGTGAAGTAAATTGTAATACATTGTGTATTTTTATAAAGTAAGAAAACTTTGTAGTTGGTTCTTATATTATAATTATCAGCTAAAATGAACACTGATATTATATGTTTTCACCATGTGTTATTAAACACAAATCTAGCATAGGGAGGTAATTCATTATGCGTTGTTAAACGCAAATCTATTATGGGGAGGTAATTCAATGATAGCAAAGAAAGAAACCAAAATTATACCCAAAATTATTCATAACACATCATTTAGCATCGACGCCCAAAAAGAGAAGTATACAATTTTGATCTAGAAATGCTCGGAATTAAGGTACTTTGAAACCGAGGCAGTGCCATATTTTAACATCATTGAGCTTTAGAACCCAAAGGAAACATTTGCAGTTCCGATCTTTGATACGCAGAATGATGGTCATTCGAAAAGCGGGAAATGTTAACTTGCGGTAAACAAAGCGTGGTAGATATTTGTTTATCGCAACTCAAAATGGCGTTAGGCATGTGCAGTGCAAAGTTGTAAACTGGTGTATAATATAAAAACCGTTAGTGCACGATGAGTTTCTTGACCGTAAGACTTATCAAAATCAGCTAGTCATTTCCAATTCACAAATGACTAACAGTTTTTTTTTAAGACTTAGATAAACCTGACAGCCCACCGTTGTCATCTTTATGGAAGAACGACAACTGAAAAAAAGTAAATACAATTGCTGGTGCAACATCGCATACTGCAGCTTCTTGACAAATATTCATTGATAGTAACGACACCTTTCACAGAGTTGATAATTATTTCAGAAGAGCCGACAAGTTTAATTTCAAAATCGTTGGCATATAGTGATTATCGAGGATTTGCAAAGTCATTCAGAAACCAAATACAAATAGCATCCATGTCTTCAACTTGTTGAATGAAATCTTCTTCATGAAAAGTAACAGCTCCGATTTTTAATCAGTCGGAAGCACATCGTAAATTATGTCTTTTAACAGTTAAAACTCAGCTGTAATAAATTAAAGCTAAAAGTTCAGCTGTAATGCCAACATTTAGGAAACATAATCTCACAGCTGACAACAACTTCCTCATGTGCTTTGTAATTTGAAAGTTCAGATACGGAACTTTCAACCACCACTTTGTAACTCAACAGATAACATCGAAACCTCGACATAGGAAATGGAACTTTCAACCAGTGCTGTGCAATTGAACAGATACAATTTAAAAACTCGACATATGAAATAGAACTTTCAAAACAAACAATATGATTTAACATGTGAAATTGGAATTTGCGACATATAACATTGAAATTGCAACCACCGCTGTGCAATTAAAAAGTTAAAATCTAAAAACTCGACATACGAAATGGAATTTTCAACCCCCGCTGTGTAATTAAAAAAATACATTTCAAAAATTGACACATAAAATGGAACTTTCGACTACAATAATTTGATTCAACGTGTGAAATTAGAATTCTTGATATACAACATTGAAATTTCAACCCCGCTGCGCAATTCAACAGATAAAATCTAAAAACTCGACATAGAAAATGGAACCTTCAACCACCACTATGTAATTCAAGAAATACAATTTGAAAATCGACATATGAAATAGAACTTTCAACACCAACAATTCCATTCAGCATGTGAAATTGGAATTCTCGACATGCAAGATGGAAATTTAAACTGCTACTTTCTCGTTGGACAAACATTTTTCCCCGACGGGGCCGCATAGAGTCTCCCTGTTTTCGTTTATCTCATGTTCTTTGAAGAAGGCCTTTAGCAGCTTTAGATCATTCAAGGTTTTACTTACAATATTATTCTTGGACTGCTTGGTGATAATATCACCTATGTCTGAATCCTCGACCGGCGTAAATCTTGAACTAGGCTTGTCTGCGTTTTCTTTGTTAGCTTTGTGTGCAATGGCCGCTTCTGTCAACAGGGTCTGATGTCATGCATCAGCCTCAGGTACGATTAGAGGAACCATTATGTGACTCATAGCTGCTGGAATCATCGCTCCTTTTGCTGTCGTCATCAAACAGGAGAAAACAACATCCCTCTGATGTCGGTCTCTATGACCATAGCAATTTTATTGCCGACGTCCACTCTGGTACCTATTGGATATACAGTGTCCATGTTTTGATTGTAAGTAGTAAAATAAAGCAGTTCCAGTAGGTGGGGCGATAAAAATTATTAGTCGCAGCCAATCAGTAAAGAGAATACTGAACAAGGATTTCATGGACTTATTTTGACCAGTCATATTCACAGAAAATGATATCTTAACGTGTTCACATATAAAAAAATAAACCGCAAACACTGTCTATAAAGTATACTAACTATGTGACAATACTCAATTCTTTAAGTCGAGCGTATTATATTATGACGTTTTCCGTCGGTAATATGTTCTTAACCGACCCATAACTTTGCAAGTCTTGGAGAGATTCCCATGAACCTTTGCTCAGGTATATTTGACAATTAGACGGTGTGTAGCGTACCATACTCGTGTCTCCAGATCAAAGACGAAGGTCACAGCAAATACAAGATGCAAAACCAATGGCCACAATTTCTGCCCAGGCTCTAAATTTTGAAATGCTCAGGATATTTCGATGAATATTTAACTAGATATACATCCTGGCTACATGGATAAGGTCATGGCTAGGAAGAATGTAATTTAAGTACTTTCATCTTTTTTCGGATATAGCTACTGAGGATATTTCAAAAAAGCTTTATCTAAAGATATGTCATGATTAGATGGTGTATTACACACCAAAGGGATGCCACCTGCCCCCAAGTAAAGGTCACAAGAACGGAAAATATAACTCATTGACTTATATCCGTGTCCAGAGTATAAACTGTAAACCCTTGAACATTTTCAAGAAACTTGAGTCCCTTGTATATCACGAGTAGGTGCATGTCACCAACATATCCTGTCTCAAAGCCAAGGTCACATTAATCTGCGTCAGCTTCACATTAAACGAAAATAACCTCCATGACTTACAACTTAGTCAGGTCGGTAATAATAATTAAGCCATTTATATAATCATTATAGGGAAATTGAACTCTATAATATTTACTTGTCCTGACCGTTTCATTCACAAACAAATATTATCATGAAACGTTATCCAAATATTTATGTATACAGGATTTTCATGTTGTCAGTAAGGGTATGCCCATATTGACAACTATTTAGACATACGGTATAACGTGTTATTGTAAGTGCCAAGCATACCTGACAAAACATCCTTCTAGCAACTGTTTCGCATGTAGTTATCTTATCATTCTATGAATCTTTTAAAGATTCGCGCTTGTTTTTTATTTTTTATTTTTTTATTTTATTTCTTTTTTTTTGGGGGGGGGGGGGTATTTTGTTTTGTTTGCATCGTAGGTCAGTTGTTTGTAGAGTCACTGTTTCTCACGCACTTTATACACACACACACAAACACACGCACACATACATAAATACATACATTCACACTCATATACACACCTGTCAGTAATTAGTCCACCCAATCAATTCTCAAACTTTGTCAAAAGGTCGTTTTAGATACCGCATTCGGTGCTTTTATGTGCGTCTTAAAATGTTTTTCACCTCAAATCACTGTCCGTGTCATATATTTGTTTGATGTGGGGGTTTTATATAGTTACTATCAATAAATCTTCTTTGCATTTTCAGGTAAAAGTAATAACATATATGTTCTTTGTGTTGCATCGACATGCAGAGTTTTCGATTGCCTGTTTGTTGTAAACTTAACACCAATGTAAGTCATTCAATATTGTACTTGGTTGATATACTCCATTCCTCAAGTTTTATCTTACCAACAATTTGCTTATGGATTCTTACGTGCTAAATGGATAATCACAATTTATTTCTTCATGGTCAAAAGTATATAACCGCACACCAATTGTGTTATGCAGTAGAGTGGTTGTTTCAATTTTTTCATATATATTATTTTAGTCGTTAAATTCTACTAGTCAGGGCAAGGTGCATATACTAGTTCCTTCACCCACCACTCTTTTTCTCTATTATTTTTCCTACTTTTACGTTAACTCTAAAATGTCTATGTACGTTTTCTACACTAAATGACTTCTCATAATACAGCTGCACGACCTTACACATGTTATCAATGTTCCAACCAGAGTAACATGCCGTTCTGCTACTTTGATTGACCGCATCTACACTACCCACCCTGAAAACCTCTGCGAAATTAACGTACCATGTTTCTCTATTAGTGATCACTATCCCATTTTTGCAACTCGTAAGTAGCAGAGCGCAAAGAAGAACAATTCATACCCCTATATGCAATACCGATGCTTTAAAAATTTGCTGAAAAATGATTTTTTCTCTGAATTGTCTCAAAATATTAACTCATTAACTTTCTCTATAACAGATCCAGATTATGATGTGTCTCTCGGGAACCACTGCTTTCTTACTATCCCAAGCAAGTCAAAAGAATTAAAGGATGAAGACAACCAGAATGGTATACTAATGAAATCGCTGAGACGCAACATAAACAAGACCACTACCAGAAATGTAAAGAGTTTTCTAAATATCGTTTATGGCGTAGCATAGCCAGATTCCTCATTATAAACCATAAACGCTCCTTTTCAAAAAAGCCATCTCCTCGGGCTCTGATAACAGATCCATCTGAAATCACCTGAGAGGATTAACTTCTACAAAATCAGTACTTCTAAGTCCATGTGCAATTATAGTTAACGGCACTAGTTACACCGATGATCATGATATTGCAAACCATCTGAAAATCTTTATACTAATATTTCCCAAGCACTTGATATGTCTAATTTTACAGAGCCTAACATAAATAACCTTAATGCCTTTGTGAATGAAAGGGTGCCCGATCACGTTAGTTTCAATATTCCCTAATGACATTAACTGATAATATTGATATTATCACAAAAATAAAT
The DNA here is from genome assembly GCA_029931535.1 of Margaritifera margaritifera. Classification (NCBI taxonomy): domain Eukaryota; kingdom Metazoa; phylum Mollusca; class Bivalvia; order Unionida; family Margaritiferidae; genus Margaritifera; species Margaritifera margaritifera. The sequence continues at coordinate 363,928 of JAQPZY010001583.1, read as the reverse complement.
ACTAAAAAAACGGTGGGTCTAAATGGAATGCTCCCAAAGATTCTGAATATTTCGGCTTTGTCAATATATGATTCCCTTGAAAGAAGTAATTAACTGTAGTATCATTTCCGGTAAAATTCATTTAAATTAGCTAACGCACTCACAATTCATAACGGAAATGAAAAGGAAAAACTATCTAACTATATATCCTTTCTACCTGTATTCTTTCAAAATTATCTAGAAACATATCATCAGCATCTTTTCGGATATCGTACCAATTCCTCCATAAATCACAATCAGGTTTCGGACAAAACCATTCCTGCCAAATGGCCTTAACGAAATGTATAGACCAGTGGCTACTAGCGATTGAATCCGGCTTGGTTCACATCATATCTCCTTAACATAGTACAGGTTGTTTGTAGGGGTAAATATACTTTTGATTCGAGTCATATTCATCCATAGATAACCTGTGTATGTTTTAATATATTTTTTGTATATATGACTTTTGAGATGCTGAAATGTGTATACCTGTGTATAGTATATTGATCATATATGTACCTGTTGACAACTATAATTACATATATTAATCAATTTTAAATCTGTGTGAGGTCGTGTGCGAGTATACCCGAATGTGTAAGTGAAATTTGAATAGCATAACCTGGTAATGCGCTGAAGACCACGTGGGATATGGGGCTTTCATGACCAAATGTGTTATCCTCGTTAAATTATTATTATTATTAATATTATTATTATTATTATTATTATTAGTTTCGTAATTGGCTATTTAAAAACAGTATTTTAATCATATTTCGTTAAATTCGTTTTAGTTCTAAAAATGGTTATACACAACAATCTGATATTCGCTGTCATGGGAGGTTGTTATGTAGTTACAATCAATAAGTATTCTTTGCGCTTGCATTTCTACATGAAATGAACAACCCACGTGTTCCTTGTATTCCATCTACATACAGACTTTACAGGTGCGTATTTCTGGTCAATTTATTTCTAATTTAAGTCGCTCAATATTAAATGTTGTATACTGACACTAAATACAGGTAAGTCTTGTGGATGACGATTGACAACTGTGTTAACGCAAATCGTTTGTATATTTTGTAGGCGAAACAGTATTTCTCAAAGTCATGGGTTTCAATTTAATTTCTGATAAAGTCATTAAATTTGCGCAATTATGTATGCTTTAGTAAATATATGTAGATTAGCAATTAAAGTTTGCCGACACCGAGATCCAAAAAATTAGACTTACGGTTTATTACCATTCTCATACATCATGCTTGCATCATGGTCTATGTTTCAGTAGAAGGGCTAAGAAAGATTATTTTGATTTAGCTGTGGGGACAATATATAACCTGACATGCTTAATCAGCATTCTGTAACTTACGGACGAAGATTGCAACGAATGTGGAAAAAAGGAAGCGGGGAATTTAACTTGAATGGGGAGAAAAAAAAACGACTCATGCCATAGAAGAAGATAGGGATAATGTCACTACCTAGTTTAGTCTAGGATCATTGACTTGCCAACTCATTGTAGAAAACAGTTTATTTCTCAAGTATTAAGTCTTCCAACAAAAGTTTGGACTCTTCTTACATCTTCTTAATATTTAATTACTGTTGTTCATTTTGTTTTTTTCTGATACGTAATCGTCCATCAAAAGAACCATTACGTGACCAAAGAACAGTTTCACTCACCTTTTCACTTTAACTGTAGAAGTTTGGATTTGCATTTATATACATATATCAAACTTTATTAACTGTCAGCAAGGTTTAGCTTTAGCAAAATTTTCTAATGATTTGTTTTTTCAACCGTGAAAGTGTCGAACATATTCGACAACTTTCCACCTGTGCGAAGTATTAGGAATTTTAAGGAATCAAGTCTTCCAATGAATGGTTAAAAGTTGACGCGTAACGAAGTCCTGAATACATTTAAAAACATTAAGAGCTGTGATACAATTAAAGTTATAAAATTATATTTTTGAATTAAATCAAACAAAGTAACATACAAAATGGTTTCAAGTTTTCAATATTTTTCCAAGGGCTTGTCTTGGAGAAAATGGTTTCATACAGGTAGGTGTGAGTCTTTAATGTTTAAATACATCGCCCTCTATGGCAAAGTTGAGGTATTTAAAATACCCGTTTGTGTCAGTGTGTATAGGCAGAATTACTTGTCAACCCTTCGATGGAATTATGTAGAAGAACAAGGAAATAGATTTTAAATCGTTTAATCAACAACTGCTTGAAAATTGCAAGAACAAAACTTACAAGAATCAAATTGGTATTGCAGAAATGTCAGAAGTGAGGACGCGAGTGAAATATTGCATAAAACATGGTTTTAACTATGTTTTCCATTTATGAAATCGGTCAAAATTAAAGATTTTTCACTTTATTTTTGCGACGTTAATTGAATACAAATTTGAAGGCCTGTTCTAAGAATGACCGAGAGGGAAATTCTGTAGAATGCTATGCTTTGTCTGCTTCACAAATACAGTACATAATTTAAACACATATCGTAGGCAGTTTAGCAAGATAAGTAGGTCATTACAACATCAATGTACTTTTTAGGGGTGTTAACATAAAGTGATAAAGGTGAATGGGCACATCAAATTGCATGACCATGCATAAAATAGTGTCTCAGAGACTGAGCTACATATATTTAGCGATAAAGAGTTTCTGGCCAAAATAATTATGATAGCAGGATATATGTAGCTACAAAATCTTTAGAAACGCTATTGTCTTAAGACTCGCCTCTAAATTTAGCTGCTAACATTTACAATTAAACATTTTCCACAAATCTGATTTCAGCCGACTATAAAGCGTCTGGTGTATAGTGTAGACACTGTAAAATCTATGTCTGACTTAAGAATAATGTCCAAGGAACACGCACGGTCATTTTATTTTAATCTTTTTAGATTATGCATGTTGTTTTAAAACTGCTGTTTTGGAAGATTCCGCCCACAGTCCCCCTTACCCTCCGCCCCTTCCAAATATGCATGCACAGGAAGTGGGCAACTAGATTCTTGCCTTATACACTTTTATCTTTATATCGTGAGTGCCCGGTACACCATTCTCCTATCATAGTCTAATTTTCTCTTGCATAAAGTTTGAAAGATAGTCCAATATTCGCCCGGACACTGTTCCATTTAGATTGTGCATGCCGGGTACACCATTTTATTATAATGATAAACCTTTCTTGTATGAAGCTGAGAAAGACATTCAAGCAAGAAAGTACTCTTCAACTTTAAGAATTAACAATATATATCCGTATGCGAAAAACCAAATCTTATAAGGAGGACGTTCTAACGCGTCCTCTAATGAAGATGAGAAAAGCAGAAGATCAACAATACGATAGATTTGTTTCCCTTAAAAAGAATCAATAACCCAGCAATGTTGTTATGGTGTTTCGCTGGTAAGGAAATGTGTGTAAGCGGGCTGGTTTCGCATATATGGACGCCTTTCTAGTTCCCCTATGCAACGGTCTAATGATCTCTGGAAGATAGCAAGAACGTTTGGTAAAGAAAAAACAGCCAATGGCTGTAAAAGAATGAAATGAATCCGACAGTGAAGGCTGTCTTATGATTGTCATACTCTAAGTTCCTCTGTGCCAGTTTCGACCATAAATAAAAGTAAGCTATCCTTCACTGATCCTAGTCCTTGATGTTGACCTAAATGTCCTCTATTGGTGAGACCGCTCAATGTTAAGTAATATACAAACGGCTTTGAAATACTTGTACATAACTTATACACTTAGGCTCAAAAAATGTAAATTTAATTTTTTGAAAAGTCTTTTGATACTAATTCCGTCTATCTTTGGATATTGACCTGTCGCCCTATAGAATGTTCTTTTTTCAAATATTTCTACACATGATGATTTTGCACCGCAAACTATAAAAACAATTTCTAAATTATTATCGAGCATATAGATATATTGTATGGATCAAGTTTTCTTACAAAAATATCCTTGTATCTCGACTTGACCGGTTTGACAGCTATTACTTTTTGCGAAGACTGTTGTGATCTCACCACATACGATATCTATTAGTGTATTTCATTCAAATATTCATTCTAATAAGTTGGCAATTACTAAAGTAAGTCTTATCAACGCGTGACCTTATTACTTTCTTTCTTCTCTTTCTTTTTTTCTTCAAAATGGAGAATTACCTTCAATGATTTTTGTGGTTGTTTATACTAACGATAAAAGATTTTAATTTCCTGACTTTAGTTTCTTTCTTCCTTACTTTCCTTCCTTCCTTTCATCCTTTCATTCTTTCTTCCAAAAGACAATACATTAAGTAGCTTTCGATTCTTGATACTCGTAGAATATAAAATCAAAACACGCAATGAATGTCAAATTTTATTGAAAATTCAAAAAGAAAATGCAAAAGTGTCAACTTTTTCTTGGTAATGAAACTATTTTGCCATGCATGTATATAAAACATTTTAATTTAGAGAAGGTACCGTTTCCTGGACGCATATATATGGACTGAACAAAAGAATCAGTCACAACATTAGCAACCAGACTTTCTTCAATCCCAAGACGAAGCAATCTCATCTTCCTAACTCTGATTTTAGAATTTCTCGGAGGGACAAAATTTGGAGAAGTGCGTACACAACCTGAGATACAGTGGGAATATTTGACTTGGTCAATGTTTGGACTAGATTAAAGTTGCATCGATCACCGCTAAATAATTTGAACTGCTACCTTAACATAAACTATACTGCAGAAAAGATGTTTTATGACGCTTATTTCTTGCCTCTAGTTACTGAAGCAACTGACATATCATATCGACTATGTTACGTCTACTCATTTGCATATTAACTTCTTTGAAACAAATATTTTTGGTCTTAAATATTGCATGCATACTTTAACAGCACTTCTGATCCACTTCTGAAGATGTTACACATTATATATATATATATATATATATATATATATATATATATATATATATATATATATATATATATATATAGAGAGAGAGAGAGAGAGAGAGAGAGAGAGAGAGAGAGAGAGAGAGAGAGAGAGAAAGTTCCTGGTGTCAGTCAGAACTAGGACAAACGAGCGGTACAGAGATAATTGCCTAAATTGCCTAACAACTGTTAGTTGGCTCCCTGTCAAATTGGTCAGATTTCCACTGGGATCACCGATAAACAGTATTTGATCGACAGTTGTCGGTAGGTCAATTGGACACAAAATATTACAGTTTTTAAATAGAGCCTAGATGTAGTCATTACTCTATTGAGTACATATTTCATGTCATGCATTCCCTTACACATCCGTGCTCTTCAGCTGGACAGTCACATCGTACGCCTGCATCAAGGTCACAATAGCCTTTACCGCTGAATATCAAGGAATTGATGTGGATGAAAACTTCTAAGATCACACACACACACCATGATGAATGCATATTAGTTATATGTCATGGGTGGTAAAATGAACATGATTGTGAATACTCTCTGCCGGTACATTTTGTGAGGTTTGTTCAATGAAGACGTGATAAAGATGATGGTGATCAGCTACCAACGATGACGGCAATCAAGGTCAAGGCGATACCCAACATTAGGACAGCGTGGACAAAAGTCACACATGATTGGAAACTTCCAGTCTGAAAAGAATGAAGAAATATTTTGTAAACTGCAAAATCAGTGCATGAACCCGGATCAAGGTTGACACAGCAACTAAATTGTACGTCTACGTGGTCATGTAGGTACAATTACGAATCTTAAATAAATCTAAAATGTTGTTCTAAAACTTACTAACTTAAAAACTTCACCAAAGCCTACTCATTTTCAATTGTTGAATGCTCTGCACGTTAGCTGTCATCAGAAAACTTCCGTACGAAAATTATCGATAGCTATGAACTTTTAAAATGGCGGTCAGGTACTAACTTGGGTCAAGAGATGAGGACATACGTTCTGATCATAACATTGCAAGGTAGTACGAATTGTTTCAGATACGAGACTTTCGTTGTGACATCACAGAGCACGACGTTCAATCCAGTTTATACTGGGTCGCTGATCTCGTACAAAAATTCCCACGTACGTTAACATTGATTTTGTCGTATGTATTTCTCGAGGTGTTTATATAATGATCTTCCAATGAATATTAATCCACATCATATTCGCAACAAATGACACCTACAGCTGAAATAATCGGTACCGAACGCCTACATGACCTGTATGTCTTGTACTTTTGTTAACAGAGTACACCATTACTGGGACCATGTCTTCCAATGAAAAGAACGACATGTAAGAAAAGACGCCAAGTTCACTAATTTTTTTACAATACTTTTTGATAATGTTATGCTGAATCCTTAAAATGAAAGTGAAATTTTTTAACACAAATAATGATAAACAATGGAATCAGGGAGCTTAAGAGAAGTTAGATATTTTAGATGAAAAGGATAGTAGTGCTGGAATCTTAAGTGTAATTCAGTTTTTGAAAGTATTGAAAAAATAGTGGTAATCTCCCTTTACAAAGAGGGAATTTACCACTCAAGGTGGTGAGTTACTTAACCTTTGTGCTAACAGCAAAGCCAAGAAACCAGTCTTAAAGAGAATTACGATTGAAGGTTTGAACCGACTGTTGCGAAATAAAGAACGGATGGGTGCTACAGTTTGAGACTGATATATCTGTCTAGATCGAGGTTCACTGTTTAATCCGTACTCAGTTTCAATAGTGAGATTTTCAGCTGACCATATAGCATTATAAGCAACAGATCATTTAATTTTCGGTCGGGGGGTGGGGGGGGGGTCTTTCTTCCCAGGATTATTTTGTCAACAAATATAATAGATATAATAGATCTTTTTCTCTTTTCTCCAATCCCACCTCCCTTTCGAAAATTAAATGGTCGGTCTCTAAGCATCCTGAAATATGTACAAAAGGCATGTGTTTCCTGTAAAGCACAGTCGAGTACCTCCGTGATTTATTTTTCAAATGACAGAATTTTGTCACACAATTCTTAAGGACAAAATTTACAGAGGCACTCCCTTGCGCTTGCGTAAGTGCTTTAAAGTCTGGAAAACCCGCTATAAAATTACAAATTTATCAAAGTATCTTTAATATTCATTCTGTACGTTGAGATTACATCAGAAATTTCACATTTTGATAATATTCAAAAACCTCGGATTTGTGCAAATTATAAAAAATATCCGTCATCTTTAAATTTATATCTGGGGTTTTGAAAACTCACCTCTTTGCGACAAACGCGCTTAAACCCCTCGTCGTCCTTCCCCCGATTGCAGTAAACACATAATTTTGTGTGCATATTATTAACAAACAAGATCTGTATGATGTCATTCCTTTTGAGCCATATTGATCTGATGACATCTTGAACCCAATTATAGTAGTTAATGATATTGTTGTTCAAAAAGGTTGAATCTGTAGTATTGATGGTGTTATATATATATATATATATATATATATATATATATATATATATATATATATATATATATATATATATCATAATCTGTGTGAATTATTACGTACAATACGTCTGCTTGACCAAGATTAAATATTACAATTCTTTCAATAGTGAAAAGGAAGATGCAAATCGTATTTTCTTACATCTTTCGGATTTTCCTTATCCTTCGCCAGGAGATACGTCTGTGATGAAACAAGGTTTCCTAATTCTGCTGTAAAGAAGACAATAATTCTTTACATACACTGAATCCTGTAACAAGAACAAGTCAAATTCTTGCGTCGATCAAGAGATAATATTTTGGATATAACAGTTATTTCAGATGTAATTGCAATGGATATATTTTACGTTTTGAACTAATTTAATTAAAATGCGATAAGTGCAATTGACCTCCACACAGCTTATCACGACAATTTGTCACAATATAAAAATAACATTCGTGCGATTTAAGATGAATGTAGCTTTATTTTCAATCAAAATATCATTCCATAGAAAGACATTGTTTAACTCTATACTTGAATACAGCTTTTTAGAAACTGCAAGATGCACTGTTTTCAAATTCAAGATGGAGCTGATCAAAACTTAGTAATAATACCAAGAAAATGGGACGATATTTTCTACATTTTCATTCAGCATCATATTTCTCATCGGATTACACTGGTATGGGCGTTTATTGAATATATAAGCATGCTGTTAGTATGCCTTGCACGGCAGTTTAACTTACAGTTATTATAGGTTACTGCATTTGTATGGGAAAATATGAACGAGTTTTTCTGAGTTATACTGCACGAGTTTAGGAGTGCAGTATAGCGCAGAAAAAACGAGTTCATATTTTCATATACAAATGTAGTAACCTTTTTATTATATACTCATTTTGCTTTTCTACCTAAGGCTGAATAACAAAAAGAACACACTACAAGAAACAAAGTAATTGAATTTCTGCTAGATTCATTCATTCAAAAAAGAAATCTCATTTTGGTCTACTTAAAATTGAAATTTACAGTCATATTGTGAATGACTGTGCCTTGAAACAACTTTCCCAGTTGGTTTGGAATGGAGGGATTTTGTTTTTCTGTCGATCCAACTAAATTCTGCTGTTTTAATTGTGGTGGACTTGAGTTATTACCTGGGTCGATTACGTACGATGTACATGTAGCTGGCGGGACTGGCCTCAACAGCAAGCTACACATGTGTTTTGTTCTGCCATTGATAATTTGGAATAATAAGGTGGACAAAATATGAAATTCTTTTAATGGAAATTCTCAAGAAGATGCAGGATTAAATAGTTTTTGTTAGGGAATATCAAATTAATTTCGTTTTGGAGTGTAGTAAATTCTCCTTTGGAATGTGATTTCTCTTGGAAATGTAGTCTAAACTGCAGTGCAATTTCGCGCCGAGGATCACAAAGTACATTTTGAAGAAATTCAAGATACAGAAAGGTAAGTACATGTATTGCCATTCTTATTACCAACTATAGATGACATTTTTATATACTGTCACTTGCATAATCCGTGTTGGAGGGACCCCATCTACATGACCTATATGATTTATACTATAAATCCAAAAACTTTCTCAAAAAATTAAAACCGGATAAATTATAAAGCGACTGGGGTGTGCGAGCCCATTTCGCCAGCGGAAAATAAGGCTTCTTCGTTATCTTGGCTTATTGGCTCCGAAGCACTTGCTTTTATACCAAAACTCTACTTCTTAAGTTGTATTTTTTTCGAATTTAGTGCTTGGACTGACTTGTAAAATGAGGGGTCTCTGAGAGAGACTGAATATCCTTTGACCTTAAGATACCTTTCCATGCTAAAATGGCTCAAACAGTTTGCTTAGTTCATCCACAGACATATCTAATAAAGCAAAATCTCCGGTGTCTGCTACATGAGCGTACATTATTTGTTTACAATAAAAAGTAGTTCCTAAACCGCGATACTATTTTTAGACACACGTGTCGTGCAGTATGAAGCCGTGCAGTATGGAGAAATACTGCACGATTCTGACAATGCAAAGTTAATGCAGAAAAAAATGAGTATATAATAATAGACATTATGCACTGAATTGAACATTGGAATTATAGTTAAGATTAGTTTAAATGGAGATAATTAGATGGTTGTCATTTTATTGACAGTGCGAAAGAATTTGTAGATCTTGTGCTTTGTTCATGAAGCGGTATCTATCTCCAGAAAAGAACAAATGATTCACATTATTGTTTTTTGTACATAATAATTTGAAAGTTAAGGCACGAAAACAGAGCATTAAAACACGTTGGTGTTATTTGATCTATATTTGATCACAGAGGCAAAAATTTAGGAAACACAATAAAATAGTACGAACGCAGATATATAAATAACCCATGAAATAAAGACGAAGCGTAATGATAGAGAACACTTTTTAAGATAGATTGTAAGAAATACGTAGATATTTTTCTCTGCTGATGTTTACTTACACGGAAAAGGAGTGTAAGAGTGTTGGACGCCAAGTGTGTACAGTGACAAGTTTTCGACTGAATGTTTGCGAAGATTAAAGAATCGAGTCTTCAGAGCAGGCCATATTCCTAATAAATGAGGTAAATATATGGTTGCTATCTACAAATAAGTCATCACTTTTGACAAAAATCATCGATTCCTATAGAAAATGATAATTTTTTAATTCGTCGAATAGAGTGAACTGAAGTGAAATTGAAATGCATGTATTTTAGTATGTACTAAAATTAAAGTATTTTTAGAAAAACAGGTGTGATGAAAATATTCAACAACAGTAACAAATATTTATACCATCTAATAGTGTCCGACATAGCTCTCATACACACCATGATGAAAAGTGAAAGCATTAATATCCGTGTTTCAAGTTGTTTTTTTTGGTTTTTTTTTTTTGGGGGGGGGGGCTCAAAAAGATACTCAATGACTAACTGTATTCAGTACTTCATATTTTTTTATTCATAATTAACTTTATATCAACATTTTTAAAGTGTCTCGAACTGTCATGGAATATTTTTAATTAAGATGTCATGTATAGCTAGAAGCAAGTTTATATCAACTCTTTCAAGAAAATAGAAACATTGGCGATGCCAGCGATGCCAAAGAAATTATGAAACATGTAAGCAACTGTGTTTCTTGGTTTGCTAAAATTGAAATACACGGTGCAAAAGCGAAACCTTCTCTGTGTGATCATGATGAGAGAGAAAAGGGCGGGGGTCATCAGTTTTAAACATCAAAATCCCGTCTGTTCCCTGTTCACCATCAAAATGTTCATGCAAATAAACCATTAAGTTTACATTTTCAAATTCCTATATCCTGCATTCCCGTGATATATACCCTACTATCCTGTAAAGTAATGCAATATCTGTCTCATTTACTGCGCTTAGAAAGAACAGTATTTATCGCGTAAAACACACACATAACTGCGAACAGCATTGTTCCAAATCTATCATTGTATAATGAGCTGACAAATCAGGATTATGCTGCATCAGATCAGGGTATACGCTGTCCGCTCCAAATCATTAATAGAACGAACTGCGAGATTGAGCTTCCACTATCAGCCAATCACAAACGACCATTCAAAAATAGCATCACTTGTGATTGGTTAAAAACCAAAACTCAAGCTCAAGCTCATGAGTTTTATTATTTCCAGTTCAGGCATTGTAGTCAAGAAACTTTCTGAGCATAATATTTGTACTGATGCTGCAATTCTAATCTTAACGTTTCTCCAAATGAAAATGGAAACACAAATATGTCGGAGTCATTTTAGTATTTGTATCGCGACATACATGCCAAATTCAGTGATATTAGGAGGACGTAGATACTGTTTCTAACTTTGGCGTCTTGACTTCAAGTTCAATATTTTCGCTTAGACAATTTAGTGACTACATGATCTGGTGTCCAAGCTGAGAACGATTTTTCCTCTGGAGAGTCTTAATCATTTATTATTGTTTGTCGTAACTACTTTCTTTCAGTCAATTGATTTGTACACATTATAGAATATTCTCTAAAAGCTTTCATAACAAGAAATATATTCATAATTTTATTTCTGACGATATCAAAGGTAGTGAACATATTGTTTAATTTACAGAGGTTAATTAGTCAAATTTTTTTTTTAGTTCACTCATTTCAATGAAACTACAATTCAAAATGGTCCAGCACTTTATTCATTGAAGTTTACGTGGCGTGAAGGATTGAATAACATTTATCAACCCGAGTTTTATTTTTAAATTTGTATCCGATGACTTGGACAGGAAAAGAATGGTTGGCCATTTAAGCCACTTTATGACCTAAAGGAAACGGTGCTCTTATTTGTATGCAAAAAAATTAATACAAACGTTAGGCAAACTACAGTCTATACTGTTTAAATAAAATATCACCATCCTACGTCACCGACATTTGGATTACTTCAGGCTCTTCTGCTTTAGCTTTTAATCTCAGTCGATTGAAACATTTAGTGAAAGTGTTGAAAAAAAACAGGTCCGTTTAAAAAATAAACCAGTCGAGATTAATAGCTATTACTCTATCATCTTTGGAGCGCTTCAGCTTTATTCATAAAATATTATTATAAGAAATTTTAGGCTAAAACGTATGTCTAATCGAATGTGTTTCTTAACATGACGCCTTCGACTCTAAGAAAGATTTTGCCCGTAATTTTATAAAAAAACTGTTTTTTGTGAAATAATGGGGCGCATCAAAGACAGTTGTTTTCGGGGGGGGGGAGCATTGGGCGGGTATTTATTGGGGGGGTATTTTTTTTTTTATTTTATTTTTTTTTTTTTTTTTGTCTGAGCGGCTCATATTTCATCACACTTACGTCGATTGTTGGAATTGGCCATAGAAAATGTTAAAATATTCCGCATGCAAGAATGTAGAATGGTGAGATTAAAATATACGTTAATAATTTTTTTCAGCAATTTCTCTGTATTTTGATGTAAGTGTGCCTGAGAAAGAGAAAGAGATTACCTGGATTTTTTCTACCACGTCGGTATATTTCCAGTATAAGTTGTACTAACGCAAATACAGACACGTACACCAGGAGCATATAATTTGAATTGTAGTTAACACCAGCCATTTCAAGATTCAGTCCGAAGAATATAGTTATAGCTGAAAAATTATGAAAAAGGGCGAATTTAGCAAGTAAAAGAAAAACAGACGTAGTGAGAAATGTATACACAAACTTGATAAAACAAAATAATGTACCCATTGTACAAGCGGTTTGTTAAAATATCGTCTATGAAGATGATTGCGCAACAAACCGGTATATATATATATATATATATATATATATATATATATATATATATATATATATATATATATCTTATCATACAGGTTAGAGATTTTTAATTCGTACTCTACAGAGATTTGATCCCAGATCCGCGTAGAGTACGAATTAAAAATCTCTTACCTGTATGATAATATTATTTATTCGTATTTAACAATTCTGTTAATGCTATCAAACAATCTCCTGTAGAATCCAGGGATAGCACTTTCCGCTCGGTTTGGTGTATATTTGTAATTTCTCTCTCTCTCTCTCTCTCTCTCTCTCTCTCTCTCTATATATATATATATATATATATATATATATATATATATATATATATATATATATATATATATATATATTAGAGAATAGGCTTCTACTTTTCCCTAGACATACCATTCCTGTACTCCACACCCTGTCATCTGGTAGTTCATACCCTCTTGATACTGTCCTCTACATACGTAACTATTGCTTTTATTGCATTGAACGATGTTTTACTTAATAAGACAAAACATTTTAACCTTTCACCTTGTGATAGGGACTGTATCTTACAATGAGATTCTCATATGGACCGGTCTATAACATTCTGATAGGGGCCTGTCTATATCATAAGAGTGTACTGATAGAGCATTTATCGAGTTCATGCAATATGATCTATCGATAACCATCACAATCCACCCCGCCCCACCGAAGTTGTATATTTGAGATATGCAGTGCAACCTATGTTAACCCTCACCTGCGAGAATGTGTGCCGATGTTCCCACGAACCAATGGGCCCAGTTAAATATAGGTCTGTATTTCTCTCCAGGGTGTGGACGGAAAAACGCCATGATGGGCTGTTCAAATATAAGACGAAAAAAAAACATTAGTGTCCATGTGGTTCTTTTGCATTTGCAAATCAAACAAACAGCGTAGACCCAGATCTAGAAGTGTATAATGTGACGAAAGATCTGGATCCACGCCATTCATAATCGGATGCGCGTTATATACGACCAAAGACAATGTAAAATCTGAGAAAAGACTGGAACATGATAAAAATGAACAGAATGGCACGCGAAAGACGACCACATAACACAGAACATTTAAGATAATGACGATAGACATAAATATAGTAGAAATTGTGCCTATACTGATTGTACTTACATTTAAAGTAGTGAGACTTGTGACTGCTATTCCAAGATAAGGATGGTACTGTGTATATTCATATCCTTCTGTCGGGGATATCTGAAAAAAGTTTTAAGAATACAAAGTGCAAAATGGTGAAAATAAATATTTACATAATTTATTTATGAATGAGAAACAAAGTATAAAATACACTGAAGTAAATATAAAAATCTTCTTTCAAGATAATCTTTTTTTCAGACATGCAAAGACGGTGAAAAGAAATAAGACCGTGCAGCAGAAAGAAAACCGAGGAAGGAAAAACTGTTGTGCCAACTATTGTTTATGTAAGAATGTCAATGAAACAAAGGGCACGAAAAAGATCCTGATAAAGACAGAAAAATTTTATAAAACATTTCGAAAATCAATTCTGACTACAAATAAACATCGCCTATAAATCGTAAGAGGGATGCTAGGAAACAATACAGAATTAGCATCAAGATGCATCCCATAAAGTTACTTAAATTTGTAGAGTTCAACCGCAGATTTGTATTCCGCAGAAATTGAAGTTAAACTATTTAACCACCTACCTTACTGAGTCCGCCAACTTTGATAAAAATGACGACAAAGGCCACGGCAGTGCATGTGAAGGTCAAGGTCATACATGTCCGATGAATCTGTGAGAGATAAGACTATGTTAAAGAATGAAGGAAAAAAGAAAGTATGGTGTGTAATCAAGGGATAATATGTAGGTACCTAGTAAGTAGATGAACTCGAGACCTACACATAACATTTTGATTGAGGTTATATTTTCTCAGTTTTAGACTGGTTACATCTAACGCTATAATAGTGGTGAAAGTGGTATATATATATATATATATATATATATATATATATATATATATATATATATATATATATATATATATATATATATATATAAGAAAAGTGTTTCTGCAGTATTTCTTTCTCTTGGCTTCTGTTGTATTACCAAGAAATTTGGTGCGTGTGTTAGTGTGTTTGAGAGAGAGAGAGAGAGTTTGTGTTGCAATGGGTTTTAATTCTTGCCTGAAACCAAACTTTCTGTTTGAAGATAGTTGTATCTGGAAAAGCCGTTTTACAGTGTCGTGAAACCACAATACCCACGCTCGAGAGAACTATCCACGCCGCGATCATAAAACAAGCTGTAAGCAAATAATAATAATAATAATAATAATTGTCTTGTCAAGACAGGGCAGATGTATCAAATGACCCAAACAACGCGTTTATCAAGTAAAGTATACAAACATTTTTTTTACTATTACTTCACAGCCCATTCAGTTCAGAAGGAATCGTAATTTATATACTTTTCAAAAATGGAAAATACACTTAAGGAGTCCAACTGCAAGAAAAGAAAAGATTTGAAACTTTATATTAAACAAAACCTTGACATCGATATCCAATATTCACGCCGTATATCTGCAGAATATCATTTCAGTCACAGTCTGTCTAATACTGTTGAATTTTGCAGCTTTCTATTTTACAGTATACCTCAAAATTGCTTCTCATATTGAGATTTTTGCATTATTTTGTGTATCATACTTCTGACACTACTGAAATTTTACATTATCTTGTGTATAATATTTCTGAAAATATTTGGATTGTTTAGATACAAAAGTAGTAGAAAGGATGACAATATTTGTTTAGAGAAAAAGGTAGTAGAATGAAAGGGTAGTAGAAAGCATCAAAAGGTACTAGAAAGGATGACACATGTTGTCTGTTACGTGCTTAGAAATAAAGTGATGGTTTACAACGAAGTGATACGAACGATATTCAAATATCTCAACTTAAGGAAGAAATTTGATATGCTAGGTGGAACTGGGGCCAGGTGGCCAGTATTTTGTAGATTTGTGAAAATAACAACGAAACATATAGTAAAACATGAGTCTTTGCGAATTCTTTTCCATGATTCCATCCATCCAAACTTACGACCATCCAAATTTCAACACCTTTGTGACAGATTCTAAATTATCTGTAACCAATCTGTACAATGTCAGAAATTTCTATATCAAACAACATTCCTGATTACGTCATTAAATACAGATTAAGTGTTCATATGAAAGTAAATTGATTTTGAACATTCGCACATATAAAGTCTGGGCGAAATTCTGCCATATGGCAATGAAGGCAGCCAACTGATTCAGATCCGCGAAATTTTGTCCCCCCAAAATACTGCCGTGTATACAAATGAAATATATCCTCCACTGAATTTACAGATTCTGCCGCCGTATATATAATTTTGCTAAATAAAAAAGAAAGAAGATTGTACCATGTATTTTGATAAGTGTCTTGTCTTCCTCCTCAGATCCCGGAATTCCAAACGTTTCAAAATTCACCTTATCGTCACTCATTTGCTTGTATTTATGTTGTTGTTTGACTCCTGGAAAAAAGTCTCATATTTCAAATGTAATTCTAAGAGGGTAAGGAACATAGAGTGGAGCCTACAAATTAGATCGTTTGAGACAGGGAACTGGATAGGGTGCTGGAATGCCCAGTGTCAAATTTGTCTCAGAAAGGCTGTGTTGGGCTACGTTTTGCGGCAGCAATTGGCAGGGATTAAAAATACTTAAGAGCCGATTTAGACTGGTTCATGAAACGTGCGTTATCATGTCCACATAAAGGACAACAAAAGCAAACAGGTTCTGGACACGGAGCCAGAATAGTCGGTGTCAAATCCATCATTGAAATGCTGTACTGGACTCCATTTTGTAACCGCAATTGGCATTATTTAAAATACTAAGAGGTCGGTTTAGACAGGTACCTTAGTACCGTGGAACTAGTGTAATCTGGCGACAAAAAGGACACAATAAAATAGGTCGGTTTGGACAGAAGCCAGAATAATCTGCTAAATCCATCATTGAAACGTAGTGTTAGTTTAACTTTTGTGACCTGAATTGGCAGGGATCAAGAATACTAAAAAACCGGTATAACAACTTTCTCTGTACGGTGGAACCTCTGCAATCCGACCATAGAAAGGAACAAACAAAATTTTTCCATTTGAACTCTGAGCTGGAATACACATGAAAATCCACCAGAGAAAGGCTATGTTGGGTTAAATTTTGTAGCCCTAATTGTCGGTTTAGATAAGTTCTTCTGTACATTGGAATATGTGTAATCCGTCCCTGTAAAGGACAAATAGTTAGGTCTGTTTGGTCAAGGAGTTGTGCTAAATTCTGCGCTCACAATTAGCTGGATCCGAAATGCTCAGAGAACGATTTCGATAAGAACAGCTGCACATTAGAACCTGAATAATCTGGCCACGAAAAGGTCAAACAATATATGGAGACAGAACGACGGAGCCAGAATGTTCAGTACCAAATCGACCATTTTGATGCTTTCTGGGTCCCAGTGAGAGGCCACAATTTTCAGGTATCTGTAATACTCGGTAGTTGGTTTAGACATTTACTTCTGTTATTTTATCTATTCTGATTAGTC
This sequence comes from Margaritifera margaritifera, assembly GCA_029931535.1. Taxonomy (NCBI): domain Eukaryota; kingdom Metazoa; phylum Mollusca; class Bivalvia; order Unionida; family Margaritiferidae; genus Margaritifera; species Margaritifera margaritifera. The sequence continues at coordinate 346,694 of JAQPZY010001583.1, read as the reverse complement.
ATTCGCTCAGGAAACTAATGAAAATTGTTTTAAAATTGTTTTATCAGAGCAAAACACATCAATAAAAGTTTAAAGAAATGTAAGCAATGGTTGGTAGGAGGGTGATTTGAAGACAGTTTCTTCAGCTTTGCACAGTAACATACGGTGATATGACAAAATATATTGTCGTGACTTTGTAGGTTCCTTATGCTAATCATATGCATATTTATTTTACATTTGCATTGACAAGAGTGACCGTTAATATTATACAATGTTGGAGTTTATTTCCCCTCATATTCTGCAGCAATTAACATTTACAATGTTACATATTTTATATTTCCCCATTAAAATATTTGCATCTTTTGCAATCAGTTAAATAAACTTCAGTACATGTTTCGCTCACTATTTACTGCAGAAAGATATTTTGAAGACGTGTCCAAATCCCCACCTACATATCCCACATCCCTAACTAATCTCTGTTCATCTGTGATTTCTAACCAGCTGACGGCTTAAAATGTTTAAAATACCTGTTACAATATTTTCATGTCACAAAAAGGAAAAATATTTTATAGTTTCCTGTATTTATTTAAAAACACAGTCACAAATAGCAAATTGGTTCTTTCAAATATGTTTATGACTCATATTGTCCTAATTACATTTCATAATTTGGCAAATTTAGTACTCCTGCCACAGTCACTTTAATTTGTTAACAATTTATGGATATTGAATAAGTACAGGTCAAAACCACAATTATTGATCGTGTCTACAGATACATAGAAGTGAATTTCAACAAGGATATGATAAACAGGTTGGTTGAGAAATTCAACTTATTTGCATTCTAAATGCCATGCATTTGCTTTGTATCGGGTATTTTCTTCAGATATTTTCGTTGGCTATACCCTAAAGATATGCTTTTTACAGGTGTGTAGTATGACGACCGTGAACCTCTCATTTCAATTTGACTGATAATTTGAGTTCCCGGATGTGCCAAAAAATCAATTAAATTACAAAGGATGTTACTATTATTATATTTAACGAGCTGCTTGCAGTGAATGATATACATCATGATTCAATGAGTAGCATGCATTTTAAGTCAAATGAACACGAATTCGATATTCTATTTGACACATATATCATACAGACGTAACATTGCAATATAATTGTTGTATAAATGCGTTGCTTCGTGTTAGTAAACAGTGTGGCATATGATAGCGTTGATTGGTGTTAATACACAGTGTGGCATATACTATTTAAGATGGCGTTGCTTGGTGTTAATACACACTGCGGCATATAATATTTAAGATAGTATTGCTTGATGTTATTACCCAGTGTGGTGTAAAATATGTATGACCAGACATTGTGGTATCAATAAATACGATCGAAATAGAATACGATTGAAAGAAAACAAAATAAAAGCAAACAACCAAGAAAACAAAGAAACAAACACCATCAAAAACAGCAGCAGCAGCAACCAAACATTTACCTCCAACAATTTGTCCGGTAGCAAAGAATAATATTCGTGGCTGTGAAATGTTGAAGAATTTGGGTTGGCCTGCGACGGACTTAAGTCTTAAAAAACTGCACATAAACGTTCCACCATTTACTCCACTACCAAGCATCTTCACTCCTAAGGTATCCTGAAGGAAATTTTATAAATTAGATGTACTCATAATGTTTTCTTGCAATGCAGCATGTTTGATTAGAAGATTGACACGTAAGGCTTCTGTAATATCACTGGCAGTGCCCACCGCAAAACAATGGCACATAAAACAATGCCTAAATATTGTTCAGCTTACGTCACTTCTTCCATTTCTAATAAAGTTATTCAAATATTTTACTCGGGTTATATCTTATTATATGTTGATATTGATTATCTGAAACATGTATCAAGCTATGTTTTAAATTCAATTAAGCCAGACAATTAATAAGAAACATAATATTCTTTCAGATTTTCTCTGCAGTCCAGAATTGGTACTTGTAAATACCTTTGCGTTTATGTACGCCTACGGTTTTAAATTAGTATATATTTCCTGAGTATTCAATCAAATTAAAATGAAGGAAATATTTCAAAACCTAGGTCTATATTACAGTTATTCTTATATATTTATAGTTGTACTTACATTTGGCAGTAGATTATTTTCATATCCATCATTGTATGACGATTTAACTTGAATATTTCCAGCAAAATAATCACATTCGGACACACTTGTATCAGGCTGAAAAGAAAAACAAAATATTGTTCAAAATACCTAAATAGTAACTATGTGCCAGAATTTTATAGTATAAATAAATGTATAATTATGTTGCGTGTTTAGATTTAGACTCGTGAAATAAAACAGAGAACTAAATATAGTCATGAAATGTTTGCCACTTCCTCTTCTTTGTTATCCTTATGTACACTAACAATGTGTCGGGGGGGGGGGAGGGGTCGGCAAACTAACAAATTTAAATGGGTATTATCCATTCCAAAACATATCGGTAAGTAGCAACATTTTTTGTATTGTAGTTTTAGTTCACACTGAACAATGAATGTTCATACAAAAAGAATATACTTGTTCTTTGCTAATTCCCTCCTACCAGACACATGCGTGACTCTGTGGGATCCTCGCCATACGAGGTGAAGCTTATCGCGGAGCCACGCGAGAATCTGGTTGAACAATACTACACTTTTTCCGGATTTAAAAAAATTTATTTCAGTGACAGAAAGATTAACGTCATGGAAACCTGTATTTTACTGCAATATAAACACAAATACATCTCATAAAGAATGTAATCAAGGAACATGTAAAGGCAGTAGGTTTCTATGACTTTTTGTCGCTATTGCTCTGCTGGTTGAGCAGATTATGCATTCAAATAAGAATAAGGAAACCAGACTTTTAGCCTTGAAGTCATCCGTTCTAAATGTTAGTTTCCTTAAACTCCTCAAGTTATTTGTTGTGGTGACTTTTAAACTAATGACGTTTCTCTACTGTCGCCAAAACTAAAGGAATTGGTTCCTAGGTATTTTTAATCGTAATTGTCTTGTCAGTACCAATAAATTATAGCAAAAATCAGGACAAAGTATGACTTTTAACATGTATAAAAAACTTTATACCATTTTAAAGTTGTTCGAAAATCCAATCGCCATCCATCTCTCATTTGATCCAACCGGTATCGAGGACGTAATTTCAAACCGGATGGAGTCTCCAGCATCCTGCCACGTGATCAGATGGTCACATCCGGAAATACGACAGTCTGGAAAACAGCCTTTGCTTACACCACAGTCAGGATCCCACGTGACATTGCTAGGTGGAGCCTGAAATTTTTCGACAGTAACTTTAGATTGAATTGCATATTTATTCAAAGATACTTAAACACTTATCTTACTTAACACTTAACTGGCCAAGCACTTTCGCGATCTACGGATTCCTTCTCAAGATGGACGATAGAAAAGAATAACAATTATAACACAAAAACGTAAACAGATTATCTATTTACATACTGACTAGTTTTTCATACTTGCTGCACCGTGATTTGTCATGTTTGTTTCATATATATATATATATATATATATATATATATATATATATATATATAGAGAGAGAGAGAGAGAGAGAGAGAGAGAGAGAGAGAGAGAGAGAGAGAGAGAGAGAGATTTGAAATAAAGAAACAACACAAACGCCGATAAATTTGTGCTACTAGTTTCGCATTTACTATATGCTTCTTCAGGCACAAAATGTTTTTGAAAGAAACGGATGACCAATCAGGTTGTAATTCATATACGGAGAACTTATCCAAATATATAGATAGTGTTTTGCAACCTTTCTGTCATCACTTCCTTCATACATTAAAGATACTACTGATTTCATAAAAAAGTTGAAGTCTATTCCACAACTATCTCATAATTCCATCCTTGTATCTTTAGATGTAACATCACTGTATACAAACATACCGCATTCAGATGGTATTAAGGCGTGTAAATATTTTCTTGACAACAGTCCTGATCATAACAGACTATCGAGTGAAGATATTTGTAAAATAATAACACTTATCTTGGAAAATAATAATATCCAATTTAATAGTACCAATTACATCCAAATAATGGGTACGGCAATGGGTAGTCCTATGGCTCCTCCATACGCTTCCCTTTTCATGGGTAAATTGGAACAAGATTTTCTTGAAAACGAGAATTGTAATCCCACTGTTTGGTTAAGATTTTTAGATGACATCTTTATGATCTGGAACCATTCAAAAGAAGATCTACACAAATTTATTAATAGCCTATAAAATTTTCATCCCACAATTAAATTTACTTACACTGCATCCAGTACGCATGTATCATTTCTAGACGTACATGTTATGAAAAATTATGATAATACTATATCTATAAATGTTCACGTCAAGGAAACTAATATCCACCAATATGTGGAATATTTGTCTTGTCATCCCAGGTCATGTAAAAACGGTATACCTTATAGTCAGGCGAAAAGATACCGACGTATCATTTCAGACGATTATCAATTACAAAATTATTTGAATGAATTAAAAACATAGTTCCAAAGCAGGAATTATCCTATACATGTAATAGAGTCTGCTTTGAGTAAAGTCTGTATTCTTACCCAAAATGATGCTTTTAATTACAGCAGAATGTACGAAAGAGAAAAATATAATTTCATTCATAATGCAATATAATCCTTCATTGCCAAATATAGGCCTTACAATTAATAAATACTGGAGTCTCCTCAACTTATCAGATAAAAACAGCATCAAAACACTTTACAAGAGCAAGCCAATTCTTGCTTATAGAAGACCTAAGAATTTACAAGATCTTTTGATCAGAACTAAACCGACAGAAAATTTTAAAAGATGTTTTTCATCATCTAAATGCAACAAACTTCGGTGCTCTCAATGTGCAAATATTAGAGAAAGTACCTATTTTAGTAGCTCCAATACTAAAGAATTGTTTTCTCTACGTTATAACACTGACTGTATATCAACTGATATAATTTATTTGATAACCTGTACAAAATGTAACATGCAATATGTTGGACAAACACTTCAACAAATTTCTAAGAGAATGAATAATCACCGCTTTCATATAAAAAAATGTATGGATCATCAGTTCTCCTCTAATGTTTCAATACATTTTAATACAAATAATCACTCTTTACATGATTTTTTTTTCATTCAAATCGATATTGTGCACAGAGAAATGAACAGACTCATTAAAGAAAGTTACTGGATTAATCGGTTAGATACTTTATATCCCAATGGCCTTAATACTAAGGCATTATATAAAATTGTATATAAAATATTTAGTGGAGAAATTGATATGTTGTATACATGTGTATTTGTATATGTATATATATATATGTGTATGTGTGTATGTATATATATATGTTTGTGTATATATGTATGTATATGTATATGTATGTATGTATGTATATGTAAATATGTATATATATGTAGTATGTATGTATGTATGTGTGTATATATGTGTATGTATGTATGTGTGTATATATATATATATATTAGTTATAGAAATATGTAGTTGTATGTATGACTGTTTGTCTCTACATTATAATTTCACTATATATATATATAAATATATATATATATATATATATATATATATATATATATATATATATATATATATATATATATATATATATATATATATATATGCATAACGCCGACATAGTCCAATGAGCTCTAACTAAATCACTACTCGTTTTATGTAACAAAATGTAAACGTCAGGGAATATTATCTTGTCTTACATATATTGTCATGTTAAAAAATGAATCTTACATAGATTGTCGGGTGAAAGAATGAATTTTATGCATACTGTCATGATAAAGAATGAATCTTATGTATATTGTCACGTTAAACCATAAATCTCATGTATACGGCCATGTTAAAAAAATGTATCTTATGTTTATTGTCAGGTTAAAAAATGAATCTTATGTATATTGTCATGTTAAAGAACGAATCTTACATATATTGTCATGTTTAAAAATGAATCTTACATATATTGTCGTGTGAAAGAATGAATCTTATGTATATTATCACGTTAAAGAATGAATCGTATGTATAATGTCACATTAAAGAATGAATCTTATGTGTACTGTCAGGTTGAAAAATAAATCTTATGTATATTGTCACTTTAAAGATTGAATCTTATGTATATTGTCACGTTAAAGAATTAATCTTATCTATATTGTCAGGTTAAAGAATGAATCTTATGTATATTGTCACGTTAAAGAATTAATCTTATGTATATTGTCACGTTAAAGAATTAATCTTATCTATATTGTCAGGTTAAAGAATGAATCTTATGTATATTGTCACGTTAAAGAATGAATCTTATGTAGACTATCATGTTAAAGAATTAATCTTATGTATATTGTCAGGTTATAGAATGAATCTTATGTAGACTATCATGTTAAAGAATTAATCTTATGTATATTGTCACGTTAAAGAATGAATCTTATGTATATTGTCAGGTTATAGAATGAATCTTATGTATATTGTCGGGTTAAAGAATGAATCGTATGTCTACTGTCAGGTTAAAGTATGAATCTGATGTATATTGTCAGGTAAAAAAAATAATCTTATGTATATTGTCAGGTTAAAAAATGAATCTTATGTATATTGTCAGGTTATAGAATTAATCTTATGTATATTGTCAGGTAAAAAAAATAATCTTATGTATATTGTCAGGTTAAAAAATGAATCTTATGTATATTGTCAGGTTAAAGAATGAATCTTATGTATATTGTCAGGTTAAAGAATGAATCTTATGTATATTGTCACGTTAAAGAATGAATCTTATGTATATTGTCAGGTAAAAAAAAATAATCTTATGTATATTGTCAGGTAAAAAAAATAATCTTATGTATATTGTCAGGTTAAAAAATGAATCTTATGTATATTGTCAGGTTAAAGAATGAATCTTATGTATATTGTCAGGTTAAAGAATGAATCTTATGTATATTGTCACGTTAAAGAATTAATCTTATGTATATTGTCAGGTAAAAAAAATAATCTTATGTATACTGTCAGGTTAAAGAATGAATCTTATGTATATTGTCAGGTAAAAAAAATAATCTTATGTATATTGTCAGGTTAAAAAATGAATCTTATGTATATTGTCAGGTTAAAGAATGAATCTTATGTATATTGTCAGGTTAAAGAATGAATCTTATGTATATTGTCAGGTTAAAGAATGAATCTTATGTATATTGTCAGGTTAAAGAATGAATCTTATGTATATTGTCACGTTAAAGAATTAATCTTATGTATATTGTCAGGTAAAAAAAATAATCTTATGTATACTGTCAGGTTAAAGAATGAATCTTATGTATATTGTCAGGTAAAAAAAATAATCTTATGTATATTGTCAGGTTAAAAAATGAATCTTATGTATATTGTCAGGTTAAAGAATGAATCTTATGTATATTGTCAGGTTAAAGAATGAATCTTATGTATATTGTCAGGTTAAAGAATGAATCTTATGTATATTGTCAGGTTAAAGAATGAATCTTATGTATATTGTCAGGTTAAAGAATGAATCTTATGTATATTGTCAGGTTATAGAATTAATCTTATGTATATTGTCAGGTAAAAAAAATAATCTTATGTATATTGTCAGGTTAAAAAATGAATCTTATGTATATTGTCAGGTTATAGAATTAATCTTATGTATATTGTCAGGTAAAAAAAATAATCTTATGTATATTGTCAGGTTAAAAAATGAATCTTATGTATATTGTCAGGTTAAAGAATGAATCTTATGTATATTGTCAGGTAAAAAAAATAATCTTATGTATATTGTCAGGTTAAAAAATGAATCTTATGTATATTGTCAGGTTAAAGAATGAATCTTATGTATATTGCCAGGTTAAAGAATGAATCTTATGTATACTGTCAGGTTAAAGAATGAATCTTATGCATACTGTCATGTTAAAAAATTAATCTTACATGAAATTTATGAAAGCGAATGAGAACCTTCTTTTTCCTGACAGAATTTGCGACATATTTAAATTAAGTGAGTTTCATGAATTCCATCTGCAAGAAACATGTAGTTTAATCCTCTGTTTATGTTATAAGGAATATCTTAACATATAATATCAACCAATATAATTTTACTGATGTCCTTCATTTAGTTCAAAATAGTTTTCAGATATAAGATTCAGAAGATATTTACTAAAATATTGACTATATATTATACTTGTATTTGAAATTTATGTCATTTGTATCTGTATGATAAATTGTGCTGTTACATCAAAATAACAGTTTTCTGGTTTAAATCTTTATGATTTTAAATGGATTTGCAAACCTGTAGAAACACATTTGCTACATATTTTTTCTTAAGTTTATTTGACACAATCCATTTCAAAATGTCTTGAAATTTTCTGAATTTGTCAATTGAACAACGTTACGTCAACTATTTGAACCCTCCATCTAATGATGTTTCTTTTCTGGTTCAGTATTCAATTCAATTCCTTCTTTTGAGAAACGATCCTTGAGTGTGTACAATGTTAATACAATTCAGTTTTGAAATATAAAATAACTTTTACAATCTATTACTAAATGAATGTTCATTTTATATTTTCTTATTAGCAATTACTATTTTTTCTCTAATTTTAACTACACATATATGAGCATCTCAAAACTCAAAAATGTAGATTTGTGTTTTCCCTGATTCAGATGTTCCTTTAATAAAGTTTTTCTCTGTTTTGCACATTTTCTCTTCACCGTGCAGACAGGTAATAACCTGCTGTCTACATTTGCTTATCTACTATTCGACCAGGATTTTATGACAAGGTCAAAGATCAGATGGAACAGTCTACTGAGTAGATTTAGCTTGGTGAGGACTAAAAAACTCGTATATCTTCAATTTTCTATAATTTGACTACATGCAAAGCAGATTGATGGTAAAGTAAAAACTAATATGCTGCCCGAAAATTGTGATGATTTGTACGTGATAAATCGTTTTACGTGTAAACTAATGGACCTAGGAACTGTATGCACACCAAGGTGCGCACAACAGAAGAATTCATTTAACCTAAGACTTCACCACTTTACAATGTGAGCGAACAATATATATATATATATATATATATATATATATATATATATATATATATATATATATATATATATATATATATAAAGATATATATTACAGCAATACAACGCTATGGTACTGTTCGATTCCATCCAAGCATGTTCGCCTTATTCACAAATAATATTATATTTCGATTTGTATTCACGTAGTTATTTTTATGCTATTTTGTTATATTTCTTTGGTTTAGACTTCTTCATTATTATTGATAATGTTGCCTCTCCGTGCCCAAATGTAAATATTTACTGTTACTCTTTCCGATTTTGAACTCGAACTGGCAGTAGGAAACTAATGTTCTAAAAATATGTTAAAACAGGGTTCAAATTTATGTATATAGAATCATATATGCGTCTGAAGCTGTAACAATTTAGCTATATAAAGACAGAAACTGATGCTGACTTAAACAAAAATGAGATATACATGAATTTGATTTAATTTGACAGGAGAACTCTTATAACCATTTAAAATTGCATCTGGCGGCGTGTCTTTTGATAAGGTGTGTATTTTTCATTTTGTATATGAGAACAACACCATGTGATAAAATCAAGGATCAAACATCAATATACTTCAATATACTTCTAATTTCAATATCTATGTCCACTCTACCTTGACATCTACTTGATTTCAATAAATAAATGAATAAATGAATATATAAATTAATATATACTCAAAGAAATGATCAAAGGAATGGATGAATCGTTCAATTAATGAATTAAAAAAACAAAGAATAAATATGGAAAAGCCGCTAAACAAATGAACTAATCTACTCAGCAGACGTATCAAAATTAACTCAGCAGACGTATCAAAATTAACTACACAAAATGTTAGTGAATGGATTCAAAGATAAATGGATGAGCAATTAATGACCAAGTGAAATATACAAGTGAATACAATTGAACTTATAATCTAAATGTTGTTATAATCAAATCAAAATACAATTTATATATTTAAAGCGTTTATAATGAATTGCTACATAATTACAAAAGACAGACAGTTTTGTTCATGCAGTGAAAATGATGTGCAGTAGAAGCTACCTGGTACATTGATGTTAATCCTAGTTTAAACGTTGAGTACAGCACTTCAACTATGTCTAAAGTTTATATATATATATATATATATATATATATATATATATATATATATATATATATATATATATATATATATATATATATATATATATAGTTTATACCTTTTACAATATTATTGTAATTCAAGTGAAAATGCAAACCTGTGTCGTTGTTGTCGCGGAGTGATCGTGACTCGTTGTGGTCGCGGAGTCGTGGTGACTGATTGAATCAACTATATCTACTGTCTTAAAGTCGACCACTTGGTAACTTATCTCCTTTACCTTGTGTTTTTTTTTAAGTCCTGCAAGAAACAAAAAGAAAAAATAGTGAAGCAAGCTACAGGTGTCATATGAAATTAACATATAATTGCCTAAAAAAAGAATTCAGTCAGTTTTAGGTTGAGATTGACATCTAAACATAATATGAAGTTTGCGAACAAGCACTTTATTAAAAATGCGACTTATTACAAAGAAGGCATTATGAAACAAAGTAATGTAAATATATGGACAATTCCTGTATTTTGTACTTAAATAAAGATGGCAAATAGCGTCTTTTGATTGTGATCTGCCACGTGATTTGATCACGAGAATTAGGTATATGCTTACATTTTGAATTTAAGAATGGCTAACTCTATTAAGTAAACTTTTACAGCATTCCTATTAGTCAATTAGTTCCTTATATACCGCAAACTGTAGTAGGTGATATTTTGTGTAATACATATACTGGCAGATTGAATGGCAATAAAATACTCCTGAAAGACTTTATTACATCATTATTTACACCTCCTAGATAAGTATTTGTTAGTGAGTTGATAAAATTCGTAGTACACCTGAAACACATTATTGGTCACCTGTACAAATTATGAAATGAAATAGCTTATTCTCTTGTTGAAACTTACCATGTACCACTTTTCCTGTTGAAAAGAGCAATGTCCAGTTGGAATTAATGTCGTAATATTGTGTCTGATTTGGGATATATTTGATTCTCTGAAATTTACAGTAAAACACTCCGTCTGTATCGTTACCAGCAAGCAGCGTCATGCCCAATGTTTTCTGAAAAGAGAAGTAACATTAGATCATTTTACTGTGTAAATCATAGCTTATACCGACATAGGAAGAATATTGTCAGTTGCAGGTAAAGACAAGACTGATTCGGAATATCAAGAGCAAGTGCTTGCATCCTCATTATTATCGAAAGAAAAATCTACAAACTGGAATGTGATGCATATTGTATTACTTGAATTTATATTTAAATTGTCCAAACTATACAAATATAAAACAATATGTCAGTCAGAGAACATATTATACTTCAATGAATACATGAATAACCCAGGTCATTGAAGGTGCTAACTTTGCCTATTGTATGTTACCAAAGAAAATGATATAAGGTAATGAATCCGAACTGTAAATATATAGTCTTCACAAGCTTTTTGCTGACTTGTACTGTACCATAACAACTAAATATAATCGTAAATATTGAATATAATTTTATGTTCTTTAATCGCATTATACACAAATAGCGTGTTCCAATTTATAGAGTTTATGATCAACATTTTGATTTGCACAAAATATATATGACATATAAACAAATGTACATAGAGTACAATGTCTCATTTAATCGTGTATGCAAGGAAAAATCATTTTTCTTCACAAAAATGAAGATAGTAAAAGTGAAGAAAAAGAGTGATAAAACTTATTACATTTTTCAGGACTTGGTTGGTATAGTCTTCGGTATTGAATGAAGACCTGGCCATGAACGTTCCGTTTATCTTCACACATTCTGCCACACTAGTGTCGGGCTGCATTCAAAATAAAGCCAAAGTTAGTGGGTAAACTGTTAGAAGCAAACTGAGATTTCTTTAAGAAAAACAAAAACCATTAACAATTTCTCGGATATATCACCTTATGGGTAGTATGAATTTCATTATAGTATCATAGTATAGTATAGTATAATAGTATTATAGTACTACCCCATATTTGAAATAGACAACGTTAATTTTCAGTGACTTGTGTTTACCACACTGAAATGCCATATCTTTGCATGTGCACATGTACATATTTCGATAAAGTTAATAGAATCCAAATGATGCCTAATGTTTTAGACTTTACCGATTGAAAAGTCACTCGAGAATAATCAGCAAATCGAATAAGATTTGTACTTTGATTTTTGTTGCTGAACACAATTTTTGACAGAGTTTGAAACACACGCTGCACAAAGAAAATTATCGTAGAGGAATAGTTACACGAGCTTAATGAAAGATGACCACCGTAAATGACACAGACAAATCTACACCTATTCCTTTGTAAACTAGTATTCACTTATTTTAAGGTGAAAGCATTATCAACTATTTTTCAAATTTAATGTCAAAATGCTTTCCCTTTCTTCAACTATAATATATTTGTACCTTAATCTCGTACATTAAAATATTGCTTGAAGTACTTGGCGGCAGTATCAATGGATTTAAATTGCATCAGGAAATAATTTATATTTATTATTTCATTTAAAAGGAACGACTTAAAAACAGATCAGAGCTTCAAAAATTGTTAAGAGAAATAACTGTGTTGATGTCATTATCTACTTCACAAACATTTCTGGTACGACATTACTTTAAATTATTTCACGTTTAAATGACCTGTATTTATTTTCATGAATACTGAACAAACTTTTATGAGATAAATGATGTAGTATATATTACCATAGACTGATCATAGGAGAAACCGATGGCCATATACTTGTCGTCTGTCCCAACGGATATGGAAGAACTAAGTTCAAATTCAACTGTGTCGTTCTTGTCGGTCCAGGTAACCAAGTATGTACAGATGTCGTATCGACAATCGGGGGAACAGCCTTTTGTCCGACCACACTCAGAATCAAATGGTACTTTAGGCTGAGAGAATAAACGGATACATTACCATTTTCTGTGGAGGGTTTGAGTAGCTATTACAAGCTGGCATCGCCATGACACTTTATGTTAATATCATCAAAAAGCATGTATATTTATTTTTACCTTTCGAGAGACTCAGAGAATCGACCAATTCATGAACACGTATATTTATAGTCTTATCATCTTAAGAAGTATTGCCAATGGTAATTCAAAAGAAATTATGATTACGAAAAAGTTAATTACATATTAAACAAATTGGACCAATATTCTACAGGCGTATTTTTTGCCATAGGAGTCCTTCACAGTTTACACTTGAAACAGAAATAAGTACTTGTGAACATCAATATATGAGCGAATAATGAAATCGAGGAAAATAGAAAAGCTATGAAGCATAAACAATATTCCACATTTTTATTCTTGTTCATATTTTTCAGGTTGCACATTTCAATAATGTGTTGGTTGCTCGGTTGATTGGATATTAACGGCATTTTTCAATACTGTATTGGCTATATTATGCCGAGGAAATGGGAGGCAATTGTCTTTCCCAAGGACGCGCCGAGGCAGACGACCCAAACTGACCTGAGCCGGTAATGAATCCGCGACACGTGGATTACAATGCTCTACCAGCTCAGAATAATGAATAATCTGCATTACATAGTGTTCTTAATGTTTTAAAGTATTGGCAAATTTTGATTTTTTTTTCTTAGATTTGTACAGTGAGTTATATCTACAAGATGTCTAATGAATAAACATGAGAGAGCAATTGATTTTAACTACATATGTTAACAAAGTTAGAGGGATATGTTGAAGCAAGTCATTCACAAGTGAAAATTAAAATACGTAAAAGTGACTTATTCACGGATAATATTTTTTTAATCCTTAAGATTCAGCACATTCATTTTAACATTAGGTCATGACATTGGAACCAAACTGCCCGCCTCTCGAAATGTCATCGCAATTTTTTATTATTATTTTTTTTTTTTTTTTGTATTGATGTTTCGGTATCGTAAATGCATTTTAAAATGTAATTTTGCTTATGTTAGATGTACATAATGAAATAACAATCATCATGCATGCTAGTGTATCTGCATCTGTTAGGAATATCTTACCGGCGCTTGTGTAGGCAATCTGTCACATGGTGCTGGTGCAGCATACAATTCTGTGTAATTAAGACTTGTGCAGTCTTTTACCAGCTGTGTTGTCGCATTCAACCAGTAAATACTGATAACGGTGGGAGTATAAACTTCGACGATAGTAACCCTATTATTGAAAGATATTCGGTGTAAATATTACATTCAAGATTTGTGTGGTGAAGTATCCTGTTTTAAGAAATCTTTATAAACATTCACACATTCAGCACATTTTCATTAGTTGCTAACTCTTGGTATATCTGATTATTCTTGATAGCCTAAAAAGTAATAGTTAAATGAGATATGATTAGAATAAATTAGGGACTTTCACGTCTTTCACTCCAATGAATTTAAAATGTATATTGAGGATTAAAATATCATTGGATTATCCACTTAATTGTACGATCTATGAAATCAAATCGTAAATAGTGTTTCGAAACAACCACTTTTTGTATCTTCAAAAGCATGACAAGCTTATGTCTAAGTGGCACACACAAAAAAAACAGCTTTGTGAAAGTATGTCTTAAATTTCACCACTTTTTATGTCATATTTTTTCTGAATATTTTATATATTTACAAATTTGCTTTAAAACATATATATTGAAACTGGAATTTAGAAATAGAAGTCAATCGGAAAAAGAGAGACTCTAATTAGCAACAACTATTGCACATATAGTATCATATTAAAAAAATACTAACCGAAACAACAAATCTCCTTTTGCTTTCTCCGTTGGTGCCAGCCATGTAAAATTTACCATTGTTTTCGTATGATTGTTTGTATGAGTGAGACTTTGCTTGGCATGCTGAAACGGGAAATTGGTGTCAGAACGTTATGTATTCAGTCAATTTCAACCTACAGATTTATTGTATGTGAGACAGGTGTACTGCGTGGGTTCGACATATTTCTGAAAACCACAGAGTTTATAGTCAAACTATTTAAAGTTTCTTGATAAAAGAAACATAGTGGCGCAAGAGAATTAGATCATAATCAACAGATATTATTCTCAAATAACTCGGGGGAAATAAAAGAAAAAACGCACAGTTCTAAATTTGTGAGCCTTATTGGCCTCTTTATGAGCATTACAAATTCTGGTTTTATGTTACATATCAATTTTCAATAATGTGACAATCATCAGTTTCAAGTATAACTATGAGATAGAAGTTCGATATTTTTATATTATTATTTAAATTATTATTCAAGAGCTGAATAGACTTTAAATAATGTAATTCGCATGCTAATATTTAAAGGCTTTATCTCATTCAATACCTCAAAATTTTGATGAGAATTTAATATTCCTCAAAAATATCCCATGTATTTACCCTGCAGTGTGTGCGTGTGAGTCTTATCATATATATGTACATATATGGTTTCCAGTTTTCTACAAGAGCATCAAATACTAACGTGATATAGTAAATACTGGCATCGTAAATAAATAAACAAAGAAGCGAATAAATAAATGAATATACATTAATATGTACGCATTCCCCCTCCACCTTCCCCGTCCGTGGAGCTGCATTCAGGATATAAAAACTTTGATGTCATCCACGCATCATCGTAAAGCGTCAAAAACATTTTATTATACTCTGTCGAACGTGAAAACAGAGTTCTGGCTTTGAGGAAGAGTCCAAAATTACCTATGAATATGTAACTGTGTCCCCCAATACTCAATATTTCTCCCATCTCCACCCCCTCCCTTAAGGCTGCGTCCAGGATCTGAAAACTTTGTTGTCATCTACTTATCTTCCTAAAATATCAAACCAAATATGAGCATTCTTCCTCAATCGAAGTAATGACAAATAGACACACGGATACTCGGACCAATCGCATATAATCCACAAAAGTGTTGATATTATCATTATCATCATCATCATCATCATCATCATCATCGAATTTTACACAGGCGAAATGGATAGATATTACAAAGCAACACTCACTTCACCACACACAGTCTTTGATTCGTTCGCATTTGGTCTGAATTCTCCAGTTAGAGCTCCGTTGCCATTGTCTGTTCTCGCTTGTATCAAAAATCCCTTTATTGTGTGACCAGCGTCAGGAGTTATGGAACCTATTCAAAATCATGGAATATTTTTTTAATTAAAATAGCCAATAATAATAATACATTATACATTTTTATTCACCACATACTATTTTAAGCCAAAAAAAAGTCGTCTATAAACCATTATTGAAGCTCATGAAGTCAATAAATTTGATTAGTTATTTTAGTTTAAATTCGCTATTTGTGTACGGTATATGTTGCTCCCATTCCGGCTAATGATTGCCTCCCGACAGTAGAATTGTAGCTGTACAGTATATAGATAAAAGATAATTTTTCTAAACTTAAAAGGGATTTTAAGAAATAGGTGCCAAATAAATTGTAATAAATTGTGTATTTATATGAAAGAAAGAAACATATGTTGTTTGTTTTAATATCTTAATTATTATCAGCTAAAATCAATACAGATTTCATATTTTTTCACCATGTGCAATTAAACACAAATCTATTATGGAGAGGTGATTCCTTGATAGAAAGGGAAGCAACCTAAAAAGAGAAGTATGCAGAATGCCCGGATTTAAGGTAATTTGAAAACGAGGTAGTGCCATAGTATAACACCATTAAGCTATAGAACCCATCAGAATGATTTGCAGTTCCGATCTATAAAAAAGCAATGATGGTCATTCGAAAACTAGGAAGTGTCAACTTGCAACTAAGCAAGTCATGGTAGATATTTGTTTATCGCAACTCAAAATGGCGTTAGTCATACACAGTGCAAAATTGTTAACTGGTGTATAGCATCAAAACTGTTAGTGCACGAAGAGTTTCTTGACCATAATGCTTATCAAAATGAATTAGTCACTTCAGATTCAGCTTGAATTCTTCGCACAATAGTTTTGTATATGTAGCGTCATGATATTTAACAGTTTCTTTAAACACTTAGGTAAACTAGATAGGTCATCAGCTGTCATCTTTATGGAAGAAAAACAAATGACAAAAAGTAAATGGAATTCCTGGTTCAGCATCGCTTACTGTAGCTTCTTGAGTAATATTCATTGATAGTAACGTCATCTTGAGTAATATTCATTGATAGTAACGTCATCTTGAGTAATATTCATAGATAGTAACGTCATCTTGAGTAATATTCATTGATAGTAACGTCATCTTTCACAGAGTTGATACGATTTACTTTTTTTAGAACAGCCGAAAAGATTAAATTTCGAAATCATTCAAAATCTCAATATATTCCATGTCTTCAACCTTCTCTGGCTTAATGAAATACATTTTCTACATACAAACGTACAGCTCCGATTTCTGGATCAGTCGGAAGCATATCGTAAATTATGTCTATTGTTTAACGGTCCAAACTCAGCTGAAATACATAAAAGGTAAAGGTAAGGCCAGCATTTAGAAACAATAATCTAACAACTGACAACAACTCCGTCATGTCCTTTGTAATTGGTTGCTCCTGCCCCGTGGTTTTATACCGAAAAGTGTATAATCTGGCGTCTGAATTATGGTGTGAGTTTTGATGGCTTCGTGCTCTTAGCTCCGTTAATTAGGTTCTCAACCCACTCCTCCATTACTTGTCATTACTAAAGTTACAATCACCATGTCGATCACTTAGTCTTAAAGGTCACTGCCTCAAGGGTTTTGTTTTCTGATATACAAATTGCCCAGATTTGAACTTTAGAAAAACTCTGACTTACGTATGGTGACGATGATGATATATGTCAAACAATGATCCTATGTGCTTCAGCAATTTAATATAATATAACAAAATATGTGAGTCTGAACATAACACCCGTTCAATTCTTGACCAGGGACAAATTACAAGGGTAGTTTGGGATCGATGGAAAATCTGATAGGGAGAAGACTCAGTCCACGACAATAATGCTAACAATACAGAAAAGGAAAATTTCGGATCTACAATGGATGAGGTTTGAGCGCGGTGTACAGTGCCCTCAATTCCCACTGCGGTAAATATGTCATCTGCAATTTAAACCTTAATCAGGAACATAATATACGAATATACGACACCTGTAATGATGCTGCCTGGTTTGTAATAAGTGCTGGACAGAGTCATGTGATATGGAGGCTTCCCCTTAGCCGTTGTGGGCTCGTGTGCTGGTGTCATGTCGTCACACGCTAGGTTTGGAGCGCCGGTTGGGTAGGTACTTACTACCGCCAAACAATAACATAGCAAGACAATGGTTGATAAATTTCTAGTCATTTTAGGTACCTAGAAAAAAATTCAAAATATTAAATTATATAATTGTAACCGTTATAAATCTTATTTCAATGGCTAATATATATATATATATATATATATATATATATATATATATATATATATATATATATATATATATATATATATATATACAGAGAGACACACAAAGAGAGAATTACAAATATACACCAAACAGAACGGAAAGTGCTATCCATGGATCCTATAGGAGCATGCTTGATAACATTAACATAATTCTTAAATACGAATAAATACTATTATTATACAGGTATGAGAATTTTAATTCGTACTCCACGGAGATTCGAACCCAGGTCCGCGGGTTACGGAACGCATCGCCGTGCCTGTAAGTACCAACCCCTATATAACGATTTTCCACTTAAGGATGAATTCAGCTCATCAGAAGGTAACATGATTGTATATCTATGCTCTATAACATCAAACAGCATATAAAAATTTTAGAATGTTGTTCTCATCCAAATAATCCAATCATAATATTAAACATACCATTAAATTCCAAATTCAGAATATACCTCAAGAAACAAAACACTGATTTGATTATATGTCAATCACTTGTATAATTCGTGTTTTCGATGTCACCGCAGTTCACGACAAATGCAGCTCACTACCTCACTTTATAGTCCTCCGTTGTTTATCCGCTTCACAAACCACGTGCAATACCCATCTGTATCCGGCTGATACGGCGAAACTATCTGATAGCAACTAACATGTATATTTATTCACCGATTGTTCCGTTTATTAAACTTCAAGTTTGGTCATATGAAACTCGTGATTGATAATATGTGATATTTATCTTCAGCTCTGTAGTCTGGGTACTCGCCTGACTTAATCCGGAACACACCTATACCATTTGGACAGTATGGTGATATGGGTATTGAAGTATGTCATTTGAGGACGTACGATATTAAAATTGGACTATGTATCCCTGGAACTCTTTTGGTCTCTGAAAGTGGGTGGGGGACCAAATCAGGACTACCTCGAATGAAAGACTTGAAAACAAAATTTAAGACGATGTAGTTACTGGATTACCTTATATCCTGCTACAAATATCTTGATTTCCCTTTTTTTTTATTTCCTTCTTCATTTATAGAATTATATTCAACGCATAGTTACTTGTTATCCCTCCGTAGCACTGATTATATATATATATATATATATATATATATATATATATATATATATATATATATATATATATATATATATCTTCAGCTCCAAATCTTTACCTGCGGTCACGTATGTTTCTGAAAACATTGTTTTTTCTTGGTATCTTTGTGAATATAAAGACTCAGTTTCTACATGTTTAAAAGCCGCTTACATTTTTACTGTACCTAATACATGCCAACCATAAGTGTGTGAATTCGTGGCCTAGAAGTTCGACGTGTTGATCCTCTAAGACAGATTTTAGCAAAGACCTAGGTTCGAATCTTTGCTAAACCAAGTCTATTTTGCCACCATTTCGCAAGGAGTCTTCGCATGACCGTAATTTGTTTTCTTATTTATGCTGGGTTTTTTACGACCTTGCTGTATAATATCTGGCCTTCCACATGCGGACTAGAGGATGTAGAATACGACTAATGAAGGCAGGAACCGCGATTACACAGTACTTAGCGTGCCGGACTCGCAATTAAAAAGGATGCGGGTTCGAATTTTCTAGAATCGGATTAGTCAGGTTCGGATACCATGGTGTGTCCTTGGGCAAGGCACATACTCCAATTATCTCGACACTAAATAAGCAACTTAAAGTCAGAGAGTGGTGTGCAATAGGTCTTAAGTAAACCATGTATAAGAAATAAATGTGACCAAACTCAAATCTAATCAGTCCATCACCATTTAATAACAGATATGAATGCGACGAATTTGTTCATGAAATATATAAACATCTCGATCCTAAATTGGAGAGTTATTCCTGTTTATACACAACATAATCTCGTGTCTGTTAATGATCAAAACATGATGACATACAAATATAATGTTGTTTCAAATGTGTACGTGTGTGTAAGGTCTAATATAAAGGGGGGAGCTTCCGAGCCTCGTGGCGAGACCACAATATTCCACAGTAAACAATATAATTTAGTTATTATATACCACCATTACAGAAATAATAAATTGTATTTAAATTGTGTTACAACAACTTAAAGTGAATACAAATATGCTTAAAGATTTTCTTTCTGTTATTGGTTTTATGAATGAATCGCGCATAAATACATAGTATGATGTGACGTGATTTCACCTGCTGCAGCGTAATTATAGACCTGTGTGACGTCATGTTACGTAGCAGCAAACCTATTGGGTACTTCTCGTGCTTAACCGAACCCAATATGTACTTGGCTAAGTCCAATAAGTGGAACATTTACTGAATCATCCCACGCAATGCACTTGCATAGGAAATCATAAATTGGATATATAATAGTACATAATTATCCACAAACTAGGACACCGAATTCACCGATATACAATGTACAAGAGCGGAGTAAAACATCGTAATCAAACAAGGATGATTGACAAACCTATTAGCTCTTACCTTTCACATTTTTAAGTTTGCTACTTATGGATTTATTTTCCCTCAGTAGATACAATAAATTTGTATAATATTTCCGGTTACGATCGAATCTCTGTCAACAAAATATAAAATAAAATAATTTAAGTATTTTAGATCTTTCACCTTTGCAGTCCAATCCACAACCAAGTTTGCTTGTTTGTTTGTTTATTGTTGTTGTTTTAGCCATACTTTTATATATATATATATATATATATATATATATATATATATATATATATATATAGATAAGCAATAGAAAATATATCTGCTATACACTTTGTTTGCATGCGGCCTCGAGACACAAAGGTAAATCAACTTTTTATGGCGCAGTCTAAAAACTGATTTTTTCATGACGACATATTCCACCTTCGAAACCGTAGATAATCAAAATTACATTTATAGCCATACAATTCAGTTTTCCTCAAAGTGTGGGGAAAATGCAATAATAAACTCCTAATTTTTTTCAGTTGCTTCTTTACCAAGTTCCAACCTACGAGAAATCTAAAAATGAAGAAACTATGCATGTAGATAATTCGATTAGGCGTCTACCTTCAAAGAGTTACTTCATTTGAGCAATCACGTGCTCTGACCCCTAAATAATGAGTACGAAAGTTGAGATGTCACGCTAATGTCCGCTCATTCAAACGATATATTGATACTGTCAGAATGTTGTACTGGATAGTGGCCTTGATATATATCCCATTAGTGTATTTTAAGTGAGGTGTGATTAGTAGAATAGATTTTGAGAAAATTTCGTAGGATAATAAATCAGTTCAGTCATATTAGCGATTTGGTTCAAACATAATTTTGTGAATCGACACACACTGCTTTGTAAAGAACTTAGTTATAAAGGAATCTCCGAAACTGATATTTTTTTAAATTTTGTAGATCGTTTTAAAGAATACGAAATCAAACACTAAAAGCTAGAAAAGTGGGTGCTCTACAAAATGTATACTGCCGTTCGTGATAAATAGGAAAAGTTTCAACCAGGTGCAAAACAGGTATAAACATTATCTACGACGGCATTTAACATGACCATTTATATTTTCTTTTATATATAATGTACTAAATCACCAAGATTTATACAGCTCTCAGTCCGAAGACTATATGTCAACTTTGTGAGTGATTAGGTAAAATTTACACTTCGATGAATACCAAACCTGGATCATTAAATCCTTACAATTCCAATTTTTACTCCTTCTGTGATCAAATCAGCGGATTATATTAGCATGTTCCATGGCGCCATACTCCCAAGCCCCATATTCACTACCCAATGGTTGTCGATCACTTTGTTCATCGTTGCTATAGAACTAAGTACATCAACGAATCTTGGCTAGCTAAGGCGACCTAGCCTGTACAGAATCACAACACAAGAGTTGATGAGTGTTACAGTGATTTCTTTATTGAGCAAATATGCGTGACATGCATAGAACTAAATGTCCTCCCTTTCTACGCATTTAGATCTTTCTAAACGAAAACCGTGTATGTTGTTAATGAGATTCACTGCTCTTACGTCATATGACCATGACATTAAATAAAAGCTGATGACAACACATTGTCGAAGCCAATATGCAATAATTTAGTATGGTTGATTTGTTCATAAAGTCTGCCATATGCTTTGTTTAGCTCCAGAGGTGAGTATTGAAGTGCAGGAAGGACTGTGTTGAACTTCTGGGTTGCAAATTTGATCTGAAGTCGCGGGGGAGGGGGGGGGGCGTTGTTGTGTTAATATCATGGAGTTGATAAAGACAAAGCTTGACTTAAAGTACGCTGGTTACCCATAGAGACCCAAAAGAGGCCCCCAGAATTTACCATTGTGGAAAACGTTCCAGAGCAATATCACGTCAGAGTTTACAGCCAAACACATGTCAGGGAATTTAATATCAGTTGGAATTATTTGTATCCATTTTACTTTTTGGCACTGTCATTTCTGTTCTACAAGTTCAGTGATATATATATATATATATATATATATATATATATATATATATATATATATATATATATATATAACGTGAATATATATATATATATATATATATATATATATATATATATATATATATATATATATATATATATATATATATATATATATAACGTGAATATGTCAATGTTCCGGTTGAGATATGAATTTTTTTTTATTCACAAGAAATCAGTAATATATTCATACTTTATTCCTTCTAGCACTTGTGCATCATTGTCATTGACGCTGTTCAGGTAAATACATTATAGTTTCAAAGTATTTCTGTAAATAAATAAATGTACGTCATTGTTATCTAAATTACGTAATCGTTGACAGAGCAAGATATAAATAACTTCTTTACATCTATATAGAACACCTTTATACAAAAAGACATTTGTAATATTGACATAACCATTAAGAACCCTACACAGTCTGAGGCTATACAAAAGAAAACACTGGATAGAAATGCACTCAACACAGCGCATGTGCGGTTATGAAAGCGTACGAATGCATTGATACAATATATAAGGTGGTACATACAAATTAAAACAAAGTTTAATTTTTGAAACTCACCCAATATAGGTTTTTACGGTTATGTAATGAAAATGCATCAGTGTGTTGATACAATGTATGAAATATCTTGTTTTAATTTTCCATTAATTTGGATATATTTAAAACTGTTATGGTCTGGTTATCATACTGTGTGCTGGTACCTTGTAGTGGTGGTAAGGCTTGCGTGCTCCAAAGATCCTGAATCTATACGCCGGGGTCTCGACCCCAAACAGGTTCAAGCCGGGCACGTTTTGGGGGTCTGGTTATAGAGTGCATATGAAATAAAGTTCCTTTTATTATGTTAAATATTCATTATCAGTAAATAATTGGCATAAGGAGAGGATTTTGTAGTTTCCTCTTAAATAGGTATGTACATGTCCATTTACTTTTAATAATTTAAGATCTTCTTTTCTTGTTTGATGTCCATGTACTGTCATTCTCTTTCATAATTCACTTTTTTGTCTGACCTATCTAAAAGGCTTCATATTTCACACATTTCATACATCAAATTTTAAGAATTGTAAACCATGTCCTGTTTAACCTTAAACATCTTACAATTTTTAAAATTTAATTGAGTTCCCTTC
Source organism: Margaritifera margaritifera (assembly GCA_029931535.1). Classification (NCBI taxonomy): domain Eukaryota; kingdom Metazoa; phylum Mollusca; class Bivalvia; order Unionida; family Margaritiferidae; genus Margaritifera; species Margaritifera margaritifera. The sequence goes on along the minus strand of JAQPZY010001583.1, from coordinate 322,614 downwards.
TATTATATTAGAACATGTTTTACATCTACTCGTGCACATTTGGTTATTCTGGGCTCTTTTTTAATTAGTCAAATTTCTAGATTATCTCTTACTATTAATAATTTTCTATCTTCCAACACATTTCTCGTGCCATCACTACGACATAGGTACTTGTTCAATTGTTCATAGCATCGGGAAGACATCAGTGTTCCGTTGGTTATAAGCTGTAATTAATGGATTGATGATTGGTTGATGTTTTCGCAATTATCTCCCCTGATCAGTCAATCCTATTTTTTTTTTCGCTCTCAGTATTCCTTGATTGATAATTTCCTCTGGGTAGTTTGTCTTGCGAAGATATTGCTATAATTCTGCGAGTATCTGTTCTTGTGCATGTTTATCCATTCGAATTGGTATCACTCTTAATGCAAGATTAAAAGGAATGGTTATCTTAACATGTTTTTGTTGACAATATTTAAAGTTAAGATAGTTGTGTGCGTCATTGTGTTTACTATAAATATCATTAGAAACATGGGTTGCAGATAACTTGATGATTATGAAAGGAATATTTATTTCACTCTCATTTTGGAGCCCATGGCCATGTGTTTTCTTCTGTATGTAGTAAATTCGGTTAAAGGAAAATAAAAAATCTATTAAAAAGGGTAGATAAACGAACAAAGTAGTTTTTTGTTCGTTTGTTTGTTTGCTTTTATGTTTTTTAAACCAGCTAATGCTACTATTTTTTATATTACCAACTGCTAAACAATGAAGCCAATAATCATGTTTGCAATAACGAGGATAACGATAGAGTTGACGATGCAGATAGCGACAACGATTATTGTTGTTATGTTGATATTACTGCAACTGCTACTGTTTTTGTCTTCAATAACATCGTAATCGTCATCATCATCATCATCATCATAACTGCTAAAATTTAAAGAAAGATACAATAAGTGTAGCATGTTATCTCTCTGCCTCTGTCTGTCTGTCTGTCTCTGTCTCTGTCTCTGTCTCTCTCTCTCTCTCTCTCTCTCTCTCAGTACCATGACCTCTTTAGGTTGTAACAGACTATTATCTCATAAACAAAGTTCTAGAAATTGTTTGTGAATTATCTAAATTTAAAATCAAGTATTTCTGTTTAAAATTAATTATATTAAGGTGTAAGAACTCCAAGAAGGTCATAACTAGATTATGCGACTTACAATCCGGGTGTAAGTAAGTCACATGACGACTGGGAGTACACATATGAATAAACCAAATAGCGGACAACCTCAGTGTCAAAAGTTAAAATGTAAATATCTAATTCATGATCTAAATATATGAAATAAGTTTGGAGTGTAGTTTGTTATCGCCGAGATTAACCTTCTACCCCCACCCCCGAAAAAAAGGTTAGATTTTAATTAAACAATATTCATTCGGCAGTCGTTCAATCGAATCTTTTTGACACAAGGGAGATGACTGCTGCATATAGCAGAGTGTTAACAATCGTCTGCATAGCCAGCAATGGTAGTCTCGTTCAACCAGACTCTCGCATGATTCTGAGCATGCAGAGCGAGAGCCTGGTCACGATCTGTGCAATTCATTGTTACCGATGGGTGTCGCTCATTTCTTTTTCCTCTCCTTTTTGCTTCTGTTCGAAAAATACACCATCTATACCGTAAAGTCCATCAGCGCTATTTGTGCATAAACGATAAAAATGTAACTTATTTATAATATACTTTTCAGGTGATAGAATGTATTGGTACTGTTACGACCAGGGGTAATGTAACAAAAGAAAAGACTCAAACAAGCTTTCAAGATTTAAAATACAAATCTTTACTTTCCTAAAATATTAAAATATTTCAACAAACAATTAAAGTGAAAGAATTAAAAATAACTTACAGTGTAGAATATCCTTAAAAGTCCTAAATTGTTTAAAAGTTCACTGTTCCGGAAGTTAATCCAAATATTCCGAATGTATGTTCCGAATGAAGCAGCCTTTACTCTGCTAATATGTTGATAAGATTAAGTTATATCCAAATAATCCTCGCGAATATGGAATCTCACAAGTTCTAGAAATGTTTCCGATAATTCCACGGAGCTGTATCATAATTAAATTGAAGACACAGTACTAATCCAAAATGTACTGTATTAATATCAATAGATCTCCAAAGAATAATATCCCACACAAAAAATGAACCAAATTCGTTATGACCTCACTATTCAATGTAACCATGAAGAATGCCAGAATACTACTATTAATCCATATATATAGTCTTCTTAATACGCAGAATAGAAATAAAAACCCATTGGGTCTTTGATAAACAACAGGACATTTCGAAATATTGCAACCCTCTCCGAACCAATCAGAAATTAGGTTATGCGTGACATTTTAAAAGTACTAGAGTACCAATGTTTTAAACAGTAAATAACGTATTGACACTGAAGAATCATATAATCTAGGTCAAAAGTTCAACCTCACGCGCTAACACGTGATGTACTAAAAACTTCAGCTATCGATCGAGCCTACCGTATGTATACTCATAAGACGTCAGCTGTTTAGACTAAGAACAGAGATCATAAACTAATAAACTATACCATTATTAAAAGAAAGAGATATATAATTCCGTAACAGCACCAATCCGGCAATGCATTCCCCTTTTGTGTACTCAGTGAGTTAGTGCCAGTCTTACTATTGCAGGATTTTCATGTCGGAGCGACAACCTGTATTACCAATACATATTTCATGTGGTCGGTACAATAACAGAAAGTTGTGCATTTACGTGATTACAAACTCTGACTAAACTACTAATCAATCAGTCACGTTACTACGGGATGTTTGGTAAACATCAATTTGAGCGTTACAATCGTTTGTATAAACCTTTACCAGACCCTTTTATGGTGAAGATCTCATTGAACCACAGGAGAGGTCTCATTGAACGAGACTACACTGATGGCTAGTAAAAAGTTGGATGAAGAAATGATCAAAATAGGGAAAGAGGATTTCGGAGAAGATGAAGCTAGAGGAACTAATCGGTATTCTGATCACAAGAGGCATGACAAACCAAGGTCTAAATCTTCACAACACAGCCAGCGTCATCCTTTTGAGAGCGGACCTATTTCAAAACATGAGTTTCATTCTACTGATCGGCAGTCCAAATCCAAGAGAAAATCTAAGCATGATTTCCTTACGTTGGACTTATACTCAAAATGTGAATGTAGCCCACACATGTTATCTTTCCAATATAGCGCCATCTGATGTAGGCCAACATAGTCAGGAAGTCAATCAGGTTGCTGTGCCATCAGATATAAAGGACGAAGATGAAGAAGACTAGAAGGGTGATGTACCTCACTCAGTAAGTGACTTTTCTGCTGGACAACCTGCATGAAAGAAAAAGGTAAAGAAGAAAAGACAGTCTGCTTGGAGGATCAGAGATATACTCTTAAAACTAGAAGATTTTCAGACCAGAACGATGGATTTTGAAAACCTGTTGATCTTATGGGTCTAACGTCCAGCCTATTTATATAAAAAAAAACCTGGAACAAAACAAAGCAGGCGAAGATAAAAAGAATCCGACGACTACATATTTTGAAACGTACATTCTTATTCAACTTTATAGCATATCCGGCTGAACTAATGTATAAGATGCATTAATGCATTGTTTTGCACAAACTGAGACCCAGTGCTTTGATGGGATCTTTTAAGGTGGATATTGGCCTAATCATACTTTGATAAACACATGATTATTGCTAAGTGACCAAGATGACATGATTCCTTGTGCAAAGGGTTACCTGAAGTTCTGTGCCATGGCAAAGGGACCAGGCCATCCGCTCCAAAGTACACAACCAGACGCTTCCCATGAAACTGATGGTAGTGAAAAGAACCTTCTTTCATCCACCAGAAGCCCAGTTGATACTAGGGCCCTTCCATCTGGGAATGTAGAAACTTGACTCAGCAACCGGTGTTGGCCAAAGCTAAAAACTGATTGCTGGACTTTGTTTAGTTTCATTTTTGCTTTTTTGCCCATGTGTAAATAGTTTTCAATGTAGTTATTAATCAGCTTAGAAAGACAGAAAGTCTCTAGTATTCTTGTATTTTAACCGTTTTTTAACCCCAGTTTGCTCTCTTGCCTCATGGACTCTGTCCCGAAACGACATGCTTCAATATAACTTTGACGGAGATATTCACGATAAGAGCCATTTTTTCAACATTGGCATCGCCGAGAAAGGGAAATTACGGTTGCTGCTCCAATACTTTAAACTAACATATTCCTTTTTTTAAGATAAAGAAATAAAAATATGAAAAATCAGAGAGAATTCAAGAATAAAATCGAGTAAAGTCAGACTGACTTAAAAAAAAAAAAAACTGTACGGGTTCAAGGTGAAAGAGAGGCCAGATACACGTCAATATGATGATAATATACAAATGGGGCATTGTAGAACAGACGAGATGTTGCAACGACAGAAACTTGTATCAATTGCGTAATAGGGTTTGTAATTAATGAGGGGGTGAGGAAAGCTTAGTCTGGGGGAATATGTTTTGAAATCCAATGAGACTATTTAATATTTTCCTTACTAAAATGAAATAAGTCCTTGAAAACGCTGTGGCACATTTTGTTTTCTCTCAGGGAATGATGTATGTGCATCACTAGGAGAAAAGGAGTAACCAAATAATAAAACTATTTCCAGAGCAGAGGAAACTGGATTTAATGTCAAACTATGCATTAAGATAAAGAAGAATATAACAAAGAATAGAAGATAGTTGACAGCTGTTAGATGAAATCATCGTGTTTGCCTTGTTTGAAATGAAACAGAAGATAATTAAGATCCGAACATATGCTAAAATATTACACATGGTGTAAATAATTAACTTGCAAAATAATGAGGTGATCAGAGACAAATAATACTCTTACCTTACGTTAGTCCTGTATTTGAGGCCATAAAATCGCAGCACCGAGTGGCAATGATCGACAAATATTGTAACATAAGTATACATAAATTTATACATTTGTATGTGCAATGTGTATAGTGTGTTTGCTGTTTATACATATGTATGTGCAATGTGTATAGTGTGTTTGCTATTTATACATGTGTATGTGCAATGTGTATAGTGTGTTTGCTGTTTATACATTTGTATGTGCAATGTGTATAGTGTGTTTGCCGTTTATACATGTGTATGTGCAATGTGTATAGTGTGTTTGCTGTTTCTACATTTGTATGTGTAATGTGTATAGTGTTTTTGCTGTTTCTACATGCGTATGTGCAATGTGTATAGTGTTTTTGCTGTTTCTACATGTGTATGTGCAGTGTGTATAGTGCTTTTGCTGTTTATACATGTGTATGTGCAATTTATATAGTGTGTTTGCTGTTTATACATGTGCATGTGCAATGTGTATAGTGTGTTTGCTGTTTATACATGTGCATGTGCAATGTGTATAGTGTGTTTGCTGTTTATACATGTGTATGTGCAGTGTGTATAGCGTGTTAGCTGTTTACAGGCTAAAGTATACACCTTCGAATTTTCAGTTAACAGGATTTAGATGACCTGGATTATACTATTAACTTAAAGGTATCCAATGTCATTATCATGAAAACTGACACTTACCTCGTGTGTAGCTTACTGAGGTGTTCATTATCAGTTATTACACCTGCATAGACCTTGCACACATTGTTGCATTTTACTGTAAAGTGTTACATTTGAAACATAACAGCAATCCTATGTATTCGTCCCTTTATGCCTGTTTATGCCTGCACAAGAATTACTGACAATGAAAAACTCCATTATACTAGCAAAAATATGTCCAGCAAGAATTCAAGCAAAATCCGATCTTATCATAATCCTTCTGTTTTCCCGGATCACCTGTCAACTTTAAGAAGAAAACATACTGCCGGGTAAAATAAAAGCAAAGCGAAGATGTCTTGCAAATAATTAGAGAGCACCTTCAATAACATTCAGTGATATCACACTTTGGCAAAAATATAAAAATAAAAATATGATTATGAGATGATAAAAGTCTGAATAAAAGTAAGCCTTAACTTCAACTTATGATTTAATTCGTCTATTACCGCCCAGGCAGTACCTTTCCTATCGGTTCCTATCACTTGTATAGCCTTCATAGTGTTGTATTTGTAAAGATGATGTTGTGCTGGGGGGGGGGGGGGGGGTTGTCCCACGGTTTTAATGGCTGTATATATAACGCATTCTATAAATAACGACGCATTATTTCAGCTGATACCCCCATGTTTGAAGTGAGTTTTGAGTTTTCTTTATTATAGGGGACCATGCATGATACAGGTCCAAACAGATATTGTGACATATCCAGATTCTGTAAAAAAGAAATAATATTAAAAAAAACATAAGCATATATGTCAACAAAACATGGAATGGTTCAGAAAAAGAGTTATCAGTTTCTTTCTGAAAGGCAATGCTCAATTTGCGATGCCTATCAATAATATTACTATGACCTGCATTCGACCAATTAGAAGCTGATATTTCAATTCGCTTGCTCATTTGATGAGGTGATTTACTCGATGTTTAGTATTTTAGGTCCTTTAACTCGGATGATGGAAACATTCTTCTCTGTTTAGAACTACATAAATGCAAAAAAAAAATCAGGCTAGTATTTCAAAGGATAATTTTCAGAAATGTAATGATTAGAGCACTTCAGACATTAAAGGTGTATACATTTAGATTCAATTAAACCTAATGTTTTCACCAGTCGTAAACAGGGTTCTAGTTCGTATGTTCAAATCATGGATTCAAGCGTTGATATGTATCCATAAAGCATTGCGGAAATGTTACATGTTTCACCTAGGCTAATATCTTTCCTGTTTACCTCTTTCTTTTCTGACTTAATAGCTGAATTCCTTGAAAATTATTTTGTAATATAACAGGTGTCAATTCTTGTTTCTATAACTTTTTTCAGCCTAAGTACCTTTGTTGACAAGATAATTAACTTGCTAATCTCTGAAAACACTGGTTAATAAGAATTATATATATATATATATATATATATATATATATATATATATATATATATATATATATATATATATATATATATATATATATATATATATATACACACACATAATTGATACCTTTACACATCCGGGAACGCCAACATTGATTAGTTCACTTGAATCATTGGTTCAAAGAAAACATATGGCTTTGTGAGAGAAATTAATTGCCATAAAAATGTATTTGACAACTAAACCTTCACTTTGTTGACCTCAAGCAACATTTGTCGGTCACATGAACTTGGTTCTGTTTGCATTGGTTATAATAATGTTATCGACCAACATACCGATAAAGACCTATATCTCGTAGCTGAGTGTCAGATGTACACACTGTATGTCTCAAGGAATTGTTTACAACTGCTGACGTGCGTGATATAATGTCAGAACATAGACTGGGTGCATTATTTTAATCTGATGTTTATTCTTACTTGATTTAAACGTGTATTCCTTCCAAAACTTTCATAAGCATTATCAAAATCGTTACATCTTCCGATTAGGTCTCGCGGCTACTCACTTAGCAAGTTTATCACTGCAGTATTTGTTACGTAATATTTTAACACCCCCATTTACATGATATAGACTCGTCCTTACACGTATAATATGTGATTTCAAATTCTATCTTACGATACTATCCACTGAATGATCTATTCATAACTGTACTATTACGTAATTACAGGCATTCAACCGATCAGAGGTGATTGATTCTGCTGTTGTCCCTTTCAGCTTGTGACTTTGATGCTTAAAACAAAATCAGTATAGACTGCTGTTTTTTTATTTAGAACTAAATAGTTATTGCAAAATAACATGTCATTGTTTATTTCAAATATTCTTAAGACTGATTTTTAGAAATTCTATTATATCAGAATAGAAGAATTTTAATGTAAAACGAATGATAATACCAAAGTAAACCAAATGTGTTACCTACTGGAAACAGTGGTCTCGCCTGGCTAGGATTATTTTAAAATTGTAAATATCTTGTGTTTTGATTTTAATTTGACAGAATCCTTTAACCTATTCACTTCTCCTAATTAAAAATACAAAAGACGAGATATAATTTTCAATTACAAATTTAGTTTACCAACTTTACTATCAATGTATGTACCAACTACTGACTCATGTGTCACATTGTAAAGATAAAATGCAGGTAGGCTGTCCTTACACTTGAAAACTCAATAAAACGTTATTGCATCAAACATGTGATCTACTACGGTCATACTATTTATGACATAAATGTAATATTACTTGTTGACTGATTCAGTACTATATATACCATCCCAATCTAGTTCTGAATGATAACATCAGAAGATCATACCAGGTACTAACCTAACTGGTGTATTTGAGTGTCGCTTTACTCAACATGTTGTTTCATACACCAAGATTAAAATTCGCCGCCTTTATTTTATGTATATAACTCTTGAAACACATATGGGTCCGATTTGTCATGTTACGATAAGCATGTTAAAAAACGACTGGTGAAACAGCGTGTGAAATCATTCTACGCCATTAAAGTGCCTTCGTTTCCTCAAATGATCTCCATTTAGATACGGACTTTGACAAACGTAAGCCTTCATTCCTTAAGTAATCATTTCTATCAAAGGTAATGAGAAGCATATTATTATTGACTGTTCACTTTGAAGTTTCAAAACAAACTTGAACACGAATATCCAATAAACAAACCAAATTCATATTGTATAGTCAGTGATGCGTCGAGTAAAAATTCAATTTTGGGCAATCGTCTAACTTCATTCAACATCACCTAAAGTAAAGCTATACACCACTTTAACCTTAATGCCTGACGGACGTACGATGCAATTCCCTTCATACCTACCTGCTAACTTAATCTACTTACCTATCTATCTATCTGCATGCATGTATGCATGCATACATACACACAGACACAGACACAGACACACACACACATATATATATATATATATATATATATATATATATATATATATATATATATATATATATATATATGGTAAGTCTTGTGTCTTGGGTCCTCAAATCGACTTTTAATTAAAACAGGAATTTTAAAAAAATTCATAGATAAGGCTGAATGTAGCGTTAGTATATTTTTGTCGGACGAGGAAAGATGCGTAATTATATAAGTGTTAGTACAATTTTCATAATGTTTCATAAAGTGTAACGCTTTTGACTCGGTGAAAGCAGCTGCCATATTTTTGTTTAAACAAATGCATTTGAAATGATTAATAGTCAGTTTGCTGTACCTTGAGTGCTCATAACATTAAAAACATGTGAAAAGTACAAGCTTAATTTAACAAATTAAAGCTTAATTGAGTGGATTCGTAAGTAAGAACTCGACATGTGCATTTTAAAATTTTTAAATTTCAAATTTAATTTTTTTTTTTTTCTTCATAATTTTATATGCATCTGGTCATCCAAAGAAGAGGAACGGTCAATAACAGGGATTACCTAGTCAGATAATAGTGACCATGTCCTTTCTGAGAGTGAATTGGTGCAACTGTTATGGCCACCACTACAATTGCACGCACGATGTGACAAGGTGCTTGTTTGTGAATTATTAACAATAGGGCAAATATTTTAACAAAACGTTCAAAAATAACAAAGATTACCTAATCAGAAAAGAGTGACCATGTCCTTTCTGTGAGCGAAATGGTGCAGTTGTTATAACCAGCACTTCAAACCCACGCACGTCATGACATGTTTACCTTGGGTGGCAGCAAATCACATCTTGTCATTATGCTATTAATTCTACTGAGCAACACTTGCGTGGTAATTCCTCCAAGGTGCTTGTTTGTGAACTATTGAAATGTAGAGAAAATATTTTAATAACACTTTAAAAAATCTGAAAAATATTATATAGGAGTATATCCAAGAACAACTTTAAAAAACTGAGTCAATTTATATTATTCTGAACAATACAAACTTAGAGAAAACTGACTTTGTATTGTCAGTCAAGGGACAGCAAAGGGACTACACCGTTGTCTTACAGAGACTAATACAAAATGTTACAAAACTGAGCGATTAAAACAAAATCAATTAATCAATAAAACATAATGCAATATATGTGTCAACTATCAAATGGTACAAACTAATATTTTCGATAGGCTTTTAGATTTACTACTAAAAAAAGAAAATATGTCTAATGGTAATCAAAGTAATTGTATGTGGTGATTTAACAACAGTACATATACGTATGATGATTTTGTTCCCAATTACACCAGCCGTCATGTGCATGTACTACCAGATGATCGCGAGTTTCATAGGACACTGTCAAACCAGAATCTAATAAACTTCTGTTCCTTTTGTTTTGTAAGCAAACTGGTTTGCGCATCATGAAGGGTACAGTCGGTAAAGTTGGTAATTACACGTATGTTGGTTATGATGGCTGTAGCGTGCTAGACTATGTAATTGCGTCATCCTGTATCTTTGATCTTGTTATATCTTTTGATGTAGACGACCTTACTATTCTATCAGATCGCTGAGTTGTACGTGTCAGTTTAGAGTTCCCAGTTCCAAAATAGTGCTTGTTCTTATATGAAGAATATGAAAGTGTGGAAGGTAAATGTGTATGGAATCCTGATTTACTTAATGATTACAAATTAAATCTGGGCTCAAATATTGTTCGCAAAAAGCTTGAAAACCTGAAATATGGGATTAATGCAGTGTAGTGACAAATGTGATATTGAGTCTTGTGTATTGAAGTAAAATAATATACTGAACGATGTATGTTCTCCTTTCTTTAAAAAAGATAAAACCCCTAAAGAGTGTGATGATGGCAAATATTATGACAGAAAGAAACATCCCTGGTTCAGTGAAGCATTTGAAGTAATAAGAATGATTTTTAAGCAAAAGCTACATGCTTATAGAAAAACAAGAATGATTTAATCAAGGATAGCTATGCCAAAGGCCAGATCAGATTATAAATTGATCTTACGAAAAGTTACATATGATTATGATAAACAAAAAACATTGGCTCTTGAAGTATTGAGATTCAACAATGCAAAATTGTATTGGAAATTGCTGAAAGGCTCTGCAAGTCTTCAGACATCTAATGGTTGTTTAAATGACTTCGTACCTATCTGTAATTCATGAGGTTGCCGACTCTCTTTTTTCGAAACCCTCTTGTATTAATCAGGAATCTTATTTACGCAATTCTGTTTTTAAAAAAAAGCCAAATAGTTCGATTCTAATTGTATTATATATTAATTCTTTGAATAAAATTAAATTTTGTACAAATGAAGAGAATAGACCTGAAATGTGTATTAATAAGAGACAGATGTTTCATCCAAATACAATTAAAGAAATTGAACGTTTACGTAATTGCAAACCCATAGACTTTTGGAGGTTATATATGATATGGTTGTACTTGGTAAAACCCCACAGGATTTGCAACATAGTTTGAAATTGTTAGAAATATATTGTAATAAATGGAGTTTATAAGTTAATACTGAGAAAAAAATAATGGTATTCAGAAAACGAGAACCTGTCAGAGCCTTGGAGAAATGGACCTATAATGATAAATAGCTATACTTTGTAAATGGTTTTAACTATTTAGGTACTGTGTATAATTATACTGGCAACTTTTCATTGTAAATGGTTTTAACTATTTAGGTACGGTGTATAATTATACTGGCAACTTTTCATTGTAAATGGTTTTAACTATTTAGGTACTGTGTATAATTATACTGGCAACTTTTCATTGTAAATGGTTTTAACTATTTAGGTACTGTGTATAATTATACTGGCAACTTTTCATTGTAAATGGTTTTAACTATTTAGGTACTGTGGAACATTTGGTTGAATCAAGAGGCATCAGCTGAATTAGGTCTTAAAGCACTCAATACCTTGATTACAAATACACGCAAATATGATTTGAAGCTAAAATGTATCTGTCAACTGTTGAACGCATTTGTTGGTTCTGTGCTAAGCTATGCGTGTGAAATTTGAGGAGTCTCAAAATTAAAAGAGATTGAACGGGTACATTGACATTTTTTAAAAACTCGTTACGTGTTAAGTCTTCCAAATGCAATATAGGTCAACAAACAAACGTTGAGACCGATATTATGTACTAGATGACGATATTTTATATTTCAATGAGAATGATGCGCAAAGTGAGTTAAAAAGTATGTTTATTAAATTAGACATTGGCATTCCATCATCATAAATTGATAAGGCGTTGCATCATTTAAAACTTGGTCGGAGTGGCGGTCCAGATCTATTTATCAATGCATTTCTAATATATGGTAAAGATTTCCTGCCGACAATATTACTTTAATTATTTAATAAAATTTTTCAAAGGGCATATTTTCAGGAGATATGATTTGGGGACTGGTAATTCCATTGCATAAGAAAGGTAGTTTGAATGACGTTAACAATAACTGAATTATAACTTTACTACATTGCATTAGTAAGTTGTTTACTCGGATAATAAATAATAGATTCAATGACTGGGAGGAAAAGTATCATATATCGAAGCATGAGCAGGATTTTGAAAAAAATATAAGTACTGTTGATAACGTTTCTATTTTACATGGACTTATTTCACATACAAATACAATTGTTTTGTGCTTTCATCGATTTTGCTAACGCACTTGATTGCGTGGTAAGGTATAATTTATGGCAAAAACTTATAATTTTGGGTCTTTGGGGAAATAGTTTCGATACTATTAGGTGTATGGTTGATACTGTTAAATCCAAGGTTAGGTATAATAATATGATTCACAATGACTTTTCATGTATCCATTGACTGAGGCAGGGTGAGTGTCAGTAACCTTTCTTATTTTCAATGTTTTTAAATGATCAACATGACGAATTATACTTTATGGTACAGACGGGAATGGCACTGGTATGATAAAGCTTTTCATTTTACTGTATGCTGATGATATTGTTATATTTTCAAGTACTCGTACAGGTCTTCAAACCGGTTTAGAATTTTGGGATGAATATTACAATAGATGGAAACTTAAGGTGAACGTTTCTAAGCCTAAGATTCTGATATTTAGAAAAAGTGGAAGGTTACCAATAAGTATGGAGTTTATTTAGAAATATTAATTAAAGGTATTACCTTGGTATTGTTCTTTATTTGGAGGATCGTTTAATGAAGCACAGATTATGTTAGCTGGCCAGGTCAGTAAAGCAATATTTTTATTGCAAAGATATAATTATAAATTTACTACTTTAAAGACAAGTCATGAAATAAGTCTTTTGGATAAACTGATATCGCCTATATTGAACTGTTGTTGTAAGATATGGGGTTTTATCCCTGCTAATAATTTTGAAAGGGTACATTTACATTTTTCTAAAAAGTTATTAGGAGATAACAGAAGTACACAAAATGATTCTAATATAGAGCGAACTTGGAAGAACGTCTTTTATTGTTAAACGATACTATATTCTTACTAATTACTGTTTTCAGATTTTGTCTTCGCAAGATGGAAAGTACATAAGTTATATCTACAATAGTATGCTGGATGACTTAGTATGGTTACCACATACAGTAACTGGACCTATTTAGTTAGAGTGTTCTTGTCGAGACTGGGATTCTATGAAGCTGGATCAACCAAGGGTAGATAATATGGACATATTTCTGTGAACTTTCAAACAAATACTGACAGGTAATTTTATTCAAAATTGGATGGAAACTTACTGAATTCTAATAGAGTTTCTTTTTACATATATATTGCTTCATGTCACCCTAAAATGTATCTTGATAACGTTCACATTTCAACATTTAGAAGTGCTATAGTTCGATTGTGAGTGTCCTCGCACAGACTGGAAATTGAGAATGGTAGGTGGACAAGGCCGTACAAACCAGCTTAAGAAAGACTATGAGTATCGTTTTACTTTAGAGTGTCACTTATATAAAGATTTAAGGATGAAATATACAGACAAATATTATTGGAAAGACCAAATATGTTTCAATTTATTGAACTTGTAAATTTAGAAAATATTACAATTGTAGGTAACTTAAATGCTTATACTATTTAAGGCTTATTAAATCAAAATTAATATTCTAAATCTAAACAACTGATATTTAATGAAGATGTAATAAGCGTTTAGATTGGTTACAATCGCGTCATTTGACGCAGAAAACTATAAGTTATTAGTTAATAACACCAGAGAGGAACTACAAAGGAATTCATGCGCCATTCTTGTGTTCTTTGACAATATTTGTAAACAATAGTAAGAACAGAGTTCTGTTATTTGTTTCTTGAATTTCCTTATTATTTTTATAACTATTTGTAATTATAAGAAGTCACCTTCATATTGTGCAGGATTCATGAAGTCATGAAGCTTGAAAACCGATTACATATTATGCATGAATCCTGTAAAATATTAAGTTCTAGAGTGACCTTTGGAGATTATAGTTATATACCGTGATAAATAGCTCTCGAAGATTTGAAAGGTCTACACTAGCTGTTATCTGATCATAAATCTCATACGATATTCGAATTGGAAAATGTCTTCCGTGTAAATGTGTGGGGTACAAAATGTATCAGATTGAATAACCTTAAGGTCTAAACAGATCTGATGATACATCCGGGTTCTTTCGAAACATAAATATTTATGTCAACAAAACATGGAATCGTCGAGAAAAATATTGAACAGCCTTTCTGTAGGTGTAACCAATGCCAAAAATTGCTCTGCGCATGCAAATGCAGATATGTATCTCATAGTTGGGGAAAAGTTGCGGATCAAGGACTTGCTGCTCCATATGTGGGTTATTGTACTTAATTTAGTTCGTAGTTTCTGTAAAAATCAATTTTGCGATGTAACAGGAGTGAATACTGTTTTCATCATATGTCCCTATTTTAACATTGACCCATCCATGTTTGAAAACTCTCAATATGTTGGCAAAACCGTTGATTTCACAAGACGAATAACGAAAAGAGCCACATTCGCAACAAAAATCAACGCAAAACTCGCCAACCACTACAACTCGACTGGGCATTCATTCGAGTTCCTCGAGATTTGCCGATTGAATCCAACCTGGGGTGGACTGATATAGAACGCACACGTAAGGAACGATATTGGATTATACAATAGAAAACTCATGAGGAGTTAGGCCTAAAAAAAAAAGTCTAACCTTCCTAATGCAATCTTATCAAAAATACAGCCAGGTATCAGTTTATCAGAAGTACGCAATTTTATTTTTGCGATAATATTTAATCAAGTAAATATTCGGTAACTCTTTAAATGCATTATTATTATTATTATTATTATTATTTTTGATTCTTGTCCATAATCCCGCTACACCATTCTCTTGACATATTTCCTTTAGTACCTCCATGCATAACTTTATCGGGTTATAAATTTCTTCTGTAAATTTTGTAGCTGGCGTTGACTTTTCGCCACGCATGGTTTTTGTCCCTTCTCCGCAGTCTGAAAGTATGTCAACACATTTTGGTTCTCTGTGCAATAGACACGATAATCCCTTCTTTGATTTTTGTTATACAACTTTGTTGTGCTGACGTGAACACAAAAGTAGTTTACCCGTTTTATGACCGTTTTTCAATTTTGTCTTCTCTTCTATATTCTATCCCTTTGTCTGTTGAATTGCCCGTCATTCAAACATGCAGGAGTCAAGAATTTCTTTTGGCTTTTGAGTTTAGTGTTTGTTTTGTGTATGTAAGTTGTTTCTTCCCCTGTCGAAGGGCTTGTTTAGCTTGAAACGTTCGGAAACTGTTGTGTGTATATATATATGGTGAATAGCAGTCCTTTCAAGGGCACTGGATCCAGCGTGAGTCTTGAGTCTGCGATTGATTACGACAATTGTACAAACAAATGACAACTGTATATATATATATACAATTTCATCTTGTCCCCATCGAGAACAGCGTGAGTCTGCGATTGATTATGACAATTGTAAAAAAATGACAACTGTATATATATATATATATACAATTTTATCTTGTCCCCATCGAGAACTCGAATTGTCCGGTCACACGTGGATTGTCGGGTTCTTTTCTGAATTCTTGGGTCAATGACCCAACTATTTTGGACCCGACAGTTTAGAAATAACAGTACAATCTACAAAAACCCTTATTAAATGTCGGTAGTCTGGCTAACATAAAGAACTCAATCATTTATTGCATGATGTGCCTTAAACCTGAATTCGTGGACCCTGTATCAGATAAATTCGTTTGTAGCCGCTGAATCCAAGTTCAATTGTTGAAGCGAATAGTACAACATACTGCACGTGTATGACAACGGATTAAACTAAATCAAATGCGTCGAATATTTGGCCATTAGATTCGGATCTATACATGGTAATTAGATTTAAAATGCACTAGACTAGTACTGCTTGGTTTTTTTAAAGACGTCGAAATATATGGTCAGATATTTCATTATTACATGGCGACTATAAAGAATCAAGTAACTTTGCATGTAATCTAATTATTTGGAAAACCCTATTTTAGAGGTCTGGAGAGGCATGGTCAGAGGGGGAGAGGTTAGTGATTGGTAAAGACTGGGGAGGAACGCACAGCTACTTTGCCGGGCGCAATCACGTGGATTTTGGGCCATAACGGGAGGGATTGGTAATAGCGGGTAGGGTAGAGGGGCCGTATGTGTTCTACACTTTCCATATAACAGATACAGTCCCCATCCCATCCCCACCCTACCTTCCATTACTACTCCCTTTTGTTATGGATCTAATCCCAGTGGGCGCAAGCTTAACATACGTAATTTATCGCAAGTAAAGAGTACAAGCCCCGCCCTCACCCCCCATCCCCAACACTTCACGGCACTAGCACAGTTTGCTTTTGTCTCAAGCATATTTTCATATTAAAGTTAAAAGTCATATCCTTTGTACCCAAAAGTTTGTGGAAAATGCATTGACTCGGGGTGTATCAGATAATTTAGACTACCCGGAGGAGGGATCATCTTAAATTGTATTTTTGGAGCTAACAGTCACTCTTATTTTTAATTTTAAAGTATAAAAATGAGTCAACGAAATAAATTATTGCGTCAACATTCGTAGCAATACATTTCACAATCTACAGAAATTATATAAACGTGAATTAAGCTCGTGTATCTAGCATATACATTTTTGAAGTGGTTTAGAACAGCCATTGTACAAATGTTCTATCCATTATTTAATTAATCTTGTACCTCTCATTTTTCCAAACGTTTTACATAATTGTCCAAGTTAATTACAATAATGCACTCCCACATCCTTTGCCAATAGAAGGATACCTTTAGTTGTTATATTATTGATGAAATATAGGATCAGTGTGGTTTACAAAATATGTACTGTACCATAAATGAGCTTCTCTGGCCTCTTCAACAAATTCACCTTATGATATTCTTGCAATACACTGGGAACCTCATTTGCATAGCAATCGAGAACGGGTGATATTTGGTACTCCATGCATTTATGTATAGGTGTGCAATCATGGGCTGGACAAATCAACTTGCCCGATGCCCGAGACAAGCCCAATTTTAGCTCGAGCAAGCTCAAGTTTGCAAGGTGCTTGCCCGCAGGCAAGTCTTCAAAAATGAGAAAGAGAGAGTGAGGTCGTGTTTAGAGTTCGTCCATGTTTTATGTTCTCGAAGATGAATACTTTGCAAATTCTACACAATACATATATCAGCAATTTACGTTAACCGAATTCGCCGAATTCAAGTTCAAGTTTCTGACGTAACCACAGACAGTAAGTAAACAGGCTCCTCCTTATTCATTATGCTGACCAATGAAACTGCCTGGCCGACTATCAAAAGTCGGCTTATCAAAGATAGTTTTGATTCATGTTGCCATTTTCAATGTGAAATTGTGATAATTTTTACTGATATAGCATAAGGCGGTCAGCCATTTTTCAATATTACACTAATACTTTCGGCAACAAAATTCTGTATGTATGTTTCCATTAGCATGTGCAAGAGAGAATGACAGATCAATTGTGTTAAAAAAAGAAATCATGTATGTGACTTTTTTAAAATTGTCTTTATGCTACGGTCAAAAAAGTCGGATCAGTGCCTTTTCCATCGAGATTAAAACAGGAGCAGTGAGAAAGAACGAGAATTAGTGGGCTAGAAGTGAAGTTAAAATATAATTTTAATTCACTTATGTATATTGAGTATATTGGAATATATCACGTTATTTTTATATCTGATACGATTCAAGAATGTAGTCGGTATGCCAACAGAAATATGGCGGCGGCCATTATGCTCCCATCAATTACATACAAATGAATCTTCCTGTCATCATATAGATGTAAGATATTTTGTCTAGGACATTCTCAAAACGTATCAGATGTAACAATATGTGAGATATTCCGGCACATTAGCCCCTCCTGGACCTAAAAAAAAGTCCTGTAAATATTTATTTTCCGTCTACCCTCAACAGTTCCCGTTAACTTTTTCTTCATAGTCATTCATGTTACTGAAAACTGGTACTACTCCCAACTAGTTTGATGAAAAAGTTTGTTTTCAGAGCAGGGCAGAAGATTTCGTTTAAACTGCAGTTACAGATCTCTCGATCTCTCTCGCGCCGTGGTGCAAATTTCAAACAGTTGCACGCTTACCTTGTGAACAGAATGAATTGGAAGAGAACTGTACCTTTAGACCGTCGCCTTGAGAATGTCGTCTTGGGCGGAGCGATTTCCTTATGAAAGGAGTGCATGCGCAGTGACTTGGTGCAAGCTTTTGAATGTGTTTTGTAAAATGATTGTTCAATGAACTAATGCTAGAAAGATCCGGTTTGTATTCATGCCTGACACAATTTCTCGTTTTCCTGGAATCCTTCAAAGCAGGGGTCTTACCGTTTGGTGTAACCTCGTGGAAATTATTTTATATGCTTTGAAAGACTTGACGTATAAAATGAACATATATTTTTACCCATTCTTAATTAGCTGTCAATGGGTCATTTGGGATAGAGATTAACATGCTAGTGTTCGGTACCAATCTAAAGTCACAAAGGCTCTCCATTAAATATCAGTACGAAATGTATAGAGTGAAAGGAATATGCTTTTGCCATGCTGGTCATTCATCTAAGAAAACGAATCTGTTATATAGTCCTGGGGCGGGAAAAATAAGCGCGAAATAGCCGGAACGTTTCTGTAAATTTTCTGTATAGTTTGATGGTTAAAATTATCATTTGGAAACACTAAAAATGCAGTAGCTTCTGGGAGCTTCGCCACCTGAGGTTCCATCCCACAGACCCCTCGCCTACTTGTTTACTTTCCCCCTAAACAATATTTCTGGATCCGCCCTTGATTTTCACCCGGATGTCTACTATTACTGAAAGGCACACCACCCATTGTATTTTATCTATGCGTAGTTGTATTCAATTCTGGATACAGTATACGGCTAAATACTATCAGCATTTTTTATTTATGACGGTATTATATTATATTATTTACAGTAATACATCTAAGAATCCCTTTGGATGACCTTACTTTGAAACACGTCCATAGGATCAACTTTCAAATCTTATTCAACAGAGTGAGTCTGGGTTCACTTTACCAGGAGATTCACGCGACACGTGGTAATAGCAGTCTTAGTTGATCATAAATAAGTCAGCTTTTTTAAATCAACATTCTCTCCAAATAGAAAAGTTCTTCTACATAGTAATTTCACAATCTTGACGTTGCTGTTATGTGGCTGATTTTTGAAAGGAAATTAAATCAACCTTTTATGATGCAGTCATATTTGTTGTCAGCATAATGACCTGAAAATAAAGTTACAGCAGTGCATAATTTTTCTACCGTTCCATATCCGAAATATGGTCACTTATTTGTAAGATGGATTCGATGACAGTGTATTCATTTGATATCTTTGAAGGAAAATCTCCCTTAAAATGAACTGGTAATACTTTTGGAAAAGAGATCCTTCTATTTTCTAGCAACAAGCTTTTATAAACTGATGTGTAGATCATATATTCGTTTTTTTCTTTTTTTATGCAGGCAAACATTACTTACACTTCTCATTTTTCATATACTGTAAAATAAAACCACTTATATTTCCTACTTTAAACATGAATTTAAAAAATCACACTTGCAATTTCACACGTATTTCTCAATGCAACCTGCTAAGCTTCCGCATGAGGAGTCATGCTGTTATTTTCTTCAGTGATACTGTTGTGGCAAGTCACAGGCGAAAATCAACTTCGTTATCTCCGGAAAAGAGATCATAGAAGATTTTCGCTCGTGACTTGCGAGGAGTAATCAGTAGAACAAGCAACACAGACTCTAAATTAATAATTCGGAATCAAGTAGTCGAATTCCTTTTTATTCAAAACAACCGTAATCACGTAACTTTTTAAGTTTCTGAGTTCCAATACTATATCATGATAAACTGGTTTTGAAAGAGGCTGATAATATTCCATATCATTTAACTGTCTCTCTGCTTCAAAAATATACTGACCCTGGTCCATGACAACAGTTGCATTTCCCTTATCTGCCTTCTTTATTACCAATGATGTGTTTTGGGATCAATTTTGCAATGCCCTAATTTCTAATTTATTGCGGTTTGAATTCTGAATAAAAGTATCATGTATGTTTTTGTTTCTAATGTCAGAAATACAGTTCTGTACATCCTCCAGCACATATGCAGGCTGCAAACTGGCCTTTTTTTTTTTTTTTTTTTTTTTTTCTTTTCTTTTTTTTAAATTTTGATTCACAAGGCTGCTTATTTCTTTTCTGAGTTGCCATATATGTGAAATAAACTGTTACCGACAAACGCTTTTCAGAATCGTTTATATCCTCATTCAGTGTGTCTATATTGTCAAGTCTCTGTATAAATTTTGACCTTTTGAAAGAAAACTGTGCTCCGCGGTAGTCTGAACGTAACGTTTTTAAATATTTACCACTGAAAATTTGAGTTTGGATTGAAACCCGGTATAAACAAAGTGTTCCAGTACTGAATGTAAGCAGCCGTAGTCTCGTCTGTTTATTTTGTCAGTCTCTGTACGGAACTTGGAGTCTTCTAGATTAGGGATAAAATTGGATTTTTTGGAATAAAAGAATTTATCATGTCCAAGTTCCTGCGTTCATCTAGAGGAAGTTTCGAAGAGTAATTCACCAGCTGAAAGTGACTTTTTTAAGTGCCAATTTTTACCACCTTTATACAGAATCATCGTATTTCAGTTGCGTTCTCGTGTGCGTCTTCAGTGTCGTGTTGTTGCTGGTTCGAATTCTAGTGGTTGGAGAGGTTAGTCAGTAAAGGGTCGTACGTTAGCAAACAGACAATAATGCAGACAGAGAAATACTCTACACAGACAGAAATACTTATATATAGAATAATACCTCAGATAGATTGATTGATTGATTGATTGGTAGCTGGAGATATATAGATAGGTACATATGTATGGTTAGATAGGCAGACGACAGAGAGAGAGAGAGAGAGAGAGAGAGAGAGAGAGAGAGAGAGAGAGAGAGAGAGAGAGAGAGAGAGAGAGAGAGAGAGAGAGAGAGAGAACTCTATTACCAGGGTAGGAACATGAAGACATAGTCACATCGTAATGATTCCTTGTTTTATCCGCCATTGATTTCGCATTGATAATTGACCAATAACTTCGACAACAAATGTTCAAAAATTATGTACATTCTTTATTTGGGTTAGATGTATGTCTTGCATCTGGTATAGATTAATAACATTCCTGATATCAAATTTCTTTATACTGTATTGAATTTTGTTAGATAACAACAAGATAAAGACTTGTAACAAATGAAACGCATACATACAGAAATAATATAAATATCTTAAATAATATCATTAACATGATAATTGCGATTGCAAAGTGAATCGAATGTTTTTCAGAAAACTTATTATCACACCCGCTCAAATGTATATCCGTATTCACTAACATCGTAGAAGTGGGGTGTAGGTAGATCTTCACATGGGTCATCTGGGTCTTTTGATGACTTTAGGGTGCAGTCTGATATAATGGCACTCGTTATATTTAGCCAGTACTGACTTGGGTTAAAGTTTTCCACTACCGTTAATCTGAAATGTTTTAATGCTTGTCATATATATATATATATATATATATATATATATATATATATATATATATATATATATATATATATATATATATATATATATATATAATGTATATATCCCTCCATCCCTCTCTCTCTCTCTCTCTCTCTCTCTCTCTCTCTCTCTCTCTGATTATCAATATCCATTCGCAAGTATTGAGTAGATCTTTCTAGGTTTGCTTGTACAGGTGAACTGTTGCATAAATAAAGTATGAAACAGTATAACATATCACATGGCGACGACATTGGTGTAGTTATGTAATGAAAATACTTTCAAGTACGATTTCATTTTGCAATTAAAAAAAATATATTAAATTCTTCTATAATACTGTGCATGTATATGTTCCATGCATTTCAAATATATCAAGTGAATACTCGTGTTGTTCTCTATTTCACAAAACGTAATGTATAAGAAAACTATGACGCTGATGGTATGTGATAAAATTAACCCGGAGTCTTGTTGTCTATGTAAATTATTTACATGTTCGAATTTATATGATGTTTACAATTATATGTATATAATACCGAATATCTGTTTTGTTTGGTTTTTAACGGCATATCAACACATGAACTCTTTTGTTTGGTGTTTAACGGCATATCAACACATGAACTCTTTTGTTTGGTGTTTAACGGCATATCAACACATGAACTGTTAAGTCGTGAGGTGACAATTGAAGTAAATTGCCTTGCCAAGACACACCACACCGCCGACCCGGCTGGTCCGGGCAGAACCCGCACACTTCTGATCCCGTGTCCGGTACGCTAACCAGTAAACATCAGCGGTTCGACCCAAATATTGACCTCAGGTACCGAGCTTTTCAATCGTGCCATCAAATGATTTACACAGAAAATATGGCATTTTTCAAATATAACCTGGAAAAGCGAGAGCACACTGATGTAAGTAAACTTGAATTAAACCATAGACCATATATACATTTTAAAAAGAAATTTTAAATACCTTAGACGGACTGAGACACTGGCTCAATTACTCACCTGAATATGAAATCTCCCATGGGTTCAGAAGGGGCCATCCAGGAAAATGTCACGGCGGCTTTCTTTTTTGGATTTGAATGTGTAAGACCAGTCTTGTTTTGCTGAAAAAGAAGATTGATATTATTGTTCACAGAGACTACTTAGAACACCCATTCTATGTTAGTGAAACGAAAATGTCTTTTACTCTCATCATGTGTACCGACAGTAGCCCAATGTATTTTGTTCTTATAATTGTATACGTCTTGAAAGCAACTTAATGTATTTTACTCGATTATACGTATCAGTAGAGTAACGTGATATGGAATGCTGTATTATGTTGAATGAAGAGCGTCAAGACATGCGTCAAAAAGAACCCGAAGAGGATGTGTTTGATCCGAATCTGTAAACAAGACGTGATGAAGCAGTCCGTTACTAATACTAATAATGTATTAATTATACACCATACATATAGTGACCATAGTAGAGAAGGTAATACGCATGTTATTTCCATGATTACTTTGCTAATTAATATTAAAACGGCGCAAACTATGAACTGTTCACCCAAAAGACAAGACCCAAAAGGGACAACAGTGTAATGGATATATATATATATATATATATATATATATATATATATATATATATATATATATATATATATATATATATATATATATATATATAAATATATATATATATATATATATATATATATATATATATATATATATATATATATATATATATATTCTCACCTAATAGGAATGTCAAGTCAAGGGAAGGTATTTGGCATACAGCTACTGTGCTACTATAGCTATTCATCCAACAGGGTCTACAGTGGAGAGCACGTATATGGATACTGCAATCTGTGATCTATTCACCTAACAGGGACCCCAGTGGATGAGAGTGATGTAGATACTGTGATAGATTCAATCAACAGGAACCACCGCGGAGGGGAGGTATATAGATACTGTGATATATTCAATCAACAGGAACCACCGTGGAGGGGAGGTATATAGATACTGTGATATATTCAATCAACAGGAACCACCGTGGAGGGGAGGTATATAGATACTGTGATATATTCAATCAACAGGAACCACCGCGGAGGGGAGGTATATAGATACTGTGATATATTCAATCAACAGGAACCACCGTGGAGGGGAGGTATATAGATACTGTGATATATTCAATCAACAGGAACCACCGTGGAGGGGAGGTATATAGATACTGTGATATATTCAATCAACAGGAACCACCGTGGAGGGGAGGTATATAGATACTGTGATATATTCAATCAACAGGAACCACCGTGGAGGGGAGGTATATAGATACTGTGATATATTCAATCAACAGGAACCACCGCGGAGGGGAGGTATATAGATACTGTGATATATTCAATCAATAGGAACCACCGCGGAGGGGAGGTATATAGATACTGTGATATATTCAATCAACAAGAACCACCGTGGAGGGGAGGTATATAGATACTGTGATATATTCAACCAACAGGGATCACATTGGATGGGAGTTATATAAATAATGTGATGTATTCATCCCACACGGATCATAGCGCATAGGAGTTATATAGATAATGTGATATATTCATCCAAACAGAGACCACCGTGGAGAGGTGGAGGTATAGAGATATTGTTAATTGATTTGATTTAGGGATCTTCACCGAGGTTTATATAAGTCTAAAACCATCCAATTTTAATTTCCTTTAAATCAATGCCTAAAAATGCGACGAGCAACGCAGAAAGCGAGACAGATTATGTTCAAAGTGTCCGACTGAAGACAAAATGTCGTTACCAACTGATGTCACCCTTGACATCACGGTTCTCAGAGTCTGCTTCAGATACACTCTAATACAAGACTATGAATCGAAAAAAGTCAACATTTTCATTGGATAAACATCGATGGATATAGAGTTATGACAACTAATGTTAAAGGACGATGTCTGAATACGGTCGGTCGCTATTAAGGGGTAGGTAGTATATGTTGCATTTAGATATGTATTACGACTGGTTGAGCAGGAGGCACTTAGTTCTCGCACCGTATTAAATAACATGTAATGAAGCAAAACAAAACTCGTTGTCAGTCTCATGATGTTCTGAATGGTAGGCGAATTAGCCTTTCTCTATAGTCAATTATATTTTCAGGTGGTCAGCTATCCAATTATATCTACAGGTGGTCAGCTAGCCAGTTATATTTACGGGTGGTCAGCTAGCCAATTATATCTACAGGTGGTCAGCTAGCCAGTTATATTTACAGGTTGTCAGCTAGCCAGTTATATTTACAGGTGGTCAGCTAGCCAGTTATATTTACGGGTGGTCAGCTATCCAATTATATCTACAGGTGGTCAGCTAGCCAGTTATATTTACAGGTGGTCAGCTAGCCAATTATATTTACAGGTGGTCAGCTAGCCAATTATATTTACAGGTGGTCAGCTAGATACTTATCGTCGGCTTCTAGTCGCTGTGTCAGGTAGTTTCAAATGTTTAACAGCCTATCAGATCACGATTAGGTTATTGATGTGCATCAGAGGCGCACAGACACTACATGGTCTGATTGTGCAAATCCCTTTTTAAGTTCTGTTTTTTGTTTGTTTGTTGTTTTTTTTTTTTTTTTTTGTTTTTTTTTTTTCCTTTAGAATCCCCAATACACCAGTCCACCTTACTTTCTGAGGTGGACTCAAATATTAAGGATTCTGTTAGATTCTGATGCCTAACAGCGTATCAGGTCACTATGAGGAGCACGCGTTCTCGACGACAACCAAATTAAGAATAAAGGAAAGGGGTAATCTTCTCCCTTGTATAGAGGAGGCCTCTAGGTTTCATTTGTTAGCTGAGAGTGGCCTTTGAGATGGATGAAGACCAGACGAAACGACCGACCTCGACAGGCGACTGAAAGGTCCGACTCCCACCAGATTTATTAGAGTGAAGCTTGGTTGCGAACCTCTATATGGACCAGGAAAATGTATCCATTCAAAAGAATTTCATGAAGAATAGAAAAACGAGTATAACCTGAATTAACTATCAGTTCTAAGATAACCTGTATTAACTATCAGTTCTGAGATAACCTGTATTAACTATCAGTTCTGAGATAACCTGTATTAACTATCAGTTCTGAGATAACCTGTATTAACTATCAGTTCTAAGATAACCTGTATTAACTATCAGTTCTGAGATAACCTGTATTAACTATCAGTTCTGAGATAACCTGTATTAACTATCAGTTCTGAGATAACCTGTATTAACTATCAGTTCTAAGATAACCTGTATTAACTATCAGTTCTGAGATAACCTGTATTAACTATCAGTTCTGAGATAACCTGTATTAACTATCAGTTCTGAGATAACCTGTATTAACTATCAGTTCTGAGATAACCTGTATTAACTATCAGTTCTGAGAGCATCGTTTATTAAATACGAAAATTCCTTCATATTCTGGCTCGTTATAAATGAGTCCCAGTGTATGTTTGTATTAGTTATGGACCAGCTCTCTTACCGGTCCGCACACGGTGTGGGTGTCGGAAGCGGTCGGTATGAACGTCCCCAACAATTCGCTTGTATTTGTCGTGGAGCGGGCCTGCAGAAGGACGCCACGGATCATATGGCCCTCCTGCGTTGGTGTAATACTACCTGGAAAACATCAGGACGATAAAGATAATAATAATGCTTGGAAGACAAGATACAAGTGTCGGAGAAGTTGTAATAAATCTACAAAGGATGAAACACCTTAAGCAATATTAAGTTTTGCTTTTCATAAAAAGTGAATACCTGATATGAAATTTTGTTCAGAACCATGGGTAAATGTTACAAAATGTATTTCTCAGGTTTCATAAAAATGTATGTAGTAGAAATGGCAATTCCATCAGGAAATACTCGCATGCTATACGATAAGTTACCATGTTCGCATACAGCTGTTTGTCAGCAAAAATTCTGATTTTAATAATTCCATCCTCTCCCATGCTTTATTCTTGTTGACATTTCTATGATTTCAGTCAGTTTCATGCACTTGTAATGGTTTGAAAGGGTTATATATATATATATATATATATATATATATATATATATATATATATATATATATATATATATATATATATATATATATATATATATATATATATAATAATAATAATAATAATAACTTAAACACGTTTTAACTAATTTACCTGTTATGACGCTGCCTGCTTTATATGACGTGGTAGCAATGTGGATTGCGAAGGGAGGGTCCCCAGAGACCGTATCGGCACCATGACCGGGAACCATGCGGTCACATGCTATAGGGGGCGCTCCGGTCGGCAGCGAGAATGCTGACGTCACCAAAAAAATTATCGACAATGCACAACGTAGCATGGTAGTTTTACAGCCTGAAAAAAATAGGTCTGGTTTAATATAAAGGAAGAAATAAAATATAATTAGAAGATAGATAAAACTGCAATAGGTCCAGATTTTTTTGCAAAATTTCATGAAGCTTAAAGAAAAAGGACAATTAATATTGTCGATGGGCAAACGCTTTTCCTCGCAAATGTATGCTCTGAGATTTGAACGTGTGACCATAAAGATGCTAAGTGCAATGCATCTCGACTACTTGAGGATTTACTAACTGAGAGGGAAATGTCCGTTTTTCAAACTTAATTTTTGCCACCTTCCGAAACAACTTTATTGATATTTGTGGTCAAGTGAACACTCTGTGAATGAAGCCAGAAAGACATAGTACCGTTGACTGCGTTTTCTAGCGACGTATTCATGTGTAAATATTAATTTTTAAAAAGGAGTTGTTGTCTATCATAGGAAAAGAAAAATATGTCACAGTCGTCACAAACTATGAGATGAACGTTCGTAAAGTTTCACGAGGAAGCCTAGAGATAGCAACTACTTATATTAAAAGGCTGTTTTCACTGACTAGATAAATAGTATTGGATTTAAATGTCAAGAAGAAATAAAATCATATAAACTTATTAAATATCAAGGTCTTACCTTTGAATATTTTGCATCCCAATGATTACCTCGCTGTATCGCGCTTGTATTACTAAAATCTCATCACATGATCCCGGAGGAAGTTAACTCTGTCACAGGAGAGTCACACCTGGGTGTAAAATTGGGAGCAAGTTATCTTATCATCCGTTCAATGCTTCAAGTAATCTGTATATGATAGTGTTGGGCTAAACAGAATTTGCGCTGGATCGTAATGACTGGGTCATATCACGTCATTCTATCGGATACCTTAAAGGGAAGAAGAAGAAAAAAGTCGGACGAAATATTTCAGTCCCCGAACATTACAATAACAAAGTGTCACCTGTTTACGCAAGTGGGAAACAGAGTTTAAGTAAATTTTACTGCCAGTGATTAGTCAGAATGCTTCGGCAAACCAAACAATGTACTGCCGATAGTGAGGGATATTCATTTAAACAGACTGGACATAAAGAGATTGTACATGCGTATTTAGAAAGCGCCAGCTTAATTGTTTCATCTGTTTAGCATCGGTGGCCAAGTGAAAAAGACCCTTTGTGTGCCGTGCGTGCAATGTTTAGTACATATTTTTGTTATCTTTTTTGTTTTATAGGAAAGCTAGATGAGCGAAGAATAGCTACACCTCTGCAATTGTGCTCTACATCTGTTTCAGCTCAGTTGGTAGAGTCGGACTCGTAATCCAAGGTTCGCGGATTCGATAGCCGACATGGAGTGCTGAGCCCGCTGCCTTATTGCGTGATTGGAAAAGGCACTTAGCTCCAATGGTGCAAGTAATCCGGTACGGTCAGGTACGCCGTACCAGTAAAACATTTATTGTCGGTACGGTCGTACCGGAAAGACGGGGTGTGGGGGGGGGGGGGATAGGGGAGGGGGTCGATACAGTACCGGTACGAGTTAAAATCTACTTGCACCACTGCGTAGTTCCCATTCTCTCGGCGTGTTCATGGCTGACCTAGATACAGTCAGAAGCGCTACTGCTCAAGGGAAGTGATGAATTAAACCCAATAATTCAAAATGTGAGCAAAGTTTCACACATCTTTTATCATATTGTCAAATAAAAATGTGTCATCATTATTTCAATCCACTAGAGAATCGGAAAATTTAATTGGTTTTGATGCATTGAAGCAATAATATCCATCGCCAATATTGAGTCTATGTAATCCTGTCACCCATAATCGGATCCGGATGACGAGTCTCTCAACCAGGTTACGTAGAGCGTGAAGGGGATCGTCGCCAATATTGTGTTAAAACCAACAAACCAACATTAATTTACAAACAGGCAGTATTAGTATGTAAATTTATATTAGTATGATCTTTATGGTGTAAATTAAAAACCATACTTAGTGTGGGGGCTCAGATGTATTACATTGTGACGTCATTGATATAATGGGATGTCTGTGCACTTACTACCTCATCATCTTATCAAGTCATCATCCATGTGCTCCATCACTGCAGGAAAACATTCTATAGTTTTCCTCCTATCTATTATGCAAAATCTTCAAAGTCTGCACCAAAGCCACTCAAGGCAAAAGATTGTAGAACATGCAATATAAATACATTCTGATACAGATATGAAAGATTATGGTTTTCCCCAGGAAGCATTTGTACCACAAAATTTACAGCGTTCTGACAATTGCTTGATCGCACCGAGGGGAGGTAATCTCCTGTATGGAGTATGTCTCTTCTTGTAGAGAACTGGAAAGTTGATGGTTGGTTAATAGTAGTTTACAAAAGGACATTGCCAGCACAGTAGTAAAATTAAATTAGTACGATCTTTTTAAAATCAAAAGCAAACTGATCCACTGAGATTTGTAAACTACTCTAGCATAGCTGCTGAGCTTGCACACTAGTATATTTAAATTGGTACGATCCTCTTCCGCGAACAATAAATGATCCCACTTGTAAATTTAATTTCATCTCTGTCTATATCTATCCACTCTACATTCTAGCATAGCATTGAGCTAGCACACTTGAGAAATTTAAATTTGTACGGTCTTTTTTCCACTGTAAATGAAAATAACTACTCTAATAATATGTTTTACTTCTCTCTCTCTCTCTCTCTCTCTCTCTCTCTATATATATATATATATACATATATATATATATATATATATATATATATATATATATATATATATATATATATATATAGTGCGAACAGACTAAACTTGACTAAACTATTAAAAAATGACGCACCGCTGTGTGATTGGCCATGTGAGCCAGGATTTGAATCATGTTTTCCCTGAACCTAATACGAAATTTAGCATGCCATTAATGTAAAATAATGTAAAATTGTATAGAGCCACAACCAACAATAACTTCTTACGAATGTACACATCTTTTGCATAGGCTTTGATCAGGTAAAATAAATAAAAATAATCACACTAAGAAACTAATTCTAGCACTTTTTACATCACTATATCACAATCCTTACTAACATTATATTGAAATCGTGCTACTACAATAAATGGAGATGTTAAAATGCAGGGATACCACAACACGTGAATAAATAAATACAGCTCGCAAGCGTTAAAGCAGTAAAGTGAACATCAAGCATTGTGTGTTAGTCTTAAGAGATTTTATATGTTAGTAAAAAACTCGATAGTGTGTGTGTGTGCTTGCCAGAGACAAATAGGGAAAAATGAAAAAATGCCAAAAAGAAAAGGGCTAAAAGAGAATAAAAAAGTTTCATCAATCTTTGAGAAGTCGTGAGCAACATAGTCTTAATTATTCAACCTGTGCGACTTTGTTGCATGCTAATTAGCTACTCCTGCAATCAAACTAGTATGGCAGTTGTGGTGAAAGGTACAAATCCAGCAGCAACAAAGCAAACTGTACACATTTAAGTAGGAAGAATTTCAGCATTTTCAGATTGCTCATTTTCCGTTGCCTTTGTAAAATTGATTTGTCTGAATCTTATCAAATTAGAACACAATGCAGATAAATCTAACTTAAATGCCAAATATTCCGTGATTTTGTTTTTATTTCCGTATATTGTCGTGGTCATGTTTCAGTTCATTTATGAACACTCTAAGTTATCGATTGGATGACTTTTGATTAGTATTGATGGCATTCTATAAATTACAACATCTGACATGATCTGGAAATTTTAACGGCTCTAGCATTGATAAAAATTTCATATGTCTTCTTGACTTGTTTCTCTTACATGTTTTCAAACTCTTTTTAGTCACGTTTTACCGGTTGTCTCTTTGTATGTTCCATTTGCAATAGTTATGTTTAATTCCTGTTTGCACTGTTAAGTTTCTGAAGATTGTAGGATATTTCAAATATCTAAAAAAATCCCAATTCTTTTTCAAACTGTGCCTTGTCAA
Organism: Margaritifera margaritifera; assembly: GCA_029931535.1. Lineage (NCBI taxonomy): Eukaryota > Metazoa > Mollusca > Bivalvia > Unionida > Margaritiferidae > Margaritifera > Margaritifera margaritifera. The sequence goes on along the minus strand of JAQPZY010001583.1, from coordinate 291,378 downwards.
TTATTTTCGCTTTTTAGATAAGCAAATGGCTGAGGGGGCGAAGATTTTGAAATAATAGAATTTGAAAATCCTTTATATAAAGATGATGATATGGTACATGCATCAAATCCACACAAACGTTGATGATACTGCAAATCTTACTAGTGGTTTTGCAGATCAAGATCTATAATGTTTTTGACGACGTAACAAGTAGAGTAACGCAGTACGATCAAACCAAAACTATATTGGAGGAGGTATTCAAAAATTCTGGTTATAAACTGGGCTTAGACTTCGTTAGCAAATATACAAAATGTATGTATACAGATGGTAATTGGATTTTGCACAATGAATCCACAGCCAAGATTCGGTGGCGCGGTTAATCCGAATATCACCTAGAAAAGTGGTAAAAGACATTAAGCACCTAGTTCAACAGAGAAGAAAGTAGGGGTATACAGTTTTATGAAAGAAATAAATATCGAGTATTCAGCAAAGTATCAAAAACCTCCTACTTCCAGTATAACAGCTGAAAACAAGGAATGATTAAACGGACATAGAGGAAAAGAAGAAACACAACCTAAATATCCGCTTGAACCTACTGTTGTACAAACGGCAAATAATATAAGATACTGGAGGTCCAATATTGAAAGGAATTTTGACTGATACAAACGAATTTAATAAGGCAATTAGAGAAGGAGATCTACTGGTTTCAGTGAATTTTTTAATAAATTAGATGGAGCTTTCAGGGAAGACGAAAGAGCCTTCCAGTGACAAGAGCGAAACTAAAATAGAACAAATAAAGAAGTAAAGTGTCTCTTTGCTAGACGAATATCTTGTTTTATTTGTTTTAGCATTACTGGGTTTGTTATTTGAATTTATGATTAAATGTGTAAACAAAGCATCGTGTAGAGTCTGAGGTTCGTGACCTATTTCAAAAAGTAAATCATAGCAGATCCTGCAACTATTTATGTCAATATAAATGTTAGCTTGTTTAATGGTCACTGTTGATTTTTGGTGTTCCTAATTTGCCACATGCCCTTTAAACATTAGATAATCGAATAGCATTGACAAACATGAAAGTAGCCATATCGTGGCCAAAGACGAGGTGTTGCGGAGGAACATCATCGTCATAATGGTTCTTCTTTACATAATTTTACCCACTTTGTCTTCTTCTTGTCCTCTACAGTTTCTTGTCATACTGTCACGAATTGTTTATTAACCTTTTGTTACCTCAGTATTTATGTTAGGGTTTAATCCAAATTTAAACGAGTCACTGGATTTCAGTAAATTGCTCTTTTATCCGACGATACTACCCATGTTCTTAACCATATCACACGCTAATGAAAAGATAACATCACCACCAACAGCATACTTCAATATCACTTTTATATCTGTTATGCAGTGTAGATATTTTGCCATAACAGTGTCATTGGTGTTGTATGTTTATTCTCCTAAATCAGAACACCTTTTACAATCTGTTGATATACAGATATAGCTCCTAGCTCCAATAGATATACAGATATAGCTACTAGCTCAAATAAAGTTTTAAGAGTGCCAGGTACTTTTGAAACAGACTGTGATGGACGATCTTTTTTGTACCTGCGCACCTAAACTAAAATCACAAATGATTTTATGCTTTGATTCAATCTATTAAGTACATTAACATCATTCATATTCCCTCATCTGTTAAATCATTATTATCTTGCAGAAAGAAGCAAACCAAACCATTAGGTTCATCTTTGAGTGCCACATAATTCATTTCATCAGCTGACAATGTTTTCCAGTATTGAACATTACCTGATCCATAATTATATTTACGTTCGCATGCAGCTAACACAAAATTAGGTGTAGACTCTGCAAAACATTAGTGTACAGTTTTATGTTATTCTTTCCCGTGTTTGATCACGTATTTATTTTTTCCCTTGAGGTGTATCTAGTCATAATGTGAAGGATATTTAAAGTCGTTACAGATCATATTATATCGTATGATATCAATGCTATTGTTTTTTGGTTTAAATACATGGTCATCGGTAAAGGTATTTTACATTCAGGCAGCTGTTTTCTCATCTCGAAATATACATGAATTTTGTATACTAATTTGACAACTTCTAGTACATTTTAGTATATCGATTACATTAGTGAAATCCCACAATCAGATGTTGCTATGAACATTTCCCCGTTTAGTTGATTATACCAATATCGCATGTCACACAGTGATCTGCATCTTTTCGAAAGAGTCATCATTTTCAAATTTTAAACAGTAGCTTTAAAAAATGTTTGATGGTTTGTATATAAAAAAACAATCTTTCAAGTGTAGTGCATTTTTATTTCGTGAAATCTTTTGTAATATCAAGGTTCACTGGAGCGTTAAACTTGAATGCATGACAAGGGTAAGGTGCTGTACGTGTTATGTTTTTAAAATCTCAATTTCATCGCAAGAGGTGATGTATCCCAAAGTGAGAACACATTAGCATTAGATTACATTACTTTTATGCATGAATCCTTTTTAAGTATATATAGGGTCTAAAAAAAAGTATAGTGTCTGCTATTATGAGTAAAATTTGCTAAGTCCATTTATCTACGATAAAGTGTTATCTTTAGCTAACCCATTATTTAAATTAAAGATATTAACATAGTATTGCTTTCTTTGTGCCAGTGCACTGAACCTATGTATACCGTTGTTACACATTCACTTGAAATTTGAATTCACTGTCGATTATTTTTCTCTAACGTTTCGTTTCCTCCTTTATACTATCAGATTAACAGAGCTTTTTTACACAATCTTTGCCTCACGAGTATTTTGTATTTCTTTAATTTTTTTTTTTTTTATATTTCGGCTTCATTCTTTTGCATTTGTAACATTTTCAAACTTCTGATTGTGCTTCGTACACATGAACTCTGCATGACTGTACCATTTATTTCAGGAGCTAAATTTCAGTTTTGACTAGATGCTAAACGAAAGTTCTGAAAAATATGTATTTAAAAAATATATCTACACGTTGTAAAAGGTGTACTGATTTTTACATCATCCAGATGGCGTTCAAATTCTTCCCATATGAACTGATTCTGGATAATTGTGTGGACATCTTTTATGATTTACGGTTTCATCGATGAGTAAAAATTGTTCATGGTAAAAATGTCATACTGGAAACATGTGTAGCTGACTGAGTATTTATTTGAATTGTTGTTATACCTTCTTTAACTGCAATTTAAAAGATGTTTAAATTCTCCTATGATTGCATCAACGTCTACTTGATTTCAATTACTCCCATGTTGTTCAGGATATCGTTTACCAGCTTATATTCTTTAGCATTGTATTTGTCTTTCAACTTTGTTTAAATCAACCTCCTTTGTGTAATGTTATCTCTTTGCATTTTTCCTGTGAAATCATTTATTACCCAGCTAGAACACTGTTAATATCGCAGTATCATTATATTTACCCTGTACCATTTTCTTACTTAAGTGCGATGAGTTTATTATTTACTTATCTTTTGCCTCTATTGTGTAGTAAATACAATTTCTAATGCCGTTCATATTTTACCGCCTTCATTTTCTAATTCGCCACTGCTTTCCACATATGTCACATTTTGGAAACTCATTATGTTTCAAACACTTTACGTGCTCTTTATCACTTCAGTCTGTGTATTTTACCTGTATTCTTCTGGCTGTTTTGAGATCGGTTTTTTCTTCAACTTTGTATACTTCAGCTTGTTTATCACACACAGCTAACTCTTATTTGCTAAAGATTCCTTCTATATGCTATCTCTTTCAGTCTTCCAAGTTGTAAACAACCAGATCACCTTAAAGTACTTGCCTGAGTTTTAACATCGTAGGTAAAGTAAGGATGGTTGCTCTTTGCAAATATTGTTTTGTATTTTGAAATTCTTATTGTTTCATCAATTTTAAATGCATCAGTTGTCAAATAACCGAATATATTGATCTATACTTTTTGATCTGTTTTCTTCGTTACCTGCCTCAGCTGGAGTCTATTGATGTGTAATGAGTGTTATTGTATCCCTCTGCTGGAGTCTATCGATGTGTAATGAGTGTTATTGTATCCCTCAGCTGGAGTCTATTGATGTGTAATGAGTGTTATTGTATCCCTCAGCTGGAGTCTATTGATGTGTAATGAGTGTGATTGTGTGTTATTGTATCCCTCAGTTAAAGTTGGTAACAATGAACCTATTATCTTGTTTCATTTTGAGTGAAATACTTCCACATTTTTGTCTTCATAGTTCTGCTAAACATTTCCACTCCAGATGCCTATTTGTCTGAGTAACTTGAAAGGTATTCCATGTTTACTTTTTCTAGCAAACCCTTAACGTTATGTTTGTAAAACTATTTTCTGTCATGAGACCGTATCTTTTCAGTTGCTCGCTCTTTGAGCAGTTCTCTGAAAGGTGAAATTAGAATTCCTCAGTGTCATTATGTATTTTGCGACAGAGAAGATCATACGTATTTAACTCTGCAATTGTGCTTGATCAGTAGCTGTAATTTGCAACAACAGTTAGATGAAATGTGAATTTATGAGTGAATCTTTTTTTTTTCTTCGATTTTGTTTTAAATTTTTATATTAAAATCCATACTAATTTAAATTTGTAAGTGTCATATCACTGACTGTGTGTAAACTACTACTAACAAACCATCAAATTTTGAATTCTATACAACATTGGGCATACTCCACATAGGGTATTTCCTACTCTTGATAGGTTCACGCCACTCCACAACACTGTAAATTTTGTGGAACAATATTACCTGAAAAAAAAATGAATCTTTGAGAACTTTATCAAGATGTATTTCTATTGTATTTTGTGCAATCTTTTGTGTTAAATGACTTTAGTGCAGAATTTGAAAATTTCGCATAAGGAAGGAGGAACAAATCTCGAATACTTTAATTGCAGTAACTGAGCACATGGTTGATGACGTAATAAGGTAACATGTGCGCAGACATCGCAATATATGAACGACTTCACCATGTAATGTATCTAAACCCCATCGCTTTCTATAATTTCCATTCCCTTCATTTTTATGGGATTCATTTGCGTGATAAGGGATGAGAAAGTAGGTTCCAGTCAAATGTTTGGTGTACTGATCCGCAGAAACGATGGACTAAAATTGAGATCTTTCACAGCAGTGTCATGGCTGCGATATAATCTGAAATAGTTTGAGCAGTTCGGATGAAGAAGGTGATAATCTCTCGCATTACCGTCAAATTCAGAAGAAGGCATACCACCGTCTACCACTAGGTAAATGGTATTGTATATTATTGTATAGTGGGTTTCTTTCGCGGACGAAAAATTAGTCGATTTCGTTTTAAAACAGGGGATTTTAATTTTAGATATTTTAGAGATTATGGATCTGGACAGATGTAATATATGACTTGATAATGCTGACGAAATTTATTTTCGTAATCTCAGTGTGAGACAGCAACTATGCGGTATTATACAACGCTCATTAGCGTCAACAGTGTTCATTTGGATACAACAAACTAGTCTCTAAGATATGTCTAAGTATTCACCTGCGTCCAAGTCACTTTTTAAAAGTAGACTCACCTCTATGCTGTGAAGTATTGTACTCATCACCGTGTTATTAATATTTTCACCTTAAATTCAATATTGACGTAAACTGAGGTTTGAATCAAAATATAATGCGAATTCAAAAAATATATCGTTTCGTTACACGCATTCTTTTCCAGATATCATTTTAGTGCTATCAGACATTAAAGATCTCAAATCAAGTAGTTTGTGGTATACAACCGTATCCATGTCGATTTAAAATATTGTATTGTCTAGGTCTGGGGCGCTGGATGGCCGAGTGGTCTAAGGCACTCACTTAAATATCACTCACATTGCACCTATGTCCGCGTGGGTTCGAATCTCGGTTCGGCCAACGTGGGTATGTGAGAAAGCTTTCCAGTAGCTTCCCATCGGTCGGTGGTTCTTCTGGAGGTCTTCCCGGACTCTTCCTCCACTAAATATACTGGCCGCCATGTATAGCCTATCATGTTCTGATTAATGGCGTTAAACCCACAAAACCAAACCAAACCTTATTCTCAATATTAAACATTAAAAGCATCCATAATTTTACTAGGTATATTTGCAACAACCGCGGTTTACTGGATCAGATTGAAACATTATTAAAATCCATTATTGTACTTAGTACACTTGCAACAACCGCGGTATATTTGATAGAATTGAAGTAGAAGTAAACATAATAAAGATTAAGACATAGGTTTATATTTTTTATTTCTTCAATAAAAACCAGGTTTATGTGTTTTCTTTTCTTCAATAAAAGACAGCTTCTTTAGTGCATTTAACTCAAATCCCATATTGGACTGGCTCTTCCCACCTGACCCATTTTTGCTTTTAAATCATGAACATTAACCTTGACAGTATAGATAACACAGCATGATGGATGTCATTAACTATCATTGGAGTTACCACGCTGACACCTATATGCGTTAAGGGTTCACTGTAAAATTGGATTAAGATTTGATCATCAAGTGAGTGTACATGTGACTACTGATACATTTAGTCATGAGACAATAGATCACAATACAATGAAAATGCACCCAGTGAACTTTTCCGCTATCTCGGGTTAAATAAGGTACAGTCAGACATAGCTATATATGTTCATGCAAATAGAAGGACCTGTTGTACATACTAGGATGTGAATGTAAAATGGGTCATCCTGCTTGAACATAGGGTCTGCAGACCCGCCCGCACATTATTGCAACAAACTTCCTTTGCAATACGAGACAAGAATGGACATGGGCAAATACACAACAGTGGCTGATATTTTATGCACACACACACACACACACACACACGTGCGCGCGCGCGCACACACACACACACACACACAAACACACCAGAAATGACACATTCAGTATGTACACTCAGAATACCCCAATTTCCCCCACGCATATTAAACGTGATTATTTTGTGTTTGAGTTTAACAATGTATTGTCATATAATCTAAAAATTCAGAACAGCTTCAGAAAAGGAATTCAACTATTCTCATTGGTTGGTTTCAACGTATTGCCTTTAATTTCCATTTACATGACAAAAACGTAAGTTCTTCCAGTTTTCACACATTTCGGCTCAAAGGGTTACCTACCCCACTTTCAATAGCCTTTTATGCTAGTTCAGCACACATTTAACAAACAATATCCGTCCCCCAGTTGTCAAGCTATACAACTGAGACGAAATATTTTTGAAGCTCAGTAGTGGCATTTTCAAAGGCTCGGTCACTGATAACTACAACTGTATTAAAGGCTGTCTCTAAGATACCTGGTATGAGAAGATTTATATTTTAGATGCCATATTTTCACGTGGATCCGGAAACTGCATTTCTAACAGTGGAGTGACACGTTAAGAATAAACACAAATTTCAGATTTTGCTTTTCGTATATATATCAGAGCAACAAAGCATGACTTTTAAATTTGGTTGTGTTTGCTCCAGTGGTATTTTGTTCACAGTACAATCTGAGTTACAGAATGGGGCTTAAATTGCATAACCTTTTTAAGTCACTGGCTTCATTATTTAAGGTTCAAACAAAATGGCCAACATTCTATACAAGTCAGTATATCTAGTCCTTGTTTTTTGTGGGCGTTCTTTTATTTGCTTTTTCCCCCCTGTTGTTGATAATTGTGAGCTTGTAGAAGTATTATAATTTTATTGCAAAAATAAAACAAAAGATTGTCTAATAAAAACAAAACATAAAAAGTTCTGGCTACACATTCCCAGCCATATTGCCATGACCTTAAATAATGGAGCAATTATTACAGCAACAACAAAAGAAATGCAGTTGATGCAAGTTAGTGTTACTTGAGTGTGTGTATTATGCACTTGTCCCAAAAAATGTTACTGGTAGCTATTTACGACTGAAGATAGTAACAATAAAGTTTGAATGCAATATGGCCTAATGTGTTTGAGTTATGACGGGTCAATGTCCGCATCAACTGATAACAGAAATTCATGTTTACGAAACAAAGAGGACACGTAAATATTTACAGACAAATCACGTTAAATCATTTCAGAACAGCTTAACTATCCTGAATTAAGAAGGCCTACCTTGTATATAGAAGCCTGTTGTTCTAGTGATGATATGATCTCCATCTATGCTAATTATGCAGAAAACCAAGAACCAGTCAGCTTCTGGTGATATATATATATATATATATATATATATATATATATATATATATATATATATATATATATATATATATATATATATATATTTATGTATATAACAAAAGACAAATGAATGATGTTGGTGGATAATTTGATGTTATGCATGCCAAATATTTCCCTGAAAAGTAATATGGACCTACAGTACTACGAAAGTTAATTGATTGATTTAGTTTTTTTTTTTTTATTTTAACGCAACTCATAAACATTTTCTCCAAACTGTAAATAAACGGGATTTCCATAGCTCCAGACTGCTGTTGTAACAGTAGAGGGTGATATACTCAAACACGAGCCGCCCAATATTATTCTCATGATCTGAAAAGGTGATGTTAAGCTCAAAGTATATTGCCAGTTCTGTCTTGTTTATGGCATTATCACCAGGATACTATGGTAGATGTGAACTGGGTATTTCGGACCAACATCTCAACCCATCCCCTCCAATCCCAACTCACCCCGACCCCCTCCCACCAACCGGCGGTCCAGGTCGTTTGAACCAGTGAAAATTGCCGGCGCCCGGTTCACACATGTTTCTCGTAACAAATCAAGTTTTATGGACCCCCACCCAGCGGTTAAGGTTGTTTGAACTAGCGGCAGATATACCAACCAGCGCCACGGTATGTCGCTCGACCCATATTTGATTAGGAATGACCAAATCATACCAGCGCCACGGTATGTCCCTCGATCCATAATCAGTTACTATAGACCAAATACTGTACACGAAGCTGATCTGCTATATCAGTCAGACAACAGGGCGGGCAGGTGTATTGATAAGTACGCGCTATGGTTGATATAACCGCTCGGTTTAAATCCGCATATCAGCGGCAGGAGTGGCCGCTGGGCTCCATAGCATCTACGAGCTCGGACCGCTTAAGTGGCCGTATCTGCTACAGGTCGATCCCAGTAGAGAGTTCATGGAATCCATCTCCCAACTGCCAGCGAAACACAATGTTAGCATCTGGCGCGGTGAAGCCGTCAACCACTAAGCGCAAGGCGGGCAACGCCTCGCCACCGACCCTGTGTGATCGCTCAGCGTGTTCAGCCTGGCTGACAAGGTTGACATTCCAGACCAGCTGTTTATATACCATCTTTCGGGTAGTAGTTCTCCGCGTAAAGGCTTCGTCCGCGAGGAACTACAGATTGCACCTGAAGGCACTCAGCTACCACCTAAAGGCGTTCTTATCTGGTCAAGGGTTCGTTGAGTTACTCCTCCACCATGGCGTGTTGCTCTTGTGTGGTGTGATAGTGACCGTATGCCCGCGTCGTAATATCATCCGGCGCAATCCACATTTTGAAGTCCAGCGGACTAAGACTTGTCTTGTTTATGCGGTACACCCAGATAGTGTTGTGGTGGCTGCGGATGACGATCACGTAATGGCGGAACTCTTTTCTCTCTTGAGGGCGCCCGAAGTAGAGGTGGTGCCTAAGGTTGTCCTTTACGACTGTCCTCGTGATGCCTTTGGCTTCACCTATCTCTGTGCCGTGTGCTTTCAGTATGGGGTATATCTTGTGGCGCAGACCGACGAACTTGACAATGGGTTTTCCCGAGCACTCGTCCTTGAACTTGCATAGATATGAAGTATCAAATTTGATTACACACATAGACGAAACAGCAAAAGTAGTTACATAGACGTCGTAATTATTACTTTCGATGTCAGAGGCCTTCTTTAATACGCCAAGACGTGACGTCATGATGTCAAACATTACGAAACAGATCACAGGTTCAAAGTCACACCATGACATGATGCGCTCTTGTTGTTTTATTAATTTCTAATCACGGTTTGATGTAAATCCCATTATAGAGGAAGATGATATACCGTAGCATTCGACCGTTGTTGACGATTACGGTAGAAAGCTGAATGCAGTTAATACTACTATTCATTACAAGAATTTACCCTGGCATCATTATAACAGTTGTTTATACCAAAATAACATATCTCAAAAATAAGACGCACCAACATTTTTATCACGTTCTGTTTGATAGAAAGCATTGATTGTTTCTATCGCCATCTGTAGAGAGAAAAAAAGATAGAGACGCATTTAGTCTGCTTATGATTTAAGTGTCCTGTTCAACTTTGCAAAATCTCCAGCTGCCATGCAGAAAATAAGTTAATGCCACAGTGATTGTGACATACAAATTATTGGCCATTGTGACAGGGCATAAAATACATAAAGCAATAAAGATTCCTTTCTGTGATATAAAATCAGAGGCGGAGCCATAATGAGTTTATAAAAACCAAATAATTTTCCTTTTATGTTTTTTTTTTTTTTTTTTTTTTTTGTTAAATCATTGTTAATCATATTAACTTCAGAAACTATTATTATTATTGTCCACCCTAGATGCCAGATTTTACCGCCGGGTGGAAACAATACACATTTTAGAGAGAGTAACATATCGCAGTTTAAATGTCTAGTCATAAATATGAAAGTTTACCAGTGAATAAGCATGTTTATTCCTACTTTCAAATGCACTGTCATAAAGGTACTTCTGTGAAGGTTAGTATGTATATAGCATGCAGAAAGCCATGTCGTCATGAGCTAACACAAATAATTAATTATATTATTAAAACATAAGATGTAGGTCACAGTGACCTTTGGTTGTAAGGTGTGGTACTAACAGAGATGCATCCAATTATCAAGTATCAGAACTCTAACATGAACAGTACACACGAAATAAACTTTAAACACAAACTCTCAACAAAGTCACAGAAGCATTAAATATAGGTCAAAGAAATCTATTTTTGCAATAATAGTGAATTATTTATCAAGATGCTTCCCTTCATCAAGTTTTATGAGTCTAGGTAGGAAGTTTGCACATAGCATGCCAATCCCATGTGGTCATGAGCGAAACACAACTTAACCAAAGTCGGTTAAAAATAAAATATAAGTCACAGTGACCTTCATTTATTTTGAGGGTATGGTACAAACATAGGTGCGTTCAAACAAATGAATTATGTGTATATCATGCAACGCGCAACCTGATAGTTTTTGTACTGACACTTTTTTTCTTGACCTGGTAGCTAAATGTAGCAAACATGCAATTTATAGTCCTAAGTCCTACTCTTCCAGTTTTCTCCAAAAAAAGCCAAGAAAAATGAATACAAGGTTTAAAATATCAGAGTTCTTATTTCTCTTTTGATTTGATATGTATATGCGTATCTATGTTCTACAAAGGCATTACATTTCATGTTGGGCTTCATATTTGTACTCTCACATCGATGTCAAGTCTCTACGTTACTTGATTCTGAAAATTGTCAGTATTTTCATGTTTGTATTCAGTAATTTTGTTTAGCTATTCCTCTTTTTACATAATATTAACAATATCACTATTTAAAGTGTTTATTGCTTTTCTTAAAAAGAACCTTCACTAGCAAAACAAAATTGTGCGAAATTAGGCCTGGTCAGCAATTCTGGTAATTGCTGTTTCCATGGCAATGTACTCCTAGATGGGATAGAATACTTGTAATGTAGGTTCAAAAGTTAAACAGAGGTCAAGTCAGCAGTGTAACTGAATTCGATCACTTGTACGCTACCCTTGAACCATGCGTTATATGTCGATGAATTCAACATAATTTTATATCGAATTCTAAAGCAATGCTCTATGTTCTTTCATACAAATGTATCTAGAGGAAATATAAAGAAAACCGTCTCTCAGATAAGATCGTTGACAAATGACAAATTATTCAGTCAACGCTCATTGAAACAACATGTATTACAACGCAATTTATATCTATAATTGACGAGAACAAGCGTGTCCGATGGCAAAGTTTATCTTTGTTATTCGGTTCTGACTCCGACAGCAATTTTCTCTTAACAAACATGCATATTTCCTTATATATTGTTCTTACAATGACATTGTCATTTCTTGTGATTTTACTTTTACATATGTCATATACACGTGCCATTGTTAGAAAATTAGTTTTATATGTTTGAAAATATGTATAAGATTTAAATATAATTACGACATTATCAGATATGAAGTATATATAGAGTTATATTTCGGGCCCATTCTTCTCACTGCTACATTGGTTTGCCAACGGTCAGACAAGGAACGCTTTTCTAAATTAAAGACATGATCTTTGAAACGGCATATTCGTTACTATTACAAACTTGCTTGGTCTTTTTAACAAGAGTTGACTGTACTACAAAGAATATTACATTCCAGCATGCTGTTTAAGAGGAGACAGCGTTAGAGACAGAGAAGCAGTTCATCCCCGACTCATTTTTTAAAACGTTGATAACATATTCCAAAGCAAAACTTATTTGGTTTGGTTTATTATTTACGTCACACCAACACGAGTAGGTAGTGCTGAAGCAATTGGAGTAAAGTGCCTTGCCCAAAGACGCACCACGGTAGCCGACCCGAGCTGATCTAGTGGTAGGATTCGAACCTGCACTCTTTCGGTCACAAGTCCAGCACACCAATTACTTAGCCACTACGGCCCCTGCCTCCATCAGTTGCCTCTAACCACATGCGGGATGGCGCATCGGGCCTATTGTACATCTCCGAGCCGACCGAGGAAAGCAAAAATGACCCCTCTAAAGTAAAATTACACAAGACATATTTGTAATTAATCATTAGAATGATTTAGGTACGCAAATTTACATTTGCCGAGTGTAAACTAATCCTGGTCATTAATTGCCAACGTAAAACTGAACAAGAAACGGGGGGTAGACATTAAGTCGGTCTGTGGTGAAAGTTAATAAAAAAAAAATATTATACCAGATTTAGAAGCAATGTATTCATATTTCGATCAAGTATTGATTGTCATATAGTATTATGCAGATTTCAAATGTTCTCATCTGAAAATTCTGAATATAAGAGCGCATAAAATAAAAGCCACATTCAAATATGGCTACCACGACGGCCACGTTGAAAATCTTGTTATTTCTACTCCTTTTCAGTGAATGGTTATATTGGCATGGGGTTTTCGCCAAAAACTTTATAATGATATCTACTTTGTCCTAAATAAAATTGGTGCTGATCTTACATCCAATATGGCCGCCACAGAGGCTAATTTGAAAATCTTATCGCTCACGAATACCAGAGATGTTTTCGACACTGAGCAGTTAAAAAGAAGACATGGTCTTATCTTCAGTTGATGGAACGTCTTTTCGCACAGTAGAGCGTCAGTCCCCATGAGGGAGTATTCTTTAGAAACAAGAACGATACCTGGAATCGCGCGTTCCATAGTAGACCCTGCATACATGCACGGACTATGTTACATAACATAGCAACTACAATGTATTAAAACAAACAAAACCACAATCAATAACCAAACCTTGCAAATGCCATACACTCCAATATCGAATTGGAGTGGCAAAATACATGTAGTATTAAATATATTGTAAGACACATGCATTGTGCATATTTTGGTTTAAACCATAAATAGAGTTTCAAAAAAAGGCTTTAAATTACCATCTTTTTGCTGAGTTCTGGAGTCACCTCTGGCATCCCTGAAAGATCCTCTAATTCTTGTATTGTGTCGCTGGGCCTTGGAAGTATTTCTTCCGTATCCTCTCCTGCTGAGCCTTTGGTATTTCCTAAGATTTTCCTTAGAAGGGCTAACTGCTCCTATTAATTCTACATAACAGTATCCAGTTGCATAAGTACACAGATCCGGAAAGCTGTACAAGATATAGGATACCATGAGCGTCAGTTTTAGAAAATCGCTTATAACAGTAGACATTGAGTTTACGATGAAAAAAAATGACTATATTAGTCATTATCTCTAAAGTTTATCATCAAACATGTTATCAAAAATCGTAATTTGTATGCATGTTGTCCCATGCATATTATCTTCACGATCTATAGCTGGATGCATGTAGTCCCATGCATATTATCTTCACGATATATAGCTGGATGCATGTAGTCCCATGCATATTATCTTCACGATCTGTAGCTGGATACATATTGAATTGTTTTTTAATTATACATACTACACTTTTTTGTGAATTAATGATTCCTAATCCTAAATACTGAAGTAAATTATTGAACATCAGAAATATCGTTGTACTTACAATAATACACGTAGCATTCACCTTTCTATTATTTCTATGTTTAAAAATAAACAAAAAAAATTAAAAGAAACTTTAAGCGCTAGATCTTATAGCATAATGCTGGAAAATCTGACACGTGCAAAATTAAGTAATGATGCAAGTAGATATGGGAAACTGTAAATACTATAGCATCAGCTAATTTATATGCACTAATTGAACATTCTAATACAGAATTATTTTTTTTCTCTGTAACGTTTTACTTGATAAGGTTTTTTTAATGGATCGTTTTAAGCTTATCGCTCCCACTATTATCACTTGACAGTCTCAGCTTTTTTAACTAGACCACTCATAAAAAAACCTATTCATTTTATTTGACATAGATTGACTTATAATTTACTTTCTTTCAGTTCTGATTATCTATACCCAATATGATTGATTTAACATCATAATTATTGTTTTAATCCATTTTATCATTTTGACACTATGGTGGCTTATTAATATTTGTAATCAACATATTTTGAATTATCTTTTAGTGTGCATATTCTTTATTTTACATTTATACATATCAGCATGTATACATGTGTATAAAACATGCATTATTTTACTTTCCTTTCGATTTCTCTTTTTTTATTTCATTGTATTTCATTATACTTGATTTTTTAATATTCTGATCAACAACGATAAATCGTAGGCATGTGATCTAAACGCATGCGCATTTCAAAGTTCTTTCAATCATGGCATCTTCCGACGCCACCCCCTCACCTATTTTATTTGCAAAAATGCTCCTTTTCAGCTTACCCATATAGTTTATTCATATGTATACAAATATCTATACGATACAGGCCACATATATACACCAAGAATTTATATTGTTCTATGTACCGAGTACTTTGGCAGATACATTAAAAAAATTACGCCACCTCTCAAGTTTCCGCTGCATAATCAACGAAAAACTAACCTCTCCATCACAATGAAAACGTTATTTTCTATAGGTCTAGATGCGAATTATAAATTAATTGATAAATGTACATACCTTGACGGTTCAAAACAGTGCATATTTCAGCCACAGTGTGGTCCTGCCGGTTCCAGAAGGGCTACACACTCCGGTTGGTAGATCGTAAAATTTGAGAAGGCATATATCATACCTCATGTTTGTAAACATGCAAGCTGGCAAATAAAATATTTTCCAACACAAGTTGCCAACATCAGTCAGTTATTTATTTTGCAAATAACACTGAAAAAAAGTTCGAAACAATTATGGTTCCCCCTCATTTTTATGATTAGATATTTATACCATAATAGATTACTCTCAATAGGTAAAATGTGTATTGTACATGTGAATTAGAAGAGCAGACTACATGCATTTCAGATACAGCGGCTAATCAAGATAATTACTGATGCATGAACTATGCTTGTAACAGTAATCATAATGGTTGTCACTCCAGAAACACTGACAGTCTGTGATTTCCGCCCGGTAAAATATGGCTTCTAGGGTGGACAATAATAATAGTTTCTGAAGCTGATTTATTCACAATGATTTGAAGAAGGGGGAAAAAAACCAGAACAAAATATCGTTTGGTTTTTATCAACTCATGATGGTTCCTATGCTTTGATATCACAGAAATATTCTTTATTGTTTTATGTATTTTATGCCCTGTCACAATTGCTAACATTTTCTAGGTTATGATCACTTTGGCATTAATATATTTTCTCTATGGCAGCTGGAGATTACGAAAAGCTTGGTAAAGGCGAGCTATGCAATCTGTAATTACATTCTGGTTGCCAAAGAGTTCTGATAAATCAATGAATAAAAACACAAACTCTTACCTTTCAAAGTTGCCACGTGCTGTTTATATATTGCACATTGCGTAATTCGTCGTTTTACCCGACATCTTTACAAATCGGTAAAACCTAGTCGCGGTCATGATTCTGCCTAAAACTGAGGGTCCTTTGAAATCATTGTAAATACATGGGGGAAAAGTAAGAAGTGTCATTTATGTTCATCTCAAAAGATTTGTACGCATTTCCGCGAATTCGTCATGCCCTACCATATAATTACACAGAAAATTCTCTCTCTCTCTCTCTCTCTCTCTCTCTCTCTCTCTCTCTCTCTCTCTCTCTCTTAAAATATTAGTTCATGCACTACGGGGCTGTACGTTATTTGTTGTATAACTACAAAACCAAGAACAAGTTCTAGACGTTTTCCCCTAAAACTTGCCTGGAAAACTTCTACTGAATTGACTATTATTCGTGTGGTACCAGTTTTCGCACATTATGTAGTTGCTACAAACTGCGAATATAAAGACCCAAGATAACAGCACCCGATCACAGTCAGAGGCATATACACGAATTCATACACTGACGAAAATATCATGCTTTGCAAAAGCACAGAATTGATACTCACGAAAAGTTATGAAGTCTCGTTATTATGGACAGCTATACAGTATCTTGAAGTGGACTCCTGTAACTCTAAAGGAAATGGCAATTTACTTTGAACCCAAAAAATATTAACAAAAAACCTTATTATATATATATATATATATATATATATATATATATATATATATATATATATATATATATATATATATATATATATATATATATATATCGAGACGCTGGCTGTTCACCGAGATTTATTTGCTTAATATAATCCGGATATATAGACCAATTCAAACATTAGCTGTACACTGTAGCAATTGCCGGAGACTTTGGGGGTAGTACTATTATTTCCATTCTTCTAAACCTACAGAAATGAGAATTACAAATGTATTTTACGTCCTTTTACACATCAAGAATCAATCACGGCTACATTTCCAAACAAAGAAAAGTGTTTGCAATCCGTAAGTCGCCTGCTGGTGTTGTGATATTTAGATTGCGTCATACATTGCTTATTTTCAGTAAATCGCTGTCCGCTGTATGATGGGCGATACAGCTTTATGAGACATAATTTAATATTTTCTGTTGAAGGAAGCAAACTCTTGAATATCTTTAAAAGGTGGCATTAAGAGTACTACATCAAATTTTGTAACATCCCTATTTGGTCAGTACTCAAACGGTCCAGACATTGACCATGGAGTTTACGAGTCTTAAGTTGAGGACACTGTGAATTTCTAAGTTAGCCACCAGGAGGACAGGGACTATGAGATCCAAATGTGATTCATATTAGTTAGGGATAGAGGGCGAGAAGGAGACTATGTTGTTTGCTCAAAACGTATTTTTCTTGACGTTTGCTATATTTACGCATTTTTGCACTCTCATAAAACACGATGCAGACAGTTTACATTATTATGAATGTGAGAAAGATATGTGGGGGATAGAAAAAAGGTATATCATCTATCAGAAGATGCAAAAGAAATCTGAGCTCAAAACAGGACAAAAACTGGAGTAAAAGCAGAGGACTAGTTTCTACTTGTTTGCTTGATAATATAACTATAATAACTGCACGAACACCTTGTTCATATATCCTGTGTTTTTAAAACAACAGTATCAAGTGAGGTCCAGTAAACATGTTTGTAGAGTTAACATTGGAATATATCCATGAAATTAAGTTTGCTCTTAGTGCCAAAGAAATGTAATTATTTCACAACAAAAATTGTTTTAGATTTATATGCAAGTCATACAATTTAGAAAAAGCACATAGAGGTAGTTTTACATTCTCTAAAGTAAATCTACATTATTAATGGTGGAATTTTTTTGTAAGGTGTACTCGTACGTTTTACATGTTATCCAATGAATAGTTCATGGTACCATATTTCAAAGGATCTTCTGTAGAAAAGTTGATTCTGGTGTTATCAGTGTATTTTAATTGTAGCTATGTAAATAAAATGGAATAATACTGCTACGTTATTATGCAATTATTTCTTAAAATTGCACCGATTCATTCATTGGGTACATTTCTACGTGTGTGTAGTATCGTTATCCAAATCTAATGCAAGTCATATATTTTTTAATCTGTTTTCCACTCCATGATTCGTCTTTCTCGAAAGTGCCGCAAATGTTTAACGATAGAGGTTTCATCCTGGTTTGAAAAACAGTTCTGGTACCATACCACTGGCACACAATTCCGTAAGAAAGGAAGCATTTGATTATTTCAAAATGATGTAATAAATGTTATCCTTTGAACTTTATGTCCTATCTTGGTCCACAACACAAAGTCAACCCAGTCCATCTTACAAATTGTCATTTGTCCCTGCACTTGGTACGTACGGTTGTATTTATGTTTCAAATACAGAGCTTGCCCATTCTCATAAAGTGTACAGGAAATCAAGGGGTCATTAGTACATTGCTCTGGCAGCATATTTCTCCAATGTGCATCGCTGAATTCATAGAGACACTTTACTTCAACGAGTCCAACTAAACAATTCCTGCATTTAAAAACACCATTCACACTTGCCTCCCAGGCATGGGAGGTTAGATTTTACAGTCAAACCTGTTCCAACAACTCTATATTTTTTATAAAACTGTTTCATATGAAGTTTGTAGTAATCTGTCAAAGTCCTCCTTTCATATTTTCTTTTCCATCCTGGACACTTTTGATTGTTGAAATTTGTGGTTTGTAGTTCCTCAAACGTACCACTAGAGTGTAGGGGTCTCCTATTCTTCTTGTGCTAACTGCCCAATGATCAGGTTCGGCCTGCCTTCAATATAGTTACTATTTTTAGATTGCCTTCTTGTCCCCACTTCAGGATTCACCACAGTGTCATCTAAGTTGTTTACGATATCCATAAAAGATTCAAACGTTCCTTCTGCACTCTTATGAAGATCGATCTACATGATATGCATATTGAAAATTGGGTCCAAAAACTAATACAAAAAGAGCGATATTTGCTGATGTTGTCATCAGTGTTTTATAGACACACATCCTAGATTTGTTTCTTCCAGAAGATCGCTTAGAAACTGAATGGGTTCTTTGCATGGTGAGGGTTGAAATAAGTTTGGATAAGGACAGGCTTTGGTTTCAACTGACTTGTCTGTGCAAGTATGTTTGCCAGAACTTATATAATATGCCCGCTTTAGCCGTTGTATGAAGACAAATTTCAATGTATATTTTTACTATTTTGATTTATTTCAGTTAAAACATTTGAATGCATATTTCACGATTTTGATTTATTCAATTTCGAAAATTTAAATGTATATTTCACTACTAATTTTAAGAGATGTAAACATTTCATAACAAATTAATTTGTACAAAATGTAAAATCTACAATGTTAAAAATACAAATTAAGAAATTAATACAATAAAGAAATTTCAAAAATATTGTTTAAAGAACAAAAAAAAAAAAAAAAATTATTAAAAATCTTCCAATATTCGAACTTTGTCATAATATTTTGCAAAATGCTCACCCTAGTATTTAAAGCCTCTGCCATTGGAGATAGTATTGGAACTTCACCACTTACTACCCCGGAAGGGAGGCCATAATTCCTGTTCTAGATATGTTTCTACATTTTAGGTAGAGGATGCATCGTCCTTTCTTGAGGTGAATTGGGAGGGGGGATTTTCCAATTGTCAGTTTATCATAGGTGGTGATCTCAGTGCTGATACCATTTCTGAACCAGATTTTATTGAATCTGATGATTCTTTTTAATTACTTGATCATTTTGACTACATCCAAAATGTACCTTACCAACAGATGTAACATGGATAAGAAAGATGTTAATGATAATGGCCACAACTTATTGAATGTTTGCAAATCTACAGGTTTTGAGAACCATCAATAACCGTTTTGGTAACGATGAAGAAGTTGGCAACTTTACATGTATTACCCAAAACACGGCAAGCACCACTGACTAGTTTCTGTCACACAATCCTATGATAACATTTATATCTAATTTTGATGATCTAAACAGAGTCGAATCAGTACACATGCAACTTTCAATGGGCTTGTCTGGGATTGGCGGTATTTGTAGTAGTATTCCCTATGCACATAATATACATAATTATAATGATAAATCTGAATCCTTGACAGAGTTCGTGGACTCATGAAAAGCAACATGCATATAAGGAATGTTCGTGTGAATAATATTATAACTTTTCATTTAAGACTTTTTATCATATAATCGAAACATCTGATTTTAATAAAGCTACGAAAACACTGGTTCATACTCTTCAGAACGCTGCTGAAAATGTTGGCATAAAGAAAACTTTAAGAGTGGCTGGTAACAGTTATAAAACACGGCATACACTACAATACAACCATGGTTTGGTCCATCATGGCGGTTGGAACACTGAGAAATTGTAGAGTTGTTCGATCTCGAGATTACCTTGAAGAATATCACAAACAAAAGAGTTTTATAACAATGTGACTTCTTAAATGAAAAGTGACTATAAAAATAAAATAACAAATGCAGCTTGTAAATGCACTTGAGGAAAAAGACATAAAATATATTACGAGACAGACGCAATTTTGGGTACAGCAAAATTTCACAATTTATATAACTTTCAGATATATTTAATCCAATCTTACAACCACTGACACATAAAATTGATATTTCTCAAAATCTTGAAGATGAAACACTAGATAGTGAAATCCAGGAGGACGAAATAAGAGCAGATTCTCATTGCTTAGCTTCTGAGTTTGCTAAAGCAGACGAATGTTCTTAAACCTCTGTTGAATCGTTTGTTTAATGCAATGTTTCAAGTATCCTCCTTCCCTAACGCTTGCTGTACAGCAATAAGTGACAAAAATATTACAAAAACTTGTAGAGGGATTAGTCTGCTACCAGTACTAATGTAGGTCTTCACATCAATCTTGGATAAGAGGGTTATTAAATACAAGATTTAATTGGCGATGAACAAGCGGACTTCAAAAAAGAACACAGTACCACGGATAACATTTTTTTTCCCCACACTCATATGGAAATATTTTCGAAAGTGCATGGGCAGATTCTTTGAAAAGGCTTAAGTTTGGCAAATCATCGATAAATATACTATTTAAGACTTTCGATTCTAAGATGGTACCGGTCCTATCCGATGGATCTAGAATTTTGGGTTTTTGTAATGTGTCTGACATTAGGAAACTACACACAAATTACTGTAAATATTCATTGAAACTTAAAAAGTCTGCTGCAAACCATTTTGATATGGCTGAATTAAGGAGAAACAGTCTTAAATCGATCTTATCTATTAAGCAACTTAAATACTGGTTCAAAATACTCAAAATGCCCTACAGCAGGCTCCCCAGAATCTGTTTTAATATGCAACTACAGTGGTCTTACTCATCCAATTGTAATGTATGGGCTCATGAAATCAAACATCCACTCATTACTTGTATTTTGTAGAAGCTTGGTACAACCACGGTGTAGGAGATAACCTAGTATTTTTGAAATTGTTCAAGAAAAGATGTATTGATATTGACATACAAACCTGGAATGCAAAACTAATGAATTGGATAGATTAAAAGTTTACAAATTAATTAAATTAGATTCTAGTCAAAAACCATATCTAGATATTATAAAGAAACCCACTGTTCCTCGCCTTATTTTGCAAACTTAGAAGCAGTTATCTTAATATTATGGTCAATATGACCCAACTCCAAACCATGAAAGAATATGTATCTTGTGTGACAGTCATATTGAAACGAAATACCATTCTGTATGCGACTGTAGAGCTCTTAAATTGTATCGTAAACTTTATTTACCAATATACCTTTGTGTAAACCCTTTAGTGGATAATTTTCATCTGTCCTGCACAGAAGAAGTAAATGTACATTTAATTCACTATATACACACTTAAACAGAAAGCAGCTCAAAGAATATTGTCATGTAAAATCTGATGAATAAATAGACGATCTCAAACGGGTAATGATTTAATATTGAATTTATCAAACGAGTTAAATAATTTCCAGCTTTTGCGAGCCTTGGAAAGAAAGAGAAAGAAGAACACGTATTTATATGCATTTCATTCTGGCTCAGACGCTGCACCTTTCAATTCTTGCGCGTGAAAAAATAGTCCCAGACGCGACTTGAAGCAGTATTGAACAGTTTGATAACAAAACAACGTTTGGAAGAATATCCTAATAATCAAAAGAGCATTTGTCACGAACATGATAATTTTTTTCAAAATTGGACACCCACTGGAAATTCCTATGTGTTGTTACATATAGTTCAGCTATAAGGAGTAACTGTAGCTCCATAAACATGAATTTATGTGTGACTGTTTAGAAAGTTTCCACCATGGACATTCACCAAGGATGCATTTGGATTTGGCAGAAGAAAAAATATTCCAGTTGTTGGATATTTCTCTGAAGGAAGTATCACTGGATCCAGAAACTGTGCTAGATGCTGAAGTGTTGCTGAGAATTTAAGAGATTTGCCGGTACTGATTTGTATTTATTTGGCCGTAGTTATTAACTCACTGGATGTTTCTGTGACTGGATATCTACATTTTTTATTTGGAAGAATGCTGTGGTTATATAGCCTTTCTGTCAGTTGGGAGACCGGCATTTGTCAAAATTCTTTTTAAAAGAGAGGTGAGTTCCATGCGTCCTCTTTTTCCAGGACATGTGTTCCTTTTCGGTCCTTAAATCTCCTCTATGTCTCATATATGTGTTATATATATATATATATATATATATATATATATATATATATATATATATATATATATATATATATATGTGTGTGTGTGTGTGTGTGTGTGTGTGTGTCCTCTTTTTTGAAAGTTCAAATATGGTAACCCTAGGTGAATTTATTTACTCCTCGAAGTTGATATTTAAACCACGCTTGTTATGGAATGGGGTGCGAGCAACAGGTTTGGACCTCCAGCCCTATACATAGACCGATACTCGTAATTTTATTTGTAACGAGCCCCTGTGCGTTAAAGTGTGCATATTCCGACAGACGTAACCTTTTTTTCTCAATGCCCCATGGGCAAGCGATTTGAAAAATGACCGCCAAAATGTGGAGATAATAGTAAAAAAATAAAGTTCCAGAAGGCGGGGTAAAGAAAATTCCCACGGTCGCAAACAATCAGTAAAGAGGATACTGCGCAAGAATTTCATGTTCTTATCTGGACCAATCAGATTAACAAAAAGTGATACGTTAACATGTTAACATATCAAAAATATTAAACTGCACACACTATATATAAAGTGTACCAATTTTGTGATAATAATAATAAAGATATAGCTCATTCTTTGTTTATGTAAATATTTTCCCATCTGACTCACATGCTTATTATTTGTTAATGTTGCATGCATTATGTAATCTGGGCCAGTGGCCTACATTACAACAATTAGGACTTCATTTGTATGGCTGTTACCTTGGTTTCTTAAATCGGATAGGCCAGGATGTCGCTGAATCACTTGAATGATATTGTATGTTTAATAGTCTCTAGAGATTTAAGGTGCACCACGGTTTCACATTCTCTGTAAACTCAAGTAATGTCAGCTCATATCCTTGGCACCTATTTAATGTCATGCTACCTCGACTCATGACTAAACAACCCAATCCACTGCCATACCTGAACGAATGAATCGTTGTGCTTCGTTTCTTGCGCACAGTTGATCCTGTGTCTCGTTTCCAGTATGTTAGCCATACGACTAATTTTGTTTTATTCTTTACGTGCCTTTAATTTTGTACCCTAGATCCTGTGTAACGCTTCTAGTGTGTTAGCTTTACGATGAATTGTTTTACGCACACTAGATTCTCTGTCATGTTTCTAGTTTGTTAGTAGTACCATTTACCATTGTATTGTATTTCTTCACTTATTCATTTATTTATTCTAAGCCTATCTCATGTTTTTTTTCCCCTACCAAATGTATATATTATGATTTGCTTTTTATGTGGCCTACTTAGATCCTGTGGTAGACATGAGGATGCTAAATTCTTAATATACTTTAATCATTATCTTCAAAATGATATGTGGTCATTTTAATGCAAACTTGTCCATTATCTTTAAAAGCATATCGGTCCTTTCTGAGATTTTTCAAAAGTAAGGAGGCACAAGCAACTACTTTACATAGGAGTGTGTACTTATACAATTTCGTTATTTGTTAATTAAATTATTTGCAAACAAATCTAGAAGAAAAAGATAATGAATATGGCTTGTTGCGCCTAAATTGTCAGGGGAAGTAATTCATTAAAGCATAGACAACACTAAGATTTATCTCCCTTTTTCGTTAAGATAACAAGTTTCATTACATTTTCCGCTCTACTAAATGTTCAGTCAAGAGATGAAATTGTGGTCTTCGATTTGACTGTGTTGGCTGTGTTGTAGACATTTATCAGTGTTCTAGGTATGTTTCATAGTGTTCTCAAACAGAGGGTATTAGCATTTTGAAACTGGCTTTAACTGTTGAGTGTTACAACACGTTCTCGTCTAGGAGATGATGATGTTTAAACCGTTTTTACCGGACTGACTGTTTTAAAACCTTCTCGAATACCGATTGACTGTTTCAAAATTCTCACATCTATATTACTGCTTGAGCTGCAACGATGCAGCAGCACGTATCGGAAATATCGATCTTTTTATGGCGTTACAAGATATCGCCACATATGTTTGGCGATACGTACTAGAACATAAGGGGAACTAAATGTGATATTTGTTTCTCTAAACATTGACACTTGCATGTAGATGAAGCTATATGATCTGAGACTTTTATATTGTGCTATTGTGTTTAAAATTTACGAATACCATTGACTATTGCTGATTATATTGTGTTATTGTGTTTAAAATTTACGAATACCATTGACCATTGCTGATTATATTGTGCTATTGTGTTTAAAATTTACGAATACCATTGACCATTGCTGATTATATTGTGCTATTGTGTTTAAAATTTACGAATACCATTGACTATTGCTGATTTGGACATTAAAATACACTTTAGATTTAGTTTACTGCTAGATGGTAAAGTGCGCAGATGTTAATAAATTGTGATGACGTAGTAAATTGTTGACAAAAAGGTATTACAGTATATATATATATATATATATATATATATATATATATATATATATATATATATATATATATATATATATATATTGTGTTACGTACCGCAGTTGAATCTCTGAATTGTGATACGAATCGTATCACGACTTCAATGGCGACACACTTCGAGTGAAATGGAGATATGGCCGTTTAGAAAAAGCCGTTTAGAAATATTGATGTTAGGTTGACAAAGGATGAATGAAATTCCGACGGGTTTGTCTTGGTTAACTACATTGGACGCAAGAGAGACGTTAAAATGGAATTAAATTAAGACAATATAATCGTCTAAAAGTGCATCGAAGAGGGAAAAAGTAGATAAGAAGAAATAAAACTACTTTGAAAGTCAACGTGACTGTTTTCGGCAATCTTGAAGTGAAGTTTATTCTAAAAAAAAGAAGTGGTGAATACATCGTTTTTATTTTTATTGTATTTTCTCCCCTCTGTGAATATTATCAGACTGAGTACTGTATTACTTTCTAGATCAAAACATATAAACACATGTGCGGACAAGGTTATAAAATATCCTGGACAATAGATTTTCAAATTACAATATTCTTCAGCTCATGTATTTTGTCTCATCCCCAAACGGAAATAGCTTTTGGGAAAATTAAATAACTTTTAATATTCGAATATTTTTTTAAAATTGATAACCTACTCATTCATTCGATATAAGTGCAAATATATAAAGGAAGATTATAAACGTCTTCAGGTAGCACATGGCCATCTCATAGCTAGCAAACTACTTGCTCATTAAAAAAAATCTAGTAGTCTTTTTAAACTACTGATTTACGAATTAGAACATGGATCCTCCGTGTCATGAGATCTAAACTTGAGCGCCTTGGAACATCCCTTGATTGTGTGACTTGTGATATTCAACCAGTATTTGCTTGGAAACCAGCTCTCCACGACCGTCAATCTGTAAGGAGGCAAAAAAGGTTCATCTTCCTCTTCATAGTGAAGGCACCTAGGTCGTTTGCTTATACCATATGATAACTTTTGTGTCATATCTATCTATCTATTTATCTTTATATCTATCTTTCCTTCTTTATGTCAACTTATCTACTTAGAAATAGATAGATGATAGATTTGCATGTAATAAAACAGAGATGGAGAGAAATTAATCGTAGTGGTCAAATGTGAAAGTGCATGTATATTAAGAACTTACGAGTAATCCATTTTCAGCCTCATTGCTCGTTTAAAGGCCAATTGAACTATTTTGACGATTGTGCCTTGTTTCTCTTTATATAATATAGCGATATATTTACAACGATACGTTTTAAAAGGAATCAACGAACGTTTATTTACAAAAATAATAAGAGTAAAGGTTTCCGATTAAAATCTTTCTGAAATTATGAATAAAACTGTATGCGAATTTGTACCTAAGAATTACGTCTTACGTACCTAAAAATTACGTCTTCCCCTGGTGCGGATGGTGGATTCCAAGAGAAAGTGACATTGTTCTTCTTTTTGGGATTGGCGTGCGTCATGGCGGATTTATTATTCTGAAGAAAGAAAACCACAAAAATATTAGTTTTTGAGGATGAGGAAACGGGAGAAATAGAAGTACATGTTCTTTAATAATCAAATTTGTGAGGTTTTCTTTTCAGTGTAATAAGACCAAGACATATACTGGACCAAAACTATAATGATAGTCCATCATGAACATTTCAGCATGAGAGTTTTATAATGATAGTCCATCATGAACATTTCAGCATGAGAGTTTTATAATGATAGTCCATCATGAACATTTCTGCATGAGAGTTTTATAATGATAGTCCATCATGAATATCTTCATGAGAGTTTTACAATGATAATCCATCATGAACATTTCTGCGTGAGAGTTTTACAATGATAGTCCATCATGAACATGTTTGCATGAGAGTTTTATTATGATAGTCCATCATGAACATTTCTGCATGAGAGTTTAATAATGATAGTCCATCATGAACATTTCTGCATGAGAGTTTTACAATGATAGTCCATCATGAACATTTCTGCATGAGAGTTTTACAATGATAGTTCATCATGAACATGTTTGCTTGAGAGTTTTATAATGATAGTCCATCATGAACATGTTTGCATGAGAGCTTTATAATGATCGCTGCTCTAACAGAAGTTACATAGGTCCAGGAACAAGAACATACTGAAACGCAAAAATAAGAATAGCATGATGACGTACAGGATTACAAAATTACCTAAGCAATGTATTACTTGTCGGTTTGAAAATAAAAATCGAAATATTCCTTAACTATTTAGATAATATAGGAGAGAGAGAGAGAGAGCTTACATCTCCGCATACTGTCTTGAAATCGTCAGATGCAGGTGTGAACTCCCCCACAAGTTCAGAAGGGTCTGCTACTGACCTAGCCTCCAGAAGTACTCCTAAGATCACGTGGTCGGAAGGGGAGGTAATGCTTCCTGCATGAAAAAGGGAAACAAAATTTTGAGTGAAATGTAACTCATATTTTATTACAATCACTTTGCTTTAACGTTGATTAATCTTCAACTTTTGATGAATAAAAAACAGCATTCAGTCGAATACCAAAATACAGCATTCAGTCGAATACCAAAAAACAGCATTCAGTCGAATATCAAAAAACAGCATTCAGTCGAATATCAAAAAACAAAAACCATTATGTATTTAGTATGTCAGTTTGATTTTCGGTGGTGTGGTATTTTTTTTTTATTTTTTTTTTCTTCACATTTTACCATTTTCCAATTTGTATCTTTCAATGCTAATAAAATCGATCTTGTGTTCTGAATAGAGGTCAAGGTTAAGGAATCCCCAGCATACACATCTCTACAAGTAGCTGTCATTAAACTGTTGTTTGTTCGAAATTCCAACGGACCATTGACGAATTTCAGGCGTGACTATGTGTGAATCCATGTGTAATTATGACTCGGTCGCTACGCTTGTCTTACTTGAAGCGGCATGGTTAAATGATGGTCTGGCACCTAGGCAGTTTTGAATGCATAACATGTATAAATTCAAATTGTTATTACTTCATGAACTTTTACTCAGTTTTGTGAAATATTTACCACGAATCATTTTTTTATGATACGGTAGTGACATTTTCAAAAGAAATATTTGATTATATAACAATCATATGATAACGACTAGGCGTGGTCATCCATACTTTGAAGATTCGTCAACAAATCATTATTAACTGCTTATTTAAAGAGCAGGCTGACAACACTTGCGGATTTTTTCCAAGATTGCAGGACTTTAAGTTCTTTGTCCACCTGCGCTGGAAATATCATTGTTACTAATTTCTGAATGCAGCAAAATTGTGTTCTGTATTAAATTTTGTTTCGTTGCCATATATGTTTTTGTGCATATATTATCATTAAACAGACACTTCCTTTAAAAAAATGATAATATAGATATTAAAAGGTCAAAAGAACACTGAATTGAAAATGTCCACAAAAATCTCTCATTCCTTTGGTAGAAAGATGCATCTGTCTTCAACCTGAGGATTTTCCCCCCGAATTATACAATATGTCAACGTACCTTTCAAAGGAGTCCCTGGTTGGTACGATGCTTCTTCGACGTTGATTTTGTAAGGTGGCTCACCTTTAACACCTGTTGGCAAGTGCCCAGGCACCATATCGGCACACGCATTCGGAGGTGCCCCGTCCGGTAAGCCTCTGACATGCGCAGAAAGGAGAACAAGGCCAATATATGCCATGCAGTTGCTCATTTTGTCCATAAAATTACTCTGTAAAAGTGCAATATAATTAAATAAATAGATAAATATGAACTTAAAATGTAATGCATTACCAGTAAAATCTGTTTCTAAGCAACAAATAAGAATGGTTTGTAAGAATTAAATACTGCAAATGTATTCACAGATAATACCATGTTACTAAAGCTTTCTTATTTCAAGCTCTCTACATATGACATTGCCCTCTAATCCGTTCGTAAAGAATGTATCAAATTCTCACAGAAGACAAATGTTCAGGGTGATCAGATAAAGAAACTCATTGACGAATCAGCTTTGGTTTCCGTTGTTTGACAAGATGTAAATAAATTACAGCTAGGCTACAGTCAGTATTAAGACGGGGAAGGGGACAAAATAATTGCGACTTTTATCGTGTAGAAATTCAACCCCTTTCCAACACGGTTGCACTGAATATCATACCTTGCCGGTAGGTGGGTACTTATGTACGTAGGTGAGTAGATGGATACGTAAGCCGGTGGGTATGTATGTAGGTAGATGGCTAGGAAGGTTAGTAAACGAAGCACTTTAAACCGAAAGTTTTGTATACGAACAAACATTTTGGTAAACATATTTTCCATAAACTTTCTGTTACACCAAACTGTTTGTCAGTATTTCTTGCTTATCAGGACGTCAATGGCGGGGTATAAGTGCAAGGGTCCCTGGCTATTAACAGGTATCAAAGCTTCTAACGGTATACAAAAATTTTGAAACAATTTTACATCTCAGATAAATTTAAAGATAACAAACAATGGTAATTTTAATAAATAATTGCTAATAATTATCACGATAAAATACTTACCGATCCTTTTTATCTCGGCGGCTAAAACTGCCTGCAATACAAACTTTATGTAAGGTTTATACTGATATATCTCTAATTGGATAAGTGTACCTATATAGGTCGAAGATAGACTGAATATTGCCCTAATGATCCAAAGGTTATCGGCTCAAATAAACATTCAGAATGTTAATCTTCTAGGAGAATCATATGATTAATCGTGGATTGTGTACCAAGGAAGAAAACTCTTTACAATTACTAAACAAAGAAGGAGTTATCTTCTCTTTTCAAGCCATGTTGGTGATATTCAGAGGGAATCGAATATACCAATTGAATGTATTTTAGCAGTTCTAAAAATAAAATATATCACAGCAATTAACTTCATCAATTGTTTAATAATGCTGCCAGACCTGAATAATCCATTTAATATGCCAATGATAATTGATATACATCTTCTCATTATGGCGATATTTGAAACGAATATGATCAAGTCCTGTAGGAAATTGGTTTGGCGTTCCAACACTCCGGGCAAATAAAAGAACTTTTACCAAAATTACACTTTGTGAAAAGGGATCTCTTGAATCATAACTCCCACGACCGCCAAAAGGTAATGCTACTGAACAGTTAAAATATGTGGTTTTACTCAGGGCACAATTGTAGGTACATGAAGAATGTTTTCAAGTAAAAAATCTAACAGTGGCTACAGTATAGGAATGATACAACTAACTGTCCTTATGTGACCAGATATTAGGAGCACACGCGTATCAACGTGAGGCACTAACTGAACATACATGGTCGCACGTGTCACATGAATGGTAAAGGTAGGCCATCGCTCATCTTTACTTAACTTGTAGACAAAACAACTACGATTACTGTTCAACATAACAGACCAGCAGATGCTACCGTAATAGACGCAAAAATATCAGCAAAATTTCCCAATTTTCTTCGCAACAATCTCCCAGCCGAGGCCATTTGTGTGTGTGTGTGTGTGTGTGTGTGTGTGTGTGTGTGTGTTAACTTTTTTTTATAGAAGTCGTTATACTATACATATATGTTATAATGGAGGATGACCCTTAATAAATATGGAAGTAGTTTCACGATAAATAAATTTGAAAGCCTATAATATCATATGAAAAGTGCCAATAAAAGTCATCGAACCGTAGTAATTGTTTGTAGAAGTCTTCTTATAAACGAGGATGTCATTTACTCAGGGCCAGTTTATTTAAAGAACAACACACTTTATATCAGCTGTTCCCTAAAGGACGAAAAAGCTAGGATACAAGGAGCTAGTATATATATATATATATATATATATATATATATATATATATATATATATATATATATATCTATATATGATATAATATATATATGTGTGTGTGTGTGTGTGCTGCATTTATAATGTTTTATACTGTAGAGGAACTCGAACAGTTCAAAATAATCCGTAAAAGTCGGTATAGTCTCTCTCTCTCTTTTTTTTTTATATATATTTTTTTTTTTTTTTTTGCTTAATTTTACGGTCTGAATGAGACTTCAACTTTAACAATCTCAAAATGTAATGATAATGTACATTATTATTACCAAACAAACAGACAACCAGAGAAATATTGAAATCATAAATATTATTCAGACAATAATCCGCAGTTGGTCAGTTTATTTCGTTTACATTAATAAAATTGAAAAAGTACATATCCTAGATGCATTCTGGGAATTAATCTATTGATTTTTTTCATTTCCAAATTTCAGATAATATCATCCATAGTAACAATGGGATATATTAGTTATATGTTAACAACTCTGATTTGATTTAATACCAAATCGAGAATAGTGATTGAAGAGTGATTTTTCTTTTTAGTGTTGAATTTAGGAAGTATTCATTATCAGCTTGTAAGGCGGGATTTAATAATGTATCAGTACTCTAATTCATCTGGTAATCAGTTATCTGTAAAGACTATATATAACTAATTATCTGATCAAGTTGAGGATTTATTCTAGTTAATTATAAAGTCACATGTATATTCATTTAATTTTATATATTCGACAAGAAACTTTGTGTTTAAGTTTGGAATAAATCTAATTTTTAAGTTCAGTTCACTTATAAAAAAAATTTAAATTTTAGAAACAATCTCGAAACATCGTGCCATACCCATAAAACATGCGCCACGTACATCTATTAATATTTCATGAATTAAAGAAACTAATAGTTAATGAACATAACTACAATAGTCTATATACATGGAACAAAAAACCCTGCAAGACAGCAATTACATTTCTGTATATGATCAGAATTACCTGTAATGTACGAATGTTGGTAATTCAATACAGTGCTTAAAAATCTTCAGAAAATGAAAGTATTCAAATTTTAAGGCAAACATGATATGAAATAAAACGTTGCAGATAGAAGATCACGGATGAAGCAATGTTTAATAATTCACCCCACCCCACCCTCATCCCCCCACCCCCATCCCACCCACCACCCTCCACCACACCGTTTGTCTTGTGAAATGAGAACATTTTATATGACAGCCATGTCATCGTCGATTTTGTGATTCCAAATTCTTGGATAAATTCCAACATCACCTCCAATATTTTAATGTAAAACAAGGTATACAATTTATATACGGTGCTGTAATAAACTGTATAGAACTTCATTAATACATCCGTCAACAATCTAATTACTATTATTATTATTATTATTATTGTTGTTGTTTTGTAGCTGTTGTCGTGTTGTTTTTGTTATTTATGAGGCAGACTGTTGGTGTGATTTGATACCTATTTATAATGCAATTGATGGTACCGCTGTCACTTCAACTCGTAATCAGTACCTAGATTTTCAAAACCAAGTCATGCTCGCACCAATTTGTTATTATAAATTATCATAGAAGTTGATACTCTCACCAAATTTTTATTTAAAGTACAATGTTCATCTCACTAGAACCGTATTAATATTTTTTCTTGTCGGAAAAAGTGCACTCGCAAGAATATATATTGTTCCGGCAACAATCTTACCAATATCTTGTGAAGTTTAAAGCTAGACATTTGATTGGTACAACCGCTTACCGTCTGTACTCGCATATAAACTTAGTCCAAATGCAAACAACATAGACCCCGATCTGCTGTCGCATAATGCACCGGCAGATCAGGGTGTATGTTATTTGTTCTACTGATTAGTCCTTACAAACTGCATAGATCCAGATCTGCTGGCGCATTATGCGACGGCAGATCTGGGTCTATATAGTTTGCAGTTGGTATCGACTTATACGTGAGTATATACTGTAAGTCCAGTATTCAACAGTATTTATGCAACCATGGGGTGTGTTGAAACTCAGCCTAAATCGTACCATGGCTCATTTGCAATAAGTTATCATATGTGATTTTAATGCATGATACAATGACGAGATGTGTAAAATTTGTCACAAAGGCATAATACTATCGATGGAAATAAAGTGTCTCCATTTATTGCTCAATCAAATACATGTAAACAAAGCATAAGTTAAGATAACAAAAAGGATATTTCATCATTATATATACATTAATTAGATTAGCATTCGGCTGGATGGTCGAATATAAAGTTCTATGTATATATATATATATATATATATATATATATATATATATATATATATATATATATATATATATATATATATATATATATATATATATATATATAAGAAACCATAATATTGCTTTTTTCTCGGCTGGATTATCGTTACCCTACAGAAAATGTTTTAGCTCACTAACTGGAACAAAATATAAATAATTTTGAAGCTCCAGCCTTTGAGTTCAATAGTTAGGACAATTAAAAAACAAAAAACAGGTTGAACTCTTTTGGATAATACCACATGTACGTAATGGCGATGTTGAAAGTTGAACCTGATGCACACCAGCTCAAGGAGCACTACAACCGTGCCGAAGTTTATGTGTATAATATCAAGGAAACCATTAGCAGTAACTATCATATCATCCACTTTAATATTTAACATCAAAACTTTTTTTTAAAAGATGAAATAGATGACGTACGTCCGACATTATCATCAAATTATCATCATATTTATGAATAGTGTGTGTATATATGTCTGAGATTATATTTTTGGAAAGTGGAATTTTAGCCAGGTAAAATTTATGAATAGTGTGTGCATATATGTCTGAGATTATATTTTTGAAAGATGGATTTTTAGGCAGGTCAAAATTATTTCAAGAATTCGGTGCATGATTTTTGATTATTTTATTTAAGTTTGGCCTTTTTCATTCGTGTAAAAAGTTATTCCCACCCAACAGGAGCTGCGGTGGAGTAGTGGTTACCACGCCGAACTCCCAAACGCAAGGGTACGAGTTCGAATCCTACTATCGGCTACCGTTGTGTGTCCTTCGGGAAGGCATTGTACTCTAACTGCCTCGGCAATACATAACCAAATCTCCCTACCAAGTTTCAGGTAAAATGTTTGACGAGAAGCCTATTTTAGCATCTCGTTACTAATTAAATGCTTGACGAGAAGCCTATTTTAGCATCCCGTTACTAATTAAATGCTTGACGAGAAGCCTCTTTTAGCAGTCCAGTTACTATTTAAATGATTGACGAGAAGCCTCTTTTAGCAGTCCAGTTACTATTTAAATGTTGCTTCAAGTTTAAATTTTTCTAACCTTTCTGAGTATGACAGTGTACAACCATCTCACCCACTACGTGTATATTCTAAAACTGGTCGTATATAGAACATATTCGATCTAGATAAAGTTTCCAGTTTCAAGGAGCATTTTAATTTTCGAGTAAGTTACCGAGTATATCGGAATCTCTTTTGATAGCATGATCTGGACCATTATAACAAGGTGTTGGGATCAAGATTCGTTACTATTTCAATTTCTGCACGATATGGCGATGAATAATTGCAATGGTAAAAATGGACTTCTCAGACTTTAGAATAATGCTCAGTCCACTAATTAGCATATTTATTTCTTTAAAATCATTGTTATTGACAAAGGACTTTTAAGTATGTGGTGAACATTTTTAAAAAAAATTGGATGAGAGATGTTGTTGTTATAAAGATTTGAAATTGTATATGTTATATAGTACAGACGGCATAGGTGACCCACTGGGATCCTGACCCATCCGTATGACCGACCTACATACGCATCAAAATGTTAGATAAACATCAAACTGGATAATTCGATTGGTCCGCGGGTACTTAAAACTTATCGCCAAGTTGATTGACAGACGTCGCGCTAAATTGAGTGGTCAATTTAATGAACATGTACATAATAATTACCCTCTTCTCTCCTGCATCCGGCTCAATCAACAACATACAAAATAAAGAAAAATACAACGTGTATTAGTTCAACATATGATGGACATAATTATAGTGGCAAGACCTATTACCGCGGTATGCCTATTACCGCGGCATTTAAACATCATTGTTCAGCGATGTCACTATGCGTTACATATGAATAACCTGTATGCAAACACAATGTCAGGAAGTTCACATTGCCATAAATATTAAAAATTTGAAGGATAACTCTATTCAGGTTAAATAAAATCGTAGATTTCCTTTGCATGTAATTTTAAGTAAGTGATAAAATCCCAGTCATACCATATCCTGTTCCAATCCCTTTTTTTTTACTTTTCAATCAGAAAATCACTCCAAGCACAATGTCAACAAATCGTCTGCTTCACAATTTAAAGAATACAAGCAGATTTGGTGACTTGACTGACGCTCTTCGATAAATATTTTCTGATTTTTAAAAAAAAAATAACTTTGATACTGTAGTACCTACGGTCACTATATTTTTCAATTGCCGCGGCAACAGGACGTTCTCTTTAGAGCGCCTCCCGTTAGAGGTCACCTCGGAATATCGTGTTGATCGGAAATTAAAATCATTCACCGTGACAAATGCACCACATGTTGATTACAGTTGCAGTTGGATAAAAGTTAAAATGAAAGTGTAGTGAAACTTTTTTGGGTATGTTTTCCAGGTAGTAACGCTGTAATAGGCCACATCTGTATATACTATAGAACAATATCTACACTACTGTTGGCTCACTAAAATATTTCTTTCCATCGCGAACGTTATTGTCATAAATTAACTCGTTCCTCATGCGAGGACAAAGAGTCAAATGTAAGCGACCACAGTGTGGGCAGGAGTTTTTAATTTTGTCACGTGATCTGTTATGGTAATTTGGTCCTCCTTTATCACCACTCATGTTCGACTCGCAAGTACTTTCACTTTCTTCGCCGCTTTCACATTTTGGTCGCTTATGTATTTCAACCACAACTATCTCTGTCGTCGCCGTTTTATGCCGGGAGATATCGTTAATGTTTTGGTATTGGTCTGACTTTTCATGAGTATTCTTTCCATTTTGAATTTCTTTGTCGAGTCTTCCAGGATATTTTGATGCTTTCTGTTTGGATCTATGTATGTCTCTGGAATCAGATATTTGAAACGCCGTTTCCGCGACAGCCGGGTTTGCGCATGCATGCGCAGCAACGTCCGCTACAGTGGCATACACAGATTCAGTCATTTCCCAGCCTTTTCCATACGTTGACGTCGCCGAACTGCCAGTAATTCCATAAATCTGATGACGTCTTTCTCTTCGCTCCTGGGCTTTGGTTCTGCGACGTCTGAAGCGCAAATAAAGGCTTGTTTGTTGACATAGGGAAACTGGTTTTCAAAAGTGTATCATGGACCAAACAACAGAAAAAACTTGTCCGAAATTTATCAAGTATCAAACTTTTAAAAAATGATAAATTATTATTGTTCGTATCAGTTTTTGTATGGTATACTTCAAGCAAAGCTAACGATGATCGCTTTTAATCGTTATTCCAATTATTTGTAAGCTTTTATAGTATACCCCACTGAAAGTTAAAAATGCAGTTGTATATGAATCAAAATCGTTTGAACTTCGTCTAAATCAATTCTAATTCACTATGTATACTAATTATTTATTTATGTTGTTAAAATATGGTACAATATGAACTTTTTAACAGAATACATCTGCACCAAAGGTTTGGGGTTGATGAGAATACTCACACATCGTGTTTTTTCTATTACAAATGGTGAAATGAATGAAAACGGTAATGTGATTTTTATTGGTCGAAAGTTACCGGCATGACCAAAAATAAATGATAGACTGCCATTACCGCATATTGAAAGATAAATATTTTCATGAGCTTTTTTTTGTTTTTGTTTTTTGTCAGTATCCAGAGGAAGCTTGAATTAAAAGGCCTTCTTTGTGAATTACTGCACTCTAAAACCTATCTCTCGCGCATGAACAAATCTAATCCACATTTTACATTTTTGATACCATGGACTATTGGCTTGTTGGCAGATCAGGTTTGGGACTTTCAAATTTATGAGTACGAAA
Organism: Margaritifera margaritifera; assembly: GCA_029931535.1. Taxonomy (NCBI): domain Eukaryota; kingdom Metazoa; phylum Mollusca; class Bivalvia; order Unionida; family Margaritiferidae; genus Margaritifera; species Margaritifera margaritifera. Next base: position 254,419 of record JAQPZY010001583.1, on the reverse strand, counting down.
CTGAAGTTTGAGCTTTAAAACTATGGTATTTGAACCATGCACATGCATTTAAATTGAACACGCCAGTATAAGAGCTAAAATTACGAAAGAAAGTTAAATTCTTCTGAATTTATTCCAAGTAAACTTCCAGTATACTGGTTTGGAGATCATACAACTCTGAATGTATTCCAAGTAAACTTCCAGACCGGTTTGGGGGTCATACAACTCTGAGTTTATTCCAAGCAAACTTCCAGACTGGTTTGGGGGTCATAGAACTCTGAGTTTTAGTTTGAGATTGAGATTACACTCTGAGCGAATCAAAAGTGGCGTTGAAAAAGTAAAGTCATTTGTGATTGGCTGACACAAAATTTTAAGGTCAAATTCGAGCTCATAAGTTTTATGATTTCAAGGCCAGAAATTCTGCTGACTTTGAACTTACTTTTTGTTCTCAAAGATATCCATAAAACAAGGAATATACTTGGTCAAGTGTCATTATGTAGGTTATTTAAATATATATTTTGATAGCAATGAAAATCGCAGACAGTGGTGACTTACTTTCTGGCGTTGTGACAGTAAAAGATCCCAACGGAACCAAGAATCAAGACAGCTCCTATTGTTCCCATTACTAGTGCCACCATGGATCCTGAAAGAAAATTATGAATCTCTTCAATGCACACTCCATGTGATGTATATGGGTTACTTCCCTTTACAACTATTTCCCCTCATCCCCTCCCACATCAATTTGATCTAGTTGTCTCCCTTGTCGCTAATGGATACATAGAAACAGAGCAGTAATTATTGGTTACTCCATTTGTATGGAAAAATATGAACGTTCTTTTTCTGAAGACACTGCAGACAAAGTTTGGAAAAAAACGAGGTCATACTTTCAAATTTAAATGTAGTAACATATTTATGATATACTCAATTTTTTTAAAAATCTAAGGCTGATTCTAACATGAACCCGTTTCGTCTCCACCTATACAACGCATAGGGAAGAAAAGGTATTTATCTATCACAATAGATACCTTTTTTCGAGGCCCACACGTGTCACCAACAGTAACGCTCTTTATGACGTAACATTCCGAAGTTATCACTCGCTCTAATGGGTTATTTAAAATTGCAAAATAAAAACCGGCATTTATGGATTTAAATAGATGTTTTTTTTTTCAATTCATTATTTGTTATATAAGGCAAAGGAAACATTACTCGAAGCAAACTACTGTTGGTTTCAAACACGAATGGGTTCATGGTGATGCATCTAAAAATGTATTAATGCAAATGACTTTACTAATGAACAAAGAGAGTTCCTTTTACACGAGTTTTAATACTTGCATACCGTTCTTTTCCCTATTAACACGGACAGTATGCATTTAACTCACCTGCAAATGGTCAAGGCACGCGAAATGTTAAAACTGCCGTCATGTTGACACATGGTTTTTCGTTGTTGGGGTGCACAGGCTCCAACATCGCAGTGGATTTCCGATCAATAGCTATTTCAGTAGTATGGCTTGAATATTTTGTTTTGCTCTATACAAGTTTTCTTTTCTCCTGAAAATCATTTATTTATTATTACGGGAAAATAATATATATGATTGCAAGTTGCGGAAAAGACGACAATAGCACGAATTATCCAAGTGAAGTCACCTCTTGCAGAGTTATACCAACTTCTGACCATTCTTCTCCGGTGCCGAAAATTTACATAACGAAAGCTGTGAACTTTCGAGGTTTTTAGAATGCATAGTGTCCGCATAAATGGGGAAAAGATAGGCATGCAAGTATTGAAACCCGTGTAAACAGAGCTCGCTTTATCCGTTTTTTGGATGTTAAAGAAATATATTTTTAGATGCTGAACCGGTTACCATTCGCTATGCCATTTGAATACATCTATAGTTTCATTTATGTTAATTCCGGATGAATATACAACTGTATGCAAATAAGACAGAGACAAAATTACAACAAGTATTCACGCGCTCATAACACCGTGAACATGATATGGTGTGCTGTGTAGTAAAACGCAGTGCGATATGGAGAAATACTGCATAGTTCCAACAACGTTGAATTAATGAAGAAAAAAAACGAGTGTGTAATAATATGCGTTCCTTAAATCCACCATGAATGCTCTTGGAATGCTATTAATGAGTATATTGACCGATTTTTCAATTAAAAAGATGTGGGTAGCCAGCTCTAAACTAAATATCTCTATTCCTTGGAAAAGTTACTAACACACAATCAGTTTTTAAAAAATCTTAGTAGAATATTGTAGTGCATAAATGAACTGCGATAGTACCTATTGCACACGTGGGCCTAAAAAAAGGTACCTATTGCGAAAGATAAATACTTTTCCTTCGCCATGCATTGTATATGGGGAGACGAAACGGGTTCATGTTAGAATCAGTCTTAGATTCAACAACAAAAATGAGTATATAATAAATATCTTAGTATGTAATAAATATATTAGTGTATAATAAATATATTACTACATTTAAAGCTTAAACTATGAACTCATTCTTTCTTTTTTTTTTTTTTTTTTTTTTTGTCTTAGTGTTTCTGCACTCCTAACGTTGTGCAGTGTGTAATTTACAAACTTTGACTCGTACCTGGCTAGGTAACATGATCCAGTAAGTCTATGTAAATGTTATAGTCCCAAATCTTTCGTAACGAGCCTGCTATAAATCTCTGCGGTTCCATAGTTTGATTTATGGGTCTTAATTGTGACTTGGCAGGTAGTACTTCATACAAGCTTATGGTCTGAGTGATACTGCTGGTCCTCTGCACTTCTGCACCTAAAGTAGCATTTCATGTAAACATTTGAGCCGTCCAAAGCAGGTTGTCAAAATTGCTAAACAAATTGGGGTTTTTTTCTATTTAACTTAGATACAATTTTAAAAATTCCACACGATGTATATAAATATATTTTGTTTAATGTTTAATACCTGTTGAGGTTTTATGTTCCTGAGGAACGGGTTCCACTGTTTCACTTCCTGAATCCCCCTCATCCACGCCGAGACCGCCTGGTTTTCCGGCCGACGGAGTAGTAGATCTTCCACGCTGCCCAGGTGTAACTCTTCTGGATGGAGTACTGGGTGGTCTTGATATTGGTGCTGGTTGATCATTAATGTTTCCTGCTTTTGTCACAGGAGAATTTTCTTTCGGAGGCCCCTTTCCGCTTTCGTTACCTTGTGATGCATTTACTGGCGGTGCATTTGTCGGACGTAGAGGTTTGAGGGCTGTGTCCGGAAAACTAATTCTCCTATTCGAAGTATCAGGAAAGTGATCCCTTAACTGTTGCCCCGGAATTCCGAATCCGGGTATTCGGTGAGAACCCACAAGAAGTGGTAGCCCGTGACCAAATCTCTCAGTTGCGTCGTCTATTCTTGAATCATCCCATCCAGTTGGGGGCATCAGAAAGTTACGAGATTGACCTCTGGACAAATCTGTCAATGTATTTGTATTTGGAAATGATCTAGCTTGTGCACCAACCCAAGAACCGCGAGATGTTCCTGATGGAGAACTGGATGTCACAGATCCGCTAGATGCCGCTGGTCCTGAAGGTGGCATCGGCTCCCCGGGTAAATTCACTACACCGCATTCTATTTCTATTGATGGCCGGTAACTTCGTGGGTCGGCTGCAGATGAATAATAATAATAATAATAATAATAATAATAATAATAATAATAATAATAATAATAATAATAATAATAATAATAATAATAATAATAATAATAATAAGAGAAGAAGAAGAAGAAGAAAGAAAGAAGGAAAGAAAGAAAGAAAGAAACCTGGAACATAGAACTTGTGAGCATAATATAAATTATAACAGAAAACCCACCGATGTGAATCTAAACTTTTCACTTGCGTCAATGAAGTTTTTTAAAGTCAAAAATCTGTTATATCCAGTTATAAAGTGAGTTTGGTGGCAAACTTCCACTCCAAGAAAATGTGTGATCCTATAGACATACTTCACATTCTTTCACCCTACGGTTTAAAGGTATCTTATATAACAAGCCAAAGGCTGCGAATAGCGATACCGTCGTATGTCGATATTATAAATAATCCAAACACTTTAATATCATCACTTTTTATATAAAAAAGCTCTTAGTTCCATCTGTCTGCAACAAGTTGCTGTCAGCCGATGTAGTCTAAATTTCAGGGGATATCGTACCAGTCTCATAGAAGGCTGTGAGTGAATCACTGCGTAATTGTTTCAGTCAAATCTTTGTAACCTGGGACACCCTTAAGGCATCTCTACGCAGTTTTCAAGGTAAAACAAATCTAAATTCAAATTGCTACAGCTTCAATATATATTTAATTTTTTCTAAAAAAAAGTTTTTAATTATAAGTAAAAAGCTCAAACTAAATAATGCGGTTACTTTCTTTGAAAAAGAACTGGTTTACATAAATTTTTATGATAAAAGTAGCTATGATTTATTTCACCTGTGGCGACTCGTTTATTGAGATTTTATACTTTATGAACCCTACCTGAAAACATAGCAACAAAGCCCTTGCTGTACATTGGACCTCCGGATGCGAACGTCAGTCTGGCCACTCCAGAGAAAACCTGATTGCCCAGCCTTCGTTTGCCGCACACCTCTATAGAGCTGTCCACTGCAGATTGGTTCAAAGATCTCTTATTTTCCAGAAGAACATATTCGTTTGGACACAAATTTCTGTCACTGGACAATTTCGTCTGAAGAAAATTCAGCAAAAAGTCCTCACTTTCATGAGTCCTTACTATACACTCGCACATGCGCGCTGGTCTGGACCTATGTTGTCCCAAGTACCCGGGGGATAGAATGTAAATGGCAGAACTATATACCATGGTTTGGATATCCTCGCAGACATCAAACGTTGCGGAGGCTGCAAACAAGATCGGATAAGTGAGCTACAACCAGAAACCTTACTATTAGTCATGTTTGTGCACTCATGCAAAATTAGACTGTAATTGTAATACACATATCCCATCACTAACCCATGGGCCAAGCTTGTATCCCCGCCACCACCAATAATACCAGCTATGCATGACCCATGGGTCTCATTCAAATCTCCATATGTTATGAGTTGACACTTAGGAGAGTCATCACTCATACCAACTCTCAGATATGTAAGATTAACAACTCGGCAGTTGAACTATGTAAAACCACCCCTTCCTTCACAGTGAATTGATACAAATTATAAAACTAAAAATGATCTGTGCACTTTGGTCGCCGACCTCGCCCCGCCTCACACACACGCCGTGCTTGGCCAAGAGTTGCCCATAAACTTCTGGCCGGGGTCAACCTCAACACAGTTGGCTACTTTAGCGGTCCTCACTTGTAAATACGTGCCAGAGCGGTGGCAACTTTGGAATCCTCCTTTGTGGCTAAGGGCTCTGCCTCCTTGTAACCACTGGCAACGTCAACTACGGTCAGCAAATACCTGTGTATCGTCCAACCTTGTCTTTCGGCAGAACAAAGTGGTCGGCCTTGTTCACCTCATTAGGGGTTGAAACATTAAACTGCGGCCTGGTGATTTTGCGTGGTGCTGGCAGGTGCTTCTCAAGCCACGCCCTGGCAACATCTTGTAAGAATTTAGCGACTTCTGCCAGTTTTTGTTAATAGCTGCCACGCCCTTCTAGTAACCTCGCGGGCTGTACTATATCGCCACAAACATAATATCCATTGTGTTGTCGTGTCTTGTGGTTCCAGCAGTTTACCGTGCTAGCCGTTCTTCAGCTACAAACGAGCAGCTCGCGCTCCAACTTCCTGTTTCAGCTGGCACATAACAAGCCTGCGCCAGCGCAAGATGGCGAGGTACCCCAGAAAACATATAACTGTTCTAACGCCTCGGCAGTCAGGGGGAAAAACGGCAAATATTTAGTATGGTTCCCAGACAGTTAAAAGCTGAAAAAGTCAGGAAGATTCGACTCGTTACCTCCAGTCACTGCCATGTAGTATTTGCGCGATGAGGCTTCGGCATCATCGTCATTTTTTGAGGCACCCTGCACGTCGCGCAGCGTCTCATTAAGGTAATCGAAATGCTCGTTGCGCTTACGTTGGTGCTAGGCCTGCGCAGATTGGGGGTCTTCCATAGCCTTGAACAACTGTGCCGCCCATTGTGTACAGCTGCAAGTAAAAGTTTATGCAGACTTAATAAATTAGGAGAAATGATGCCTTGTTTAATGAGCATGTTATGCGTCCAGAGGGTCAGTGCTGCGGTGCCTATGACATTTGCACCGTCTTCGAGGTCGAAGCGGCCCAGGTTGGCTCGATTCATACTGATGGCTTTTTAGCAATCATCGGATGCTCTACAGTGATGTCGCCAAATACGGTTCCGTTTTAAATTAGATTTTCAAGATCCTTGGCGTACAGTGGTGCACACATCCTCCACATGCGTTCCGCGATTAACAAGTTTATGTTTGCATGTTTGTTTTCAAATACAGTAATATTCCATATGAAAGGGGTTAGGTGTATGTATAATAGATGCTGCTGGCACTTGCGGTGATTAACGTCCTGACGGATCCCCATAAATTGCTTTTCGTACTTGTGCTAGCTGCTCTCGCACATGCGTTCAGCATTTGTGCTGCTCCTGACGTGTCTCCAAACTCAAATGTGGCGTAAAGACGGCCAGCTACCAATGTCACGCCGCACCAGAGAGTATAAGATAGTATCGCCTCGCTCTTGAGGAGCAGCGGGAGCGTCGCGCGTGTCGGCAATCTCCGCTCTTTTTCTCGGCCCAGAGTTGTTTCATCATCTCGGCAAGTCTTTTACCAGTGGCAACTGTCCCTGGTTGTTAACGCTGGCGACTTGTGTCACTTCCTGAGTTGATTGTGTAGTCGGTTGTGTTGACGTATTCATCGTTGTTTGCGCTTTTACACCCATCGTCAGTTGTGTTTGTAATTTCGTGTTTTTTTTTTTTGTTTTTTGTTCTCAAAATCAATGTGTTTGTAGGAAATCATGCCGGCTGCAACCGATAATAAAGCCGCACCGTACCTAAAGTAAAAGGTGACTGCTGATGCTCGCCAAAGAGGTTTGGATGATTAAATCCTCCTTCAAGTCAACTGTGAGACGTTAACGGTCCTCTATGGGCAGGAAGCGGTTAACGACTGCTGTGTACAGGTCAAGCAGAGACAACCTTATAGGAGCTGTCATCCTAGTTTAGCTTCATATATGGCATAGGTTTTTGCTAACTCCTCGCCCATCGCCATAAGACCCGCAAAGGTAAAAGATCGGCCTATCTATTCTTTTGCTGCGACAGAAGCCACCAACTCTAACAGGTAGTCACGCTGGTGTGCTAGTGTAGATTTGACACAACATACATCGGGTGCGGGAACCGCGGTGTGGGTGGCTGTCATTCCGACTGCCGACTTTTCCGTTGCTCGCTCTTGAGCTGTCAACCCATATAGTATCTCGTCAACATCCATGTCACTTACAGCAACCGCCATGGTTTTAATTATGTTCAATATATGGTTGGTTAAGCTTTTAACTCTACGTAGTTTATATTTAATATAGATTAATGTCACGTGTGTTATAGTGTGGCTGGTGGCGTACAAAATATGAAACCACCACATTATACAAACTGATAGGATACTGGTGGTTTGGTGCACATGAGTAGTTTACCAAAAACTCTCCTTTCTGAGAAACTCATAGACTTCTGCTCGCCGCTTAGCTTCAACTATATCGTTCTCATTCAGCGGGTCCCTAAATGAGTATTTGTCTTTACAGTAAAAGAGGACTGCCTACGAGATCTGCTCGCGAAAATCATGACGGATAGCGTTGTACTTTTGCGTTATGACCCACACGATTATGCCGGCGTGGCAGTTAGTATAGGCAAGCTTAGTGAGGGCAGTTTCTTTATGTCGTACGCCAGAAAAAAAGGTGCAGTCGTCGAGTAGAAAAAGCATGGTGGTTTTCTCGAACCTTTTAGCGAGTGCACAAAGAAGGTCATTCAGATCATAGCGCTCAGGATTCACCCGAAATACTTCTGCGTCTTTTCTGTAGCGCGCCCACGGTCAGTCGTATGGCTTGTTTGTGTATATAGTAGGGCAAATAATGACAATATAATCAAAGTGGTACTTAAATGCCGATTCGAGCTGTTTGCAGGCAAACATGTTCCTGCCTCAGCCGTGGCAGCCTACGATCATGGCGCAGTGTGACTGTAAGTAATCAAAGATCGCGTTGCACCTGCATTCAGCGTCGCACTTGTGCTGGCTTGTGGATGGCTGATACGAATTTCCTATTTTGTATATTGAGCTTGTGTCCATGACGACATATATCTACGCGTTTAACACAGCTGCCGCCTGGACCGTTTATACGATCTGCAGCGTTATACCTGTGCTCGCGTTTTCTATTTGTCTTCTCGACCCGCGAAGCGTGTGGTCTTCCGTCGGCCTCATGTCGAAGACGAGGGCAAACCTGTTTTGGCAAAAGGTGCCAACGTCAAGCAACGCCGCACCTGCGTCCCTGAGAGACTCCCTCGCCATTATCTTTAGGGTCTCTTCCCACTACTGGGACCTTCGCTGCCTCTGGGCATAGATCTGGTTTGGAACCAACACCTTGTTAATAACTGGATTTTGGAAATTTTCCTTATCACGAGCAAACACAGCGCTTTTTGTCGCATCTTCAAAGAACGAAACCATCGCCTTCATGCTTTCTGCTGGCTTGTTCAGGTTGAAGTTCCACACCATATTTTCCCATGTACCGCAGCCTGATCATGCGTGCTAGTTCCGAGTCGGCCACAACACATTAACTTCAGGAAAACGCCCGTGATAGTGTTGCTAGCCCTCTCATTCGTGCTCTGGATTACCTTGCCGCAGTTGTCAGGCGTCAGATCAAAGGATAGGCGATCTAATAGGCCGGACTGATAGTATACCATGTGATCATTCAGCATCTCGAAATCAAGTGCCACGTAAAAGCGGTTCCCAAATGCTGCATCGACAAACGCATCGGGCTGGGTAACATCGACGGGATTGTCAGCGCCTACAGATATGGCGGCAGTGTTGGCGTTTTGTATACCGTGATAGACTCCGTTAGTCCGTCTTTGTACTTTAATCAGAAATCTTTAGAGATGCCCCAAACATCAGCATCGCCAACACAGGCCACTTTGTTCCCCTTAAGCTTTACGGTGATCTTTATGACGATGGCGTCCGCCTACATTTTTCACGTTTTTACGGTTGGCATCATTCAGCACTAAGCCGTCGTTTAGAGCTATTGTAAATGCCAGCCTAGCATTACCGAACACAATGACATCGTTGCTGCTGAGGTTAGAAAATATTCCAAAAAGCTGCTGGTTTTGGCCAATGGTGTTTGGGTTATAGTCATAACAACAGTGCTTCGGATTCCCTTCACCCCGAGCGCGCGACGAAGAGTGCGAAATGGGTCGAGATTATTTCCGTATTGACACAGTCTTTAGCATATTGAAGTTCACATGTCCTTTCTTTGACATATTAGGACTTGTTAAAACTTGTTGTTGTGAAGTCAGCTCTTGAACAGTCAAATCATGGCTGAAGACTTTGAAATGACCAACTTTGGTCGCGAAGAGGATTCTCCGCCCGAGGAAGAAGATATCCAGTTCATCGAGTTGCCTCAGCAGATACAGACACTCCCAGTGCCTGCTTCGGAGGAAACGATTTATACCTCTTCCTTGCTCTGCAGCAGCAAGGTGCCAGACGGGAGGGAGAGAAAATATATATCCACAAAAAGGAACTAGAGCAACGCATAGCCGAGTTTAATAGGTACCGCAAGACAAAGGGATTCTCTGAGTAACGCACCAGCAATCTCGAAATTAAAGCAAATAAGTCCACCGCCCTCGCAGTAAAGTAGGGGCGGGATTGGATCCTGCTAACGCATAAAAAATTATCCAAGAGAATTATTAGTCCCAATCACACTACAGAAACAGGGCGTTCCGTTCCTTTATGCGATTATGCGATAGCACTCAAATAGTAGTCGTTATCGGCCCAAGCACGAAGGCTGAACGCCACAACTCAAAAACAGATCCCGACTGACACCAACGGGATGACATATATTGGGCTCGTTGCGTTAGGATTGGAGAACACGACAATCAAAGAAGCTGTGACACAGGCACCTGAAAGTCTCCTAAAGCGAGAGATCCTGGACTTCAAAGCGGCTCTCCAAGAGACTCGTGGCGAGCTTATAAATAATCTATCAAAACTTGCAGAGCTCGATAACCACATCGCCATTAAAGATAGAAATCTGACCGAGCAGAAGACGAAACGTCGTGCCAGCAGATAGTGGCTGAATGCATACAGCAGCTAGAGGCTGCCAGCATTAACCAAGAGGCCCTTTGCAGCCAGATTTCTCGGATACGTGAGTCCTTCGACTAAATTTCTTCACGGTGATACAAACCCCGTACTGTGAACACTTTTTCATGAACAGGGTTTTACTATGGTATCGATTCTCAAGGTGTTGGGGTCCATCATAAGCACAATTGTACTCGCGATCACAGGCGGCGCAGGTGCAACGCTACCTCCTCCCGTCGATCTGACACCTAAACCTGATCCCAGCATTGTAATGAATGGATAAAGAAAAACAGATGGAGCTGCTAATCGGGACTCTAATAACGCTCGCTGAAAGGGCTTTGGCGGCGCTGCCCGGCATTATTGGCGCCATTGTATCATTTCTGCTGAAAACCGCCGGCCGTGTCGTTGGCTGGCTGGCCGAGCATCTGTTGGCACACGTTATCGTGATAATATCGCATTATTTGCAGCTCTGCGCAAGCACGCTAGTAACATAGCTAGCAGACGTGAGGACGGCGCTGAGCATGGCGCTAGTCGTTCAAGAGTGGAGAAACAAGACGGCCTGACGCAATGCTAGCCACGACTACTGCTGTTTTGTTGGCATCGCGGTCATCGACTTCTTTGCGCACAGGCGCTGCCTGCGCTTTTTGCATGGTACCTGTCTGCACTTGCCGGTCTCTTTGTGCTTCATTAGCTGTGGTTGTTGTGTTTGCGTTCCCGCCGTGCTTGTACTGCACATGATCGGTAGTCTTGTTCCATTAACACCGGCGTTGGTACCCAGCATCATGTTGTCGTATGTCTTCATACTTTCGTTGTTGTTGTGCCTCTGATAAGACCCATTACGAGGATTGATGTTGCTAAGCATCATGTGGAGGTTACCGCCAATAACAAAATCTGGTTTGTTATTCGCATTATGGAGTGCGTCTTAGTACTTATATATTGAAATCTGAATGTCTCCTTCGTGATTAATCTCATACTCCAAGTTCACAAGAATCTGATCTTGGGCATCAAAGGTTAGTTCCACTCCTATTATTGATGACATGATTTGGCCCTGTGCAGTCAGGACTGTCCACACGTTTGCCCGAATGATTGAGGCGCACTAAACCAGGATGCGTAAAATCGTGCGACTGATCCTACATGAATGTTGTTAATGTATTAACTGCCCTAGGTCCCTGCGAGAAGTTGTCAAATGTCAGCTCGTATCGCATTATCATTTCGGGTGCAAAACAAACTGTTTCTGAGAATGACCTTTCGTGGGTCGGGGAATAGTAATATATCATTCCAAACCCATCCTGGAGGATTTGCTTTTGGCGCCAGTTCGAATTCGTATCCAAGTTAAACTCTCTGCAAACCCTCTCTTAGACCGTAGTGACAATATTGTTGTCAAGCTGATTGAAACTTATCCGCATTGAAGAGGCGCACTGCAGCTGATTGAGTCGCAACCTTACCTGGAAGTAGACATGAAAATATGTAAAAACTGAATAACAGGGAATCTTTCGCAAACAGATGGTCTTTAACAATAACACCACAACCTTTCGTTGCACACCAGACGACAAAGTACACCTGAGTTTGCCGCGTGGATATGCTATATCACTTGCCTCTCTTATCCGCAGACCTAGTATCAGGAAGTCCATACTAATCGGTTATGGCGATAAATCTTGTCTGAAACGAAACTCCCTCTCGTAAGAGCACTTTAGGATTGAGAAGCAAAAAGCGGATGCCTGCTCTATGCCCATCATTGTATTTAAAGACACCGCCGACGTCATATTTTGTATCGCTATTAAAGCGAAATGCCTGTGGCAATACCATTTCATATATAAGTACTAGAACAATGAATGTTATATTGACTAATCGTCTAGCTGGTCCGACAGCTCTAGAACATATGATACGCACCTGTCCTGGTACCCGTGTAGGGCTCTGACAGATTTCGTTCAGGTCAGGATAGTACAACGTTTCGGCTGCGCTTGGTAACAACAGATTTGCTGTGAGCCCGACCCCGCCAGCCCGACTGTAGACGTCACCATTCCGGATGTTTATTACAGCATGGCTGCGCTCGAAAAATACCATTCCTGGAATGACTGCGGATTACAACTCAGTGACTGGCCGATCCAGCATCACGCTCACTGATCCAAACTATCAGCTGTATCTCGACTTGCACGCTCGCGTCTTTGGATCCAAATTAACCGGGTTTTCCAGAACTAGTACGCACACGGTACCAAAGGCAACAGTGTTTATCAACGTCCCGTTGCTTGATGTCCACATCGATCAGATAAACACAGTTTGGAGTATTTTTTATGAAAACAAACAGTACCCTGCTAGAAGTTATTTTTGTAGATGGTGAGTTCTACGGGGATACACGCACTGTCTCCTGTGTAAAACCACATTGGGGTAGACTGCGTGAAAGCAGCATGCAGGAGCTCTCGAGACGCATCTTAGACGAAAGACAATCTGCGATGAATATGCTGTCGTGTACAATCACCTTTGAAATTAAAAGTAGGGTCCGCACACTATGAGTATCTGTAGTAATCGCACTGAATGAGCCTTGCGGCCATCGCCCCCGTTTAATACCGCCCCAGAAGAACCCACTGATGCTAAAATTCTCAGCCACATGGCAGGCCAAGCCAACCCAAGCGCAGGCACTGACGCTGCTTTAAAGGTCGTGTACTTAACGGCCGACAATATCACGTCGGTCAGCGAAATTACAGTAATCAATGTGTCTTGTTACTATCGATGGGATTCAGGTCAAAACGTTTAGAATTTTGGTAGGTTTTCCTTCAACAACAAGGATGACACTTTCATCGTCAAGAGCGCCGGATTTTACTTCATTAACCTCCATGAAAATCATGGTAACGAAACGTGGACAACTTTCAATCTGTGTAAATGGAGTCGTACGGATGCATAATGACAGCAGTAATCAGTCACCTGATAACGTCTAACACGGAAGCTTTACGACAAGCTTTGTGTCTATGTTTGCCACTGGAGACATCATCCAGTGTGACGGCCTCAACGTCAACGCAGAAGAAATAGGAACACAAAACATTAGTGGCACCTGTGATCGACGAGAAATACGATGTATTGGTGTAGCCCGCACAAAAAGTCAGTGGCATCGAAAAGGAATACAAACCACTGATGCGAGTGTATCTTCACCTTCTTGGAGATGACACATACCGGTTCAGATTGGAATGGAACGAGGATGCAAAGTAGATGGACATCGAGCAGCATGGGTTTATTGCGATTTCGTTGTCGTAACAACGGCCAAAAGTACTGCCCTCGAGGAGTCTTGGGCGCGATTACTACTACAATGACAACGTGGTACTTGGTGAAACGACCTTGGCAAGAACCTTTCCGTCCGGGTATGTAGGGCCATCTATCACTCGCCTCAAGAAAAAAAAACAGAGTTATATTCGAATAGACGCGCTCTGTCGCATCACAGTAATCGACCAGAAAAACAAACAGTCGGTAAACCAGACATAGGGCATGGTATTTTTGACTCTTTGCGAACGTATTGGCGGGAGTATTGAAGACCGTGTTATCTCCAGATCTAGTGATAGCAAGCATATGGACACCTTCTTTGACATCACCGCCGTCTTACCAGGAAGCCACAGAGACAGGTTAGAGGTGCGTGTCTGCTGGGGAGCTAACCCCCCTCCAGATCAATGAAACTTTCATCTCACGCTGCTTATAGAGGAATTAGAATGTGGATATATCCAAAAATCTAAATCCTACAAGATTTTCACCTGAAAACGATCAGTGAGACTGAATCCCCTCCCTCCCCCCGCACACACCCTCCCCCCCCCCCCACGCCTTTACGGGCAGTGTCTGAACAGGTGCGCGCGCTATACAAAGAATAACGTGGTGGATGGTGTTGACACCACACTGATGGTCGTGCATCTGAGCACCGGTGAGGCATGGATTGGAATATTATCAGCAATAATTGTTGCTCCCATTGCAATCGCCCTTGAAATTATAGCTTTAAGCTGTGTTTTGAATTCTGTAGCTGGAAATTTTATCAGCCGGCAACTATCCATGAAAGCTAAGAACCATGATGAAATCCGCGTCTTGTCTGAATCAAAGCTCAACACAATCAAAGACCGCATATCTAAGGCTCTACGCGACAAAGCCATCTCCGAAAAAGTTCAAGCGTATGCTGGATAAAGTCGATAAATACACAACCATGAAAAATGGAATACGGGCTGCATCGCACAAAGCATACACTTCGGTTGTAATCAACGAAGTGGCAAAAAAAAGCTAATAGCTCATGAAAAAATGTCACTGGGAAATCATTTTAAGCCATGTGCGTTCCTATTCTTTGTCTTTTGAAATGTATGAAAAACAAAGCACAGCTTGTGCTCTCGTTGCTTCCAGTCAGAACGACATGCTAACACCAACTGCGCCGCCGCCTTATTGTTAACACGCCTTTGGCATGGGTGGTAGTAATGGTCCTCCATAGACGTTTTTCTTTGTTTCTATTTTTTTGTTTTTTTTAGGGGGGGGGAGGGGCTCCAATTGCTCTCCTTACGCGTTTGTTAATATTCATTGTGTTTAACCATCCGGATCTTATTAGTTGCAACATACCACACAGTATAACTGTTGCTGACTAACGCCCACATAAGTGGTATAATACACATTACAAAATATTCATGTGATATTGTGCAATGTTTCAGAACTTCCGTGGTACTTTGTATATAAGTAAAGGGTGACCGATGACATTTCAGTCAGTTTGCGACACTTTTCTTTTTATGGGACAAAAACGGATTATTGTTAGGATTATACGGTGTAAGGTAACTAAAACCCACTATATTTTGCACCCTGTAAGACAAATGCCTGTCGTTCCGAAAGACAAGTAGAACCAAAAACTGTCAGAACGAAAAACGAAAAAAAGTTGTATTCTGCGGAAACTGCATACACGACCTATTTTATGTACTTGTCCGTCGGAATGACAGCCTACTTGCTTTTTAGTGAATTTGAAAGATTGGTAGCCACTTCACCAGTCGTCGCCCTTACCACATATCACCTGCATATCTACAGTACAAAGTCTTGAACTTCAAATGCCGTTGTCAACATCGCGGGCCTGCTTTGCTGAGGAATTCCAACCCAACCACAATCAAAGCTGCCACAGTCAGAGTCACAAAGACTCAAAGGCATCAACAAGAAAGCATCTGGTTCACATTTTAATATCAATGTTTCTTTTTCTAACACAAAAACAACAATAACTTAATTTTAAAGAGTGTAATATACACATTACAAAATATAATAAGGGACTACCGGAGGAACGTTTAACTCCCATGCACAGAGTGAGTGTGGTTTCTGAGCATTAAGGATGTCCATACTTTCATAACTTAAAGCAGATAGGAGACAGCCTGCTTTGAACCTGTAATCTTGACAATGGGTACAATTGGTTGCACCTGAATGATAAACAATTGATGGTAAAAATGACGTTTGAACGTACAGCATTCTTTTAAATCCAAGGGATATCCAAAGATGACCGCTGCGATAAGGCGATTACGTACTTTCCTAAAGTACTTCGTTGATAAAACTTCACAAGCAGCCGAAGTTACCACCAGGCCAGATATCTTTTTGCATATACTGTACTTATTCGTTCTGACATGGTACTGGTGGATCTAGCGTGCCGACATTTTAAAATGGAGTAAAACAACCGTTTTGAACCAGCCTCGTTTGGGGGGCTCGCTGATCTAACAACCAACCCCCAATCCCCGTTTTCCCCTCGCGTTCCGACATGGCTAACAGCCCGTCTCCACAACCGGCTGACAGTTGGCCCTCCAACCGGCTGACCACTGGCTGGCTGGCTCCTCAGTCGGCTGACCTCAGGTCCCCCCCCCCAAGGCGACTGACCTACCCCCCTCCCCCCCCCCCCGCTGGCCCAAAAACTCTCCTTTGTGTCTACTTGGGTTTTGTTTGATTTGCTACGATAGATAGACATTTTTGGTTAGATAAATGCTTTTCTGTCACGATATCTGTGTCCATATCAAGTTTATGTCAACTATGGCTATATTTTACGATAAAATAGTTAAAAGCATGACGGGATAATTTTTCGGGGATCGGTTATGATTAAGGAAATCGGTTGTCCTCAAGGGGACTTAAAGTGAATCTAGTAATCGACTCCAAGTTTGTAAATGTATTCTCTCTGTGTCTCTAGTAAATACTGATGACGAGGTGATCACCAATAACAAGAACTTTGTAATGCAAATAATATATTCGCAGATTTATCCTTCAACCAGTTCCTGCAATCTTTCCGTTGCAGTTATAAAGAAAAGTAAACTGTATTTTTATAAAAATTTATTTAAAACAAACATCAGCACTGTTTCCAGTATGACTATGTGAAATAATGGCTGATTGGTAAAATTGCACTTATGTTTCAACTATATTCACAACCTGGACGAAATGGTGTTGTATGTTCAGAAGACCTGAATGATACAAAATAGTGATAACAGGAAATAAAATGTCTGATAAAATTCTTTCCTGAAAACATCACGCTTTCACTTTGAAAGAAAAATGCATCCAAAACATATCTGACATTCAAAATGACACTTAGAAGCATTCTGGTTCCTTGTAAAAATACAAACCAGTATAAATATTACTATACAACACTGAGATCACATTGAAATTTTCATTTAAAATAGACACCATAATAAATATTACGATACAACACTGAGATCACATTCAAATCATCTTGTAAACTGAATGCAAATAGGAAATATGTTTGGCACGCGAATTAGCAAAACGAAAGAAAGAATAATCATTTTCATAAATAAATCCTACCACAAACATATTGAAGAATCACTGACATTTATATAAAATGTAACCTCAATCTTTTAATCTGCATTAATGTACCAGATCCGAGAATTATTTATAAATAACACACTCTTTGAAAGTGAATATAAAATAATACCATCTCCCATAGTTCCCATCTTGAACAGAATTCAAAACAATTAGTTGTTGTCACGTTTTAAACTTTTCTGCCGTTTTTAAGATGATTGCTACTTGAAGACTGCACGATAAAATCCACAGACATAAACATTATATAAACATAGACAGCCCTTTATATCTTTATAGAAAAACACTATTTTCACCAAATTCACGTCTATGTCGCAAATTTTGGCACGAGTATAATGAGAAGTCCTTTATCAGTTACATCACATTCTTGAACTTTCAATATATCATTTTTTAGATGAAAGAAATAGTAAAATTTAACAGCACCCACCTGTTTTGTTGTTAAACTTTGATAGCCGGAACTCACATCTTGTTATTTCCGCTTAATATCGTATTTGTATAACCAACCGTTATGATTGTGGAGATTCCCTGTCGTGTTTCGTAAAATATTATTTTTGTAATCAACAGTGCTTACCATCCAAACATTCATATTCCACTACCATGTAATTGCTCCTTCTACCACAAGCCAGGAAACGAGGGGGCAGCAATGTGACGAAACAGGAAGCTTGGCCGTCACAGCGGTCTGCCACGGGTCCTCCAACATCAAACTCATCTTGACAGATGGAGCCACTGGCACAAGTTCTAGTCAGACCGTATCCGTATGCGATCCTTGTAACAAGAATGGTTCCCTGGCCTGATACTGAACAAGAGAGGGAACCCGACTGTATGGAACCTTCATATTCTTCTGACTCATCTTCTCCCTCAAACTCGTCCATCTCTCCCTCTTCCCCCGACGACATGGAGGCGATGCAGCTGTACCTGGTGTCTGCATCTGAAAATAGAAATGTTCACAATATTCCCCTTTATTATAAACATAGATGCATAATAATATATGATTTTGTGTTTTGAGTTGGTCGAAAAATAGATTACTATGGCCCAGGAATTTAGGTGGAAATTTTAGCATTAAGACAGTATTCCTACTCAATATATAAAAAGGTTACAAGATAAAACATGGCAGAGGAATTGTTCTTGAAATCTTTACATTGAGATAGTGTGCCTCCTACGCAATATAAAATGAGTGTTGTCCCTTGATTTGGAGCATAGAATATACATCAAGTTAACAAATAGAGGGAGCTATGCATCATTCTATATTGGCTGTGAAGGTATTCACTGATACTCGAGGATTACATCTTATGCCTTCGGCTTCTAAACAATATGATATCAACATGAAATCATTTCAACGTGCTTACTATTGAACAACATTTCAATACTTGTTTGCAAGTAATAGAACACACCATATTTACCGAGAATGGACCTTTATCTATGTTCACTTCGATTGCACAGAGTCTACATGGTGAAAGTTTCCTGTAAAACATTTGTACTCCAACCTTATATTCCATCTAGAAAAAAGTGCCAACCTGAATGTTTTATGTCAAACGTAGTATACAATACATAATAAAAGACTGAAGAGCCAAAGCTTTCGAACCCTATATTTTAGGACTGCACAGCCCTTTCCAACCCCATGTTAAAGAGTTAAGATTACAATGGATGTTGTGTTCTTCTTTTTTTCTGTAAGGAAGGGTGAAAACTAACGGTATGAAATATTACATCGGTTTTCTTGGCCTCAAATTCAGTCACTTAGGCTTATGATTAATTTTAAGTTAAGCCTTGAGGTATTTGCTCTGTCGAACATTAATAATCATCCGATCGAGTCGCTAGATTAGACTTAAGTCTAGATTCAAGTTTTATTGATGACATCAGAGCCTTCATATGTATGAATTCCACTAAATGTCATTAATAATGAATTCTGCATACATTTATTTTCCCCAATGTCTTGAAAAGTGTCTTCATTATTTATAAAGAAATATTTAACCAACGTAAAATTGCTTATACTTCTATTTTTTACAGAGTTAAAAAGATTTTTGATTTTTTTGGTCATTATTTCGAGTTTCCCACCCCGTTTTAGATATTTGGATAGTTATGTTGGGGTGTGAGGTCAGAGCGGACTTTATCGAAAACGTGCAATTCGCCAAAACTACGCAGTAGCGGCATGGAGTAGTTATAAAGCGACTATCAAAATCAAGCTAGATAGTATCGAACCCTACCTGCCTCAGATCGATAAGAAAAATATCTATCTTTTCAGACATAGCAATACACGCACTGTCTGTGACTTTAATAAGCCGACAAATTAACCAGTTATCCCTTATTTACGAATAGTATACTCTCCCATGAAACATTGCCTCGTCCAATGATCTCCAAATCTCGCGGCATCAGTATTCGATCGCAATTGGCATTTTCATTTCGTAGGCTATCTGTATCACCTGATCCTTTGACCTCTGTCTTCAAGAAAAATGTAGACAGTGATATTTAGATCACGTGATTATGCAATGTAGAAAATGGTAAAGTATGGTGTCCAGTTTATGAACTCTGTAAATGTGGCTAGTGCGTGGGTTTATTAAAGAGACGAAAAAAGATTTAATTGTTACGAATGAGAAGAGAAATACTGTTCTTATTGCTGTGAGGCAGATATGTTTCGATACAAGTTCTCCTAATTTGGTTAGATCCTGTTGAAAGCGTCTACCCTATGCCACTACTGATCGGTTTCTTCGAATTCCATGTTTTCGATTGCGAATCCGCTCTGAGCACACACACCAACAGAACTCTCCAAATATCCAAAACTGGGTGAGAAAAGGTCAGAGTAAACTCAGACTGTTTGGTAATATAACTGCGGAGGAGGCCGTGAGAGATCTATTTACATTCCCAATATACGAGGCGTAAGTTTGCCCGTGGCTAGCCTAAAACCCTTATTTCTTTTCTTTTTTTCGTTTGTTCTTCCTGATTGTATCCTATATCCCGTTCTGATAAATTATCTCAAGCGGGTTACTTGGCATAATATTGGTCCCCCCGTGAAATCTTGGTAAAATCAAGTCAGACCATCAGTCAGATACTAGCTTCAGGAAAATTCAAATGTAGCTTCGATACCTGTCATTCGAAATGTTTCAAAATATACTTTGATACATCGTTGCCAGTTGCTTTCAATATAATCAATGTCATCAACCTAGGTCACGGGTATCTGAAATCACGTTCATCTTCGTTAGCCAAGAGTCATCGATTTACTTCGTTCCACATCAACCCTTGGCATCATTCGGAGCTATATCGGCTATTTCTGCAGGACAAACTTATGCCTCGGATGTATGTCGGCTCAGTAATTTACAGAAAAATCGTACATTTTGTTCGCCGGATTTTTCTCCGCATAAAAGAAACCCCAATCTATCAGAAACACCTGGCTATTTCTGCATTTGAATTGACTGTAGGATTGACCGAGATGTTACGAATTTCAAAAAAAATTCGATCAGTTGTAACTTCTCGGTCAATCCTTGTTTCGTAAATAGCCAAAGTGGTCCAAATGGGAACTCACCACATACATTCGAGGTATGATTAGGATTGACCTCGAAGTTGCGAATGTCCTTGGCATATGTAGCTAGCCGAATCAACGATTTGAGCAAGTGCCCTCTTGCGATGAAAGAATTACTGCCCTTAGCAAGCTAAATCAATTGACCACTAAGAGGGCCTATTAACTATGCTGGGTTTTCCACATGCCGTGACTACAAAAAAAATTGCCTGTTGACGGTTTTAATTGGAGAAACTGACACGCGATATATTCCCAACTGTCTTCCTTGCAAAAGTAACAAGAAAAAAATATGGTTGAAAGACTGCAAGTGTTCATTACAATCCGTGTGCATTAAAAAGATGGCAGGGAAAATATTTCGCTGTTACTTAAGCAGAAATGAGAGAAATGTGACAGACATTGCGCTTAAACCTGGCCTTTCGGGCAAGATAATAGAAGACATGTATTTTTCATCAGTTTTGCAATATGTTAATGGTGTTGCCATAGAGTTGCTCATGCAAATAATATACATTAAAAGAAAGTACTGCATCTTGTTAGAATACTGGCCAAATACAGTTCACCGTTCAAAGTTGATACAGTGACAAACTGCATCAAATAGGAAAGAAGAAAATTTGAAGGACAGTTGAAAGGAGAAAAAGCGCAAAGATCATTGGAACTATTGTGTTTAACGTGGTGAGGAAATGAGAGAAAAATGTTTATCTTTCAAACTGTAATGAAAACAATAACCAGAATAAATGAATATCTGAAATGGACGCGACGACGATAATAATAATAATAATAATAATAAAATAATGTAACTACAATCACAACATTGACAACAACAGCAACGACGACGATGTCAACAAAAAACAGCACTGACAACGAGGGCGAGGACTATTACATATTAATTCTTCTTCACGAGTTGAACCACTCCTAGGTAGTTCTGGAAAAAAAAACGAAAAGTTAATAGTTTAAGTCCTGTTTAACCACAACTTCATCAAAGTATTTGACAATAAAAGATGCGGGGACTATGGAGTTTTTGCTGTTTTTTGAGATATAATTCAGTAATCAATCTGTCTGATCTTTACTCTTTTTATTGAATCATTCTCGTAAATATCACTTACCTAACCGCATAGATAAAATTCCTAAAATTTATATCATATGCGGGATTGTTTGTTGGCATCATGCTTATGTACACGCGTCCGTCAATATTTTTTTCTATTTGTCTATCTTTTTATCCGTATGAATAAATGATTGATTGCATGCATACGCGCAGGTTGGTAGTTAGACGGTTTGGTGGGCAAGTAGGTATTTGCATGGGTACCTACGTATTTACGTAGGTAGGTATGTAAATACATACATACATACATACATACATACATACATACATACATACATACATACATACATACATACATACATACATACATACATACATACATACATACATACATACATACATACATACATACGCACCTAAATGCGAACGACATAGACCCAGGTCTGCTATCGCACTATCCGATGTCAGATCTGGATTAACGTTGTCTGCATTCAGATGCGATTTTTACACGAGCCAGTATGGTGGCTAATGAGTATCATAGAATTATGTGCATTTTTTTTTTGAATCTCCTGAGATTATTCTGTATATCAGACAATTTGATGTTGTTTTTATTGAATATATTAATTTACTGCATAAGCTGACTTTTTAAGCCGGCGGCGTATCCCTTTCTCGTTAGACTAGCTGAAAGATTTAGACTAGCTGAAAGATTTAGACTAGTTGAATGATTTAAAATACGGTGACATACAATGAGAAGACCCCATTGTAATTCTAACTGAACGGTCTAATCTTTATAAGTCGAATAAAATTCATCAATTGTATGCTACAGAGATTCTTCGAAGAATATATTTAAATAACGCTGAATTCTGTGGAAAAGCATCACTTCCCCTTGCTTCTCTTTTGTTTCCAAAGAGGGAATACAAACTAAATGGAAAAGAATAGAATGAAACTGAATCTAAAGTTATTTATCAGCCCCAACTCCACTTCCTGCCCTACATACACCTTTCATACACACTTGAGGGATGAAAAAATTCTAGAACCATCATAAAAGAGACCAATAATCACATTCAAAAGTTTGAAGTCTCCACCTTAAACCATTTTGAGGATGTTGCTATACATCACGCAAATAGTTCACACTTATTTCTTCGAAAAGTACGTGAATAATAAAGGGGCGTGAGCTAATGAGAAAACTGAAAGAAAGAAAAGAAAAAAGAGAAAACAAGGAGAGGAAGGGAGAAAAAGAAAGAAAAATCCATCATCATAAAATGGAATAAAAAATTAGTTCATCTCATTTTAATAAGATTCGTTGATTTTCGGTTCATACACAACTCATGTTTATGTTTAGAACCTTATTCCGAGGCACCGTCAAGTGTTGATTTTCGGTTAATACACAACTCTTATTTATGCATAATCTTAACCCGGTTAGTAAGCAAATACACAACTCTTGTTTAGGTTTGGAATCTTACCCCGAGGGACCGTTGTGTGTTCATTCTCGGTAAATGCACAACTCTTGTTTAGGTTTGGAATCTTACCGCGAGGCACCGTTACGTGAGATGGCAGTTTCATTGACAATCCCCGTGTAATAACAATGTATTCCGACATCTGTCCAGACTGTCATCATTGCCTAGACGATGACTTAAGAATAGATGAATCTAGTGGCTACTTTTCTCAGTCTGAAGGGTGATCAATAAAAATTGGCAAGACATATATGATGAATATGTAGCTTAATATAAATTTATATCTTTTGCCTCATCTATGTTTTCTTTTATATTTATTTCTATACTGATATTGACATGTATATCTGTATAAGATATATATATATATATATATATATATATATATATATATATATATATATATATATATATATATATATATACATATGCAACACACTGACAACGAACAGTGCATAATTAGTTTTAACTAGCCTAAGCGCTTTCGGCCCGAACTGAGTCTTTTTTTTTCAAATGCAAAATTACAAAACAGAGACAAATTACAAAACATAGGCAAGACAAAAAATAAACACAAAAGGAAATGTTGACTTTTCCAAACTTTACATGATTATGGATCTAATAGAAGTATTATTTCATAAATGTGGACATCGCGTTCTATTGGCAAACGCGTCGTAACTCGGCAAGAAAAAAAATGTATGCTTAAAATCCACTATTTGTCTGCTACGAATAAACAGGAAATATGCATAAATATGACATGTTATTTGACACCTTGATGATGACGGTCGATATTGGAAAATGGCCAGTGCAAGCGGGACTTGTTAAACAATGCATGACCAATTATTGGATAATTGGAAGGGATTAATGCACACGAGTAGATAACATCGACCGCCGATAGATAAGGTGTGTGATAATTGTTCTGTTAAACTGGCGACCACTTGCCCTTTATTTTAGAGACAAAAAGAAAGTAGTACCAATCTTACATAAAGACTTTACATTACTTTGATCTTGCATTACTTTTAACAAAACATGTTGTATAACTTTTAATAATAACCATTATCGCATTTGCTCAAAAAACCGGATAACTTATTTATTGAGACAATCGAAAATTAAGATTCATTTCGTAAATTGTACTTGCTATGTTAACCGTTCAACTTCAATTTCCCTAATCGATCTTTTGGGATAAAGAACCCAGAACACCGTTCATTTAAAGCTGAATAGTTTAAACACCATCACTGGCTTTACGATGATGAGGTACTTATGTGTAATAATTAATCTCTCTCTCTCTCTCTCTCTCTCTCTCTCTCTCTCTCTCTCTCTCTATATATATATATATATATATATATATATATATATATATATATATATATATATATATATATATATATATATATATATGGGCTCTAAACAGATAATGATTTTATTGTATTGTATTTGCGTGTGAGTGAAATAATACTTCTATTAGGTCCATAATCATGTAAAGTTTCGTAAATTCAACGTTTCTTTTTGTCTTTTTGTCTTTATTGTTTGTCTTGTTTATCTTTGTTTGTAATTTTGCCTTTGAAAAAGACTCGTTGAGAGTCAAAAGTGTTTAGGCTAGTTAAAACCTAGTTTTCACTATTCGTTTTAAG
This sequence comes from Margaritifera margaritifera, assembly GCA_029931535.1. Taxonomy (NCBI): domain Eukaryota; kingdom Metazoa; phylum Mollusca; class Bivalvia; order Unionida; family Margaritiferidae; genus Margaritifera; species Margaritifera margaritifera. The sequence goes on along the minus strand of JAQPZY010001583.1, from coordinate 229,790 downwards.
TTTGGTGCTTTTATGTTAGTCAATCCCTGACACGCGATCCCCTGCTGGATCTAGTGAATTCACAATGACTGTTATTCCCCATATGTATTCTTTCAACATGTAGCCAATCAGGCGTGTTAACATTTGACTTGGAGTCAAGATGTCTGAATATCCATGCAACCTCCTGCACTGCAGACTTAATCCGCAGTCGTTTAAAGATTTTTTTTCTTGTTTCATTCTCTGATCTAAGAAAAAATCAGGGGAGGATTAAAAGGAATACCGTTTGTTAGGGGCAGCACTCACATTTTTTTTTTTTTGGGGGGGGGGGGGTCATCGCTTTTTTTTTTAAAAATTATACTGTTTTTCTTGCTATTTGTATGTTCTTGTCAGATATACAAGCTGATACAGTTCAGAAAAGCATACATTCCACAAGGAACCAAAATGTAACATTGCTGAATTGCTTTAAGGCGGGAAAATCATGGCCAGAGAAATTTCTCTTCATTACATGAGGATGACACTACATCAGGTCATGCCTAATTGTCAATTTAATCAATAAAACAGAAATCCTCTGCATTTGTAATTCTACTTTGACTTTAATCTTTTATTTGTTGAAATTTCGTGTTGTAGTGTGTTTGATAGGAAGAACGTCAATGAATGTCAAAGCCATGTATTTCACCCCTGTAATATAACTTTTGCTATTTAGCAGCATATTAAAAAGAAAAACGAACTAATATATCGAGAGCGCGAGTTTAATATTCTTAAACAAATGTATCGATAATTAAATATTTGATGTTTAACACTCTCGTTATAATACATTTTATTGTTTTCATTTCTGCAGTGGACAACATTTCGGACGTAAAGTATGTCGCAATACGTGCGAACTCTTTTCACCTTTAAAATGTTTGATAGTCCGTTCCGTAACGTTAATTAAATTTCGGTTTTTCGACGAGTTGAGTTATATCCCTTACTTCTTAAATTTGCAACACTGTTTACACGTATATTGTTTCTCTAGCATATATGGTGATAACAATCCTTTCTATACATGTCATTTAACATATCCACGTAATGGTTTATTACTTCATGTAATACTAATATGCTATTTTATAAGTGCATGATGTAAACGTTCCAATTAATATTTGGCACATTCTGCGGTTCCGGATTTTGGAAAGAAGTTGTACTTCTACAATATCACTTTTGTATAAACAAAATCAAAAGTACAAATCCTTTATACGTCTTGAGTTAGTATGACGTGTTGTGAAAATTCAAACTACCTACCTGAGACTTGGACCATAGTATGATGTGTTGTGAAAATTCAAGCTACCTACCTGAGACTTGTACCAAACGAAAAATGATCCATAAAAGAAATTTCAGATGAAAAGTTCTACTCCTGAATTTCATCTCAGTGTCATTTATAATGCTTTAATTAATTTGATTTAACGATGTCACTAGTAGCATTTACAGTTAATGCACACTGAAACCTCTGTACCAGTAATGCACTAGTGTTTGTCACATTAATTCATACAGAATGAAACCGCTGCACAGGTAAAGCACCAGGTTGTTCCTTAATTGTCGTTTAAAATTAAGCAATTCTCGTGCTTTAACATGTGCAATATTCAGGAAATCCTACACGTTTTTTTTTCCGAAGTTGTCGCACATTTTTCAAGTTGTCATTCCCATTAACAATGTGAGATAGTTTACACCTGAACGACAAAGTAGTGACATAAGCGGCGAGAAATTAAAGAGATCGATAGATCAACTGTATTACATAGATAGATCTTCATCTGTCAAAAACTTAGGTAACAAAGATCAATCAGTCTTTATCCTCAGGGCACACGTTCATGGTAAGCAAAACAGAAATCAGGAGCTGCTGGGTTTGCGACCCAAAGGGTGCGGGTGGTGAGTCCTTGGGCAAAGCACTTTGCTCCAATTGTCTCCGCACTAAATAGCCTTCTTGTGTCGTTGTGCCGTTAAACAACAAACCAAACCTTGAATCTATTGCATTTTTCTTCCTTCAAAATTATTTTCAAACTGAGGGATAAAATTCGGGAAAATACTGTATAAACTGATAGATACCTGGATAGTCCGTGGTATGTCGACCAATTTCTTTCTTGATTTCCTAAGAATACGGATTATTTTTCACAACTGCGGACACAAATTCAGATTTTTTTGCAGAATCTGTTGGATCACATTGAAACTTTTCTTTCATTATTTTCATAATGTACATTTTGCGAGGTTTAAAAGTTATAATGCAATCATTTTCTATAAATTTTCGACGACCTAGTATGAAAAACAAAGGAAGATAAAATAAGAATAACTTGTAGCCGGCATGATTATAACAATAGTTAAACATAAGCTGTAAAGAGATTTTATCGACATTAAATAAAACCGACATTACAGAAAACAACAAAGACATGAAATAAACATGATTTGCTAAACATGGAAACACACCATAATACATAATTACAATAAGGGACAAATTACTTAGCACAGAACTTAAATTATAAGTAAGCAAAGCACTTTCAAAAAGGCAGCATTTAAAAGCAAATTAAGTGTTTAGGTACCTAAAACAAAATAAAGGTTCGAACCGGAAGCATGCTAAGATGTAAATTAAGCTTTAAGAAAAAGACAAATAATTAAATGTCGAGATAACTTAAATTAATAGGAAGCAAATGTCAGAATTAGAAACAGGTCGAGGTGCAAATTAGGCCTTTGCAAAGAAAGACAAAAGGAAAAGAATTTAATAGTACGGCAAGAGCACACTTGACGGTACACAAGACAAAACTGTAAAACAAACGGTGACACAAATATCAGTTGTCGTTCGTCATATCGGTAGGAGAGTGGGGGGGGGGGGGGGTTTATTCTTTGCATCTGTTACATTTACAGTATTTACGATTCCAGGCTGAAATTAAGGATCTAAATGAATTGAAAGTTATTTCCTCTTAAACATTATTTTGTACTTCATTCCACAGAATGGCAACTGCGTATCTAAAATATTTTAATATCGAAGATTGTATTTATTGGAGGGAGGTTAGAGGTCACATGGACTGTTCAGTCAAGATTTAGAACTGTAAGCAAAATATTTTGTTAAATGTCCTGGTGTTTTCTGACTGATCTTTCGAAATATTCTGTGGAAGGAAAAGTTAAAGTGATCTTCTGTGTTAGCAAACTTCAAGTTTGACTTTATCTTGGAGCTCCTAGGAGTTCTAAGTGAATGTAATCAAGAATGTTGATCTGCGCAACCAATGTGTAAAGATGGAGGTGCATGGCATACACGTGCAGGTATGTACAGGTCACATAGATGCATATTTGAAGGCACACATTAGTATGAGGAATTTAATCGACTTTCCTATGTAAGAAATTAATATACGTTGAAATATGTGCTGGAATTATTGATATTTGAGTTTTCTATATATTTCACAGTGAGATATTGAAATATATTAGTGGGAGACAAATTATATAGCCACAGTGGCGATACCACTTTTATCGCCACAGTGGCGATATCACTTTTGGAACTACTTTCTTTTCTCATTTGGGAAGTTTATCTGCCCTTATGTGTGGTATTCACACCCGTATTTCCATATTTAGACCTATTTCATGTTTCTTCTTCTTCTTCTTCTTCTTCTCTCTCTCTCTCTCTCTCTCTCTCTCTCTCTCTCTCTCTCTCTCTCTCTCTCTCTCTCTCTCTCTCTCTCTCTCTCTCTCTCTCTACACACATCAGGATGTACAGATCTTAAAATGAGTCAACTGTAGACCCTTTAGTGTACATTTATGCAATCAATGAGGTGCCATCAAGAAATGCCTAATAACGAACTCCAAAAGCAAAAATTAGACTTCACGTATTAACTTTCTTATAATTAATTTTCTACACGAATCATGAAACTATTGTGTTTGAAAACGATAAATAAATCAGGTGTTGATTAGTGTTGATTGCAAACTGAAATTAAGTGACAATCTAAAATTGGATACAGCGTCTGCTACCGAGCTAGACTCCAAGTTTGCCAAGGCCACACACAAAAATGTACGTTTGAATGTAGAAACAAACAAAATGATGTACAAAAATCCTTACAAGTGAACTCACAATCATTAAAATCTTTTGTTTAAAGATGTTACGCTCTGAAATCTAGAAGTCTGTCAGATACAACCGCTCTGTGTTTGTAGTTACCCAACCCCAACAGTATCAATCCGCATAAAATATGTTAACAAAAATGAAATGTCTTCATTTTTCGTACAAATACAATACGAATACAGTCATTATTTTGACAAAATACACAATTTCAAGCTAGATAAGTACAAGCTAAGTTTGTAAAACGTCACTGTCCTAAAAGTATTGTACAATTTGGGAACTTCTTTTTATCAATGTAGTAATGTGGCTGTTAATTACAGAGAAACAGAATGGAGAAAACCCATTCAAATCGACGGCGTTTGCCTTTAAAAATATATAATAAAAAGAAAATCTACGTTTTTTGAGTAGATACACGGAAATATCTCACGAGTGAAGTGAAAATATTTTGTATTGTCACGAGTACACTCGTGACAATACAATGTGTCCACTTCACTCGTGAAATATTTCCGTATATCTACTCCAAAAAAGTAGATATCCTCTATGTCCCATTAGCAAATATAAAAGTATTTGTTAACTCTGTTTGACATAGTAAACGTACATGTACTTGAACGGCTGCTTACTTGTAGTAGGGTCGCTTAATCATCAAAGGGCCGCTTACTTTATTAACAGAGGTGTATTTACAAACCGATGGGAGCCATTAGTACTTTTTATATCTATATTTTAATGGAGTACTGTATTAACAACATACATAACGCCACATCTATATTATCAACAACTGATGAGGTTAGTGATTTGAATTGATGCCGTAAAGTTCTTGATTTAGCATTGGATAAAACTATTTTCAAGTTTTGAGGTGAAAAGTAATTACGTTTCTTAGTGTATCAGTGACTAAACTTTCGTCTTGTATTGATAATTAATCTGTGTACTACGCAGCGTAGCTCCAGTAGTATATGGAAAAGATTTTACACTAGTAGTGTCATACGACTGTGGTGTAAAAAGGAGTGCGTTCGAAACAAACGATATTTCCCTCTCATTTTTTATGTATTTATTTATTTATTTATTTATTTATTTATTTATTTATTTATTTATTTATTTATTTATTAACTAAAAATGAGCCGTTTTACTAATCACACAGAAAATATTCTCCAACAGCGGTATCTTGAATTACTCCGCAGATTGAATAATGATGAACTAATGAATTTTAACAAATACACTTACAAGTCGATGCTCATAAGTGACATGATGCATATGCTCCCGAACGACACAACAGCAAATATAAAATCAGCTGGGCATTGCATCTCAAACACTTAATATGCAGCTAGAACTCACTAAATGGAATTCTGCCCCCTTATTGGTTGACTGAAAATCAGATAATCAGTAGGCGTAGTACGTCATTTTCGATCGACCAATGAGAGGACCGTATTCCATTCAGCTCGTTGCACTTGCATATTAAGCGTGTGCGATCATGGCCATGTCGACCGGTGGCGTGGGAAAATGGTCTAGTATTCCTTAAAGGTGTGGTAGTAAGTCAAACTTTGAATAGGCATACAAAGTCGAATGCCTGAGCTAAGCATCGGTACCAAATTTATTATGCTATGCGAAGTATAGCTCGAAATATCAGCGTCGATTCTTAAATAGGTCGCGCGAGAAAGGAGAGAAGTGTCCTCCCTTGCAGTATTATATAGTACATGTATAACTGATAGATAAGTTGTAAGCAACAATACGAGCCCATGTGGTTCCATGACGATTGCATAGAGACCGAGAGTGAAGATCAAATTTTACATCATGGTGATGCTTTACCTGTATGCAGAGATTTGTCATCCACTGTAAAGTCAATGAAAGAAGAAATCGTGCAACTCTCCTGCGTCACAAATGGTATTCCTAAGTCCATCACAGCCTTTAAAAAACGCCTGAATGACAACATGCACACCATCAAGGATCAGCTTACTCCATTCAGCAAGCGTATTTCACTATAAAATCAAAATTTCTCAACGGATCCTGATAACATTCATTCTTCAGTTACAGAAATCAAAACAAATCTTGAGAATTAAACTGTAAACATTTTAATCAAAACACAGTCAACAGCAGACAAACTTGAAAAAGTTGGAACCAATCGCTCTGGCACACTCTCGTCGCCAGGAAATACTGGCCGCCACTACTGCGTCAGCTCCTAACAACGACGTCGCGCGTGACGATGGACGTGATCACCACCAGCGAGATGAGCATCACAAGCTACCAATCTCAAAGTACAAGACTCTTGGTATTGGTAGTCCCATTCTTTTACCAATCAAGCTTTCTGACTTACAACCTGATGTATACGTACGCACTCTCCCATGAGTCACTATACTTTCGTTAAAATAAGAACTTTAAAAAATGGATCAACCGTCCTTACTCGCGTATAAATCGCTGCCAAATGCAAACAACATAGACCCTGATCTGCCGTCGCATAATGCGCCGGCAGATCAGGGTCTATGTTGTTTGTTCTACTGATTAGTCCTTACAAACTGCCTAGACCCAGATCTGCCTGCGCATTATGCGACGGCAGATCTGGGTCTATGCAGTTTGCAGTTGGTAATACATTATACGCGAGTATAAACGGTAGCTAACTTTAGCACATTAATCATACATATGGGAGAGAATGATGCAAACCAACTCATGGATCTAAGTACATTCTCCTCTCAATACAAACCACTTATTTTGTCGATTTCAGCAAGTTACAATGTGATTGTCTCTGGTCCTATTCCAAGAGGAAGTCTTGATATTGTTCCCTTCGATAGGATACTGCGAGATGATCTCTGTTCAGAATTAGATGTAAAATACGTTCATAATTAAAATTCATTCATTGTTGGAACAGGGGAAATACTATCGATTCTTTTTCATAGAGACAGAGTGCACTTGAAAAATGAGGGTGTTTCAATTCAACTTCTAAACAATAACATCAGGTTTCATATTCTTCGCACGCGGAAGCCACCAAGCAACTTCCATAGCAGCCAGTAATTGTCAACCTACTTTTATAAATCCAGACCTTGATAAACAACGTTAGACTGCACTTTTTCATGCAGTAATAAATCTACATGCTCCAATTAAATGCAAAATGGTCAAGAGAATATTGCAACCTGACTGGTTTAACTAAGAAATAAGGGAAACCATGAAACTGCGTGATTTCTGTCACAAAAAAACGCAAGAATTTGGTATATATATATAAAATTTAATGCTAAAGAGGATAATTTCCCAAGATTAATTGAGAACAAAAGTGACTGCAGAAAAATATGGAAACATTTTTGTAACTTTAATTCAAGTTCAAAAGTTAATGATTTCAGTTCAGAATTAAAAACCAGTAGTCATATAAGTGCAGCGCCATTCGATATTTCAAATGACCTAAATACCTTTTTTGCACCATTAACTTCAATACTTACAGAAGATTCTTCTATATCACAAGATTTTTCTCTCCTAATGGATTGTGTAGAGTCGAAAGTCCCATCTCATATATCATTCCAGATCACTTACATGTGTTCTCAAGATGTTATTGATATTTTAGTGAAACTTGATGGCACCAAAGTAACAGGACTACATGAAATATCACCAAAAATATTCAAACTATCAGCTTCAATTGCTAGTTTGATAAATACAAGTACTGATACGGGGATCTTTCCAGCTAATCTGAAATTAGCCAAAGTGTTTAGAGTCTTTAAACAAGGTGATAGATCGTCAGCAAACAATTATCAACCTGTATCAATATCACCAACCTTATCTATTTAAAAAAAAAAAACACGTCGCTCTTCATTTTAGCCGCTTTTGAAAGAAATATAATCTTCTACATAACACACAACCAGGTTTCAGAGAAAAATATTCATGCCAAACTACTTTGATAAAGTTGGTTGATACATGGCTATAGATGACGGGAAAAAAATAGGGACAATTTATTTAGATTTTTTTTAAAAAGTGTTTGAATAAGTGCATCATAATATATTGATAAAAGAAACTCGAGACATACAAAAATCATTTATTATTATTATTATTATTATTAGAATAAGTTGTCAACTTTGAACCGGAGTGTCTTGAATATCCTTTGATTTGAATTGTACAGGCTTTTATGGTTTTCATTTTTTTCACACTTTTTAAATAGGGATAGTCAATAGAAATGCTTTATTTTGTAACTCATATGTCTTGTTTAGAATTACGAATAATGAAAAAGGCATAATGTCTAGTTGTAGTTGTGATTAGGGCCTTTCCAAGGCTATCTACCTGTAGTTGTGATTAGGGACTTTCCAAGGTCATCTATATGTATTTGTGATTAGGGACTTCCAAGGCTATCTACCTGTAGTTGTGATTAGGGACTTTCCAAGGCCATCTACATGTAGTTGTGATAGGGACTTTCCAATGCTATCTACATGTAGTTGTGATAAGGGACTTTTCAAGGCTATCTACCTGTAGTTGTGATTAGGGACTTTCCAATGCTATCTACCTGTAGTTGTGATTAGGGACTTTCCAATGCTATCTACCTGTAGTTGTGATTAGGGACTTTCTAATGCTATCTACATGTAGTTGTGATTAGGGACTTTCCAATGCTATCTACCTGTAGTTGTGATTAGGGACTTTCCAATGATATGTACCTGTAGTTGTGATTAGGGCTTTTCCAAGGCTATCTACCTGTAGTTGTGATTAGAGACTTTCCAATGCTATCTACCTGTAGTTGTGATAAGGGACTTTCCAATGCTATCTACCTGTAGTTGTGATAAGGGACTTTCCAATGCTATCTACCTGTAGTTGTGATAAGGGACTTTCCAATGCTATCTACCTGTAGTTGTGATAAGGGACTTTCCAATGCTATCTACCTGTAGTTGTGATAAGGGACTTTCCAATGCTATCTACCTGTAGTTGTGATTAGGGACTTTCCAAGACTATCTACATGTAGTTGTGATTAGGGACTTTCTAATGCTGTCTACCTGTAGTTGTGATTAGGGACTTTCCAATGCTATGTACCTGTAGTTGTGATTAGGGCTTTTCCAAGGTTATCTACCTGTAGTTGTGATAAGGGACTTTCCAATGCTATCTACATGTAGTTGTGATAAGGGACTTTCCAATGCTATCTACCTGTAGTTGTGATGAGGGCTTTTCCAATGCTATCTACATGTAGTTGTGATGAGGGCTTTTCCAATGCTATCTTCATGTAGTTGTGATAAGGGACTTTCCAATGCTATCTACCTACGTTATAATTAGCATCAGTCTGGATCTCAAACCGTTTGTATAAATATTTTACTTCTTAAATACCCTTAGAGATACACACCAGACTGGTTAAGGCGCCTGACAAAATGACTGCTGAAAAATAATCTCCTAGACTAAGAAATGTGGATACACTTTGCAGGAGTAAGTGTGGCTTGTCATTAGAGTGTATGCAGAGTGTACCACACTTTGCAGGAGTAAGTGTGGCTTGTCACGTAGAGTGTAATGAGAGTGTACCACACTTTGCAGGAGTAAGTGTGGCTTGTCACGTAGAGTGTATGCAGAGTGTACCACACTTTGCAGGAGTAAGTGTGGCTTGTCACGTAGAGTGTATGCAGAGTGTACCACACTTTGCAGGAGTAAGTATGGCTTGTCACGTAGAGTGTATGCAGAGTGTACCACACTTTGCAGGAGTAAGTGTGGCTTGTCACGTAGAGTGTATGCAGAGTGTACCACACTTTGCAGGAGTAAGTGTGGTTTGTCACGTAGAGTGTATGCAGAGTGTACCCAAACTGGATAAACTCACACCTGTCCATTGACTGCTACATAAATATCTTGAGGAAGTTAGGAAGTCAGGGTTTCGTTATAATTTTATATTCATCTCAGACAGTGCGAAATACAGACTTTATTATTTAAACAGACCTAACGCAAAACAATATAGCTGAATATTTAATTGCCTGCGTCAGACACATTGGGTTGAGCTGTGATGTGTTTACTTGTAATGATATTCAAAGGAAGACGCAAAGCACAGAATATATATGTAGACATATAAAGAACAAGTATACTCGAGTCTCACCTATAGATAGCCGTAGGGGGATATAGATATAATTTGGCAACAGTACCAGACGCCCAGAGGCAGTGTCAATGTTGAAGTTTTTGTATGTGAGTTTTTTTTAAAAGTCGTTTTCAAGTCAGACGGGGGTTGGTGTCATCATTGAACGGATCAAGAGGGTCACCAGGTTTGTCTGTTCCTATATAAACTAGTATTACTAAGTCATATTCTTATTTATGCGCATACATACATAAAAAATTTCTGTGAAATTGGAGACAAAAGTGGATCATAAGAAAACTGGTTATTTATCTTATACAAATACAGTACTTTCTTCTTTTTAATTTTCTACATTTTTTTTTCAATGGTTTTCCTTTGTCGGTTCCTTATCATAAAACTCGTGCCAATTTAAATAGTAAAATGAAATAACGATGTATTAATTAATGATCTATTAAAATTGTGGTACAAACTAAAAGCAAAGTTTGACTACAATGAATCATGTGGTACATTTTTTTTTATAAATCTTTATTTTTTTCAAATTTTTTCTGGATCTTTTTGTCTGTAGGAAAAATGTAAAGGTAGTCTCCAAGGTTTGAACTATAACCAGCACAAGTTATTTTTTATTTATTTATTTTTTAATTTCTTTCTTAATTTTTTTTTTTTTTTATGCAAGGGAAATAACTCTTATCAGTATCTTAGGACAGAAAAGTGGTCTTTCCAACGCCAGCATCTAAAACGAACCTTAGTATATAGGCATGACAATTTTCAGCTGGTTAGGCTTGTTTAGTCCAGGAAAATTGAAATTTTGCTTCAGTATATTATAAAAATAGGGATTTGCCCTTTGTTTTACAGTTTTCAACTTTTTATCTAATCAGCTGATTGTATGTATGGTTTACATATATATGTGTTAGTTGAAAGAGGCACATTGACATTGCTTTTTGTCTCTTGTATAAATGATTACATTTAGATAACATGCGAATAGATGCTGATAACCTTTTGAAATATTGATACAAAACTGTGATACTATAGATATATTATTTTTCAGACTAGAACACCTGTATGATGCAGGTAAGATCATATTGTTAAATATAGGTCGAAGCACATTGTTATTTAAGTGTAGATACATCTTTAAGATACAAATGATGTAACTTCGATATTTGTTGCGAATTTTGTTATAAATTAGATGTATCCTTAATCAGATGTATCCTTAATTAGATGTATCCTTAATCAGATGTATCCTTAATCAGATGTATCCTTAATTAGATGTATCCTCAATCAGATGTATTCTTAATCAGATGTATCCTTAATCAGATGTATCCTTAACTAGATGTATCCTCAATCAGATGTATCCTTAATCAGATGTATCCTTAATCAGATGTATCCTTAATCAGATGTATCCTTAATCAGACGTATCCTTATATATTTAAAGGCTAAGTTCAAATATTGTATATTACATACCAGCATCTCCTTTCTACGACAGTTTTACAGAGGTGGGATTTGCCTCTGGCTATCTGTATTGTATTGCATTTTATTATATCACTTTTTCTTGTAATCAATATATACAGTTTTGCTTTGTCATGTTTTGTTTCACTGATTTACTCTTATCTTTCAATTTTTTATTGCATGCCTTTCTGCTCATGATAGTTCTGTTGTGCCATATTTGTCTGTTTGGAGCTGAACAGTTTTCTGTCTGTCTGTACACTATAATTAATCTTACCCAATGCTATAATATATTTATAAGCACTTTATAGATATATATACAAATTAGATAAACAGATACTAATAGATACATTTACAATACAACACATTTATCATTGTTTTATTTTCCGGTACTAATTCCCGAAAAAGACTGACACGGCCTACAATGTACCTCTGACATTAGCCTTTTGTTTACTTGTTTTTGTTTTTGGCGTGTTGTACGTTTGTTGTTTTGTTTGTTTTCTTTCATCTTTTTTCAGTCACTAGAGTCAGTCAAGCTTCTTACCTTGAGATAAAAAAAGATATATTGCATTTTACAAATGATTATGTTATATGGGGGGGGGGGGGGGGGTCAATCTTGTACTGGATCCAGGTATAGATACATATATATACAATAATGTAAATAATCCAAAAGCAATAAAAGTTGTGGTAGATATATGAAGAGAATATAATTTAGAATATGTATGGAGGGAAGATAATATAGGGTACCTTAGGTATACCTGGAGGAAAAGTAATCCAATAAAACAAGCCAGACTACTTTTTTCTTGCATCAGAAAACATATTTACACTTTTTGAACAAGTAAATGTTGAACCAGGATATAGGACTGATCAATCTCTTATAAAAATGTAGCTAGTTTTCCAAAAATGAAATTAAAATAGAATCATTCTGGAAATTTAATAATTCGTTATTAAAAAACCCGGAATATCTTGGAAGAGAAAAAGAAGATATCTTATAAGTTAAAGTCCATAGGTATGCAGTTGAACAATTAGATACTTTTGGGACTATACCTTTATCTGATTTTAAATGTGTAATAAATGGTTCACTTTTCTTTGAAACGTTTCTAATAGAAATTACAGGAACAACAATTTCATATGCATATTTTTAAAAATAATCAAGATCGACAGGAAAATCAACTAATTGCAAATATCGGCAATTTAGAAGAGAAAAACAATGTCAGTGACGTACCAAAACTGGAGGAAGAAAAGAAAGAGTGAGAAGACGTTAGGAAGAAAAAGATGAATGAAGTCAGGGTCTGGGTTAGAGCTATATGGATTGAAAAGGACAGAAAGTGATCAAATATTTATGTAATTTGGAAAATAGAAATTACGTAAGTAAAATGATGTCGCCTCTGGTTAAATGTAAATGTTCTTTAAGAGACAGTCAAAAAGAAATTTTGGATGAAACAAAATTATTTTATAGGAGTTTATATAAAAAGCGTGAAGTTCATCCTGTCGATCTCGAAATGCTACTTAATTATCCAGACATTCCTGGATTGAATGATTTACAGAAACATTTCTTAAATGGTCCAATCACATTTACAGAAGCTGTAAATGTTCTAAAAGAATGCCTAATGAAAAAGGTCCAGGATCTGATGGATTCACGGTAGTATTTTATGACTTTTTTGGGGGAAGATATTGCATGGTTTCGAGTGAATGCTACTTTGGGTATGAAGTGGTGAGTTATCTTCCACACAAACGGAAGGAGTTATTACAAGCATACCAAACGGTGATAAACCTAAGCAGTATATTTCAAAGTAGGGACCCATTTCACTTCTAAATGTTTTGTACAAAGTTGCTTCAGCATTTATTGCAAGTAGGATTAAAACATTGCTCCCCACAATTATTCTTTAGGGTCAAACAGAGTTTCAAAAAGAACGATACATTGGAGAGAACATTAGAAACCTATTTAATTTAATGTTTTGCACCAAAAAGCACAATACTCCTCGACTGCTTCGTTTGAATGATTTTGAAAAAGTATTTGACTCAGTTGCATGGTCATTTATTGATAATGTTGTGCGTTTTTATTTAATTTTGAAGAACCAATAATAACTTGGATACCACATTATTTATCGGAACATCAAATATTGTGTATTTAATAATGGTGAAGTGTCTAATTGCTTTGGTATCAAAAGAGGGTTTAGACAGGGGGATCCAAAACTCCCCATATATTTTTATCATGTTTACAGAGCTTTTAGCCTATATAATAAGAAATTATAACAATATTAGAGGAATAAACACAGGCACTATAACCTATATTCTTCCTCATTATGTTGATGATCATACATCACTTGATGGTTCAGAGAAATCTCTAATGTGAACTTTACATCTTTTATATCAATATTCCAAATGTTTTCATCTTAGTATAAATACTGAAAAAACAAAGGTGCTTTGGGTCGGAAGTAGAACCAGTAGCAACAAGAAATACTGTCCGGAATATAAACTTAATTTGGGTGGCACTAAGTTTGTTTTCGTATACTCTTGGTTATCCATCTAAAATGCGGGAAACGAGGAACCTGCTAATTCAGTGGAATAAGAGGTTTTTAAGTCCATTTTGGAAGTATAACTGTGATCAAACGATCAGGAACAATAGTAGACTGTAGTATTTTGTTAATTAGATGTGTAACATGGCTAACATGGATTGATGCCCCACTTTTCACAGATCAACATGAATTAGATCCCTCACTGCTTAAATTCAAAGACTGTATCTATATTAATATTGTCCCTAATTGCCTTGATTCTTTGATGAGTAAGGGTCAAAAGGAACTTCCTTGCCAATGTCTAATGCCACATTTAGATAAAAGTTATTGAATAATTCACCTATTACCTTGGTTTTATTTACAATTTTTGTACCTTCTACAAGAATGATCGACCAACAGAATATTTACGAGAAAAAAAGGCTTAATAGTTGAAAGAAGTCCCTAGATTTAGCCCCCCCCCCCCCTCCTCCAGCACATCTTTCTGAAAAGTATGTTACATTTTTTTAAAATATAATTTATTTACCAAATTTCTATGCTTGACATAGTTTTTCCAGGCCATCCATGATCTGTACCGAATGTATATGTGCTTTGCATGCATAGCTTTCCTTTGTTATCTATTCATATAAGGTAGATATGGGGGGTTTTTTTTAGCGTGTTTGTCTATAACATTAAACAGAACTTTTTAAACCTTTTTTAGTCAGTGTTGAGAGAATCTGAGTTATAACTTGCTGACAAGATAGATAAAAGCGGGTTTTGTATATCATTAGCAGATTCATTTACGTAAACATTTTTTTTCTTTGTTTTTTTAAAATTTATTTATTTATTTTTTTTATTACTTTTTTTTTTTGGCACAGTGTCTTTTAGCTGAGTAACAAAAGTAAAAACCATATTACGAAAATCACTAAATTAAGTAGACAGATTCAAGGTATTCATAAATTGATTTTGTTTATTTGTAAGTATTAGATCAACACAAGATGGATTACCGCCATTCTTAAAATGTGCAGGTTCTCTGATTAAGCGATCAAAAACATCACATATATCACTTAGGCTTTGTGATCTAGAATAGTCCTGCATATCAAAATCCATGCCACCAATGATAATAGGGTTTTCACACTGAGCCAGACCAGACCTTTGTCAAGCGTTTTTGCAGAATTATCCGAAAAGAGGTTTTCATCATTTATGACGATCTTCATCAACTATAAGTTTGCCATTTAGCCTTATTTAAGTACAGTTCATAGGTAACGTGCTCCAAGCGCTCAGGCCCTAATTCTTTCAGCCTTATGTCATCAAGGAACTCGGGTTCAGCAAGTTTATATAATAAGTTTTTGATCCAATCTCCCCTTTCATTGCTACTTTATAACCACTGTTATTTAGCGTTACTTTTGTTACTCTGACTTGGATAAACAGCTGATCCATATGTTTCACCCTCTGTGTCCAACACAAATTTCTTTTAATTCCCCCATTTAAAATGCGTTACCATTTTAATGTGTTCTTTTTTTCCAGATAAAACAATGGATTGAATTAGAGAATCAAAAACTTATTTTAAAAATTTGCTGAACCTGTGTTCCTTGATGGCATATTTACTTAAACTTACGTATAATTTTTTTATGTTTATGTTTTAAAAAAATGAATACGTTTAGACATACTTGGATTTCTGTCATTGTGTTTTCATTTTTCATACACATTGTTTCCTTCGCTTTATGTCGCCAGTTATGTGCGTGTATTATTATTAATATCCAGCAGTCTCATATGTAGAGACCACTGCTTACTCTGTGGGTAGTGATTTGTGATAATTTGCTCTCTCTCTCTCTCTCTCTCTCTCTCTCTCTCTCTCTCTCTCTCTCTCTCTCTCTCTCTCTCTCTCTCTCTCTCCATTAAAAAAAGGAAATATGTATGTATGTATATAATGTATGTATGGACCTGCCAACATGTGTGTAGGCAGGTAGGAATTTGTGAACATATATATGCCTTATCTGTTTTCTTCTTCATCTCCTGCAGACACGTTAATACTTCTTTCTATAAGATGCTGCGTAATGTACTGATTTTGAATTACTTCGCTAAATAACCCTCTCGCAAATCATGTAAGTACTGTGTTTACGTGCTACATCTTTGTAGTAGTATATTATAACCTTCCTGTTTAGTGGTTTATATCCTGCTTTTATTGCGTATTTTAAAGGAACTAATTTATTTAAAGTTGTTGTTAATATGCAATGTCTAAGGGTATTGACGGTAGTTAAATTTATATCACCGCTTCCTTAATAGGTTAAACATGTACCTACACCCAGGAACTTACAGTTATGTTGAATAAATCACGACCTTGCATGGACGACCACCTATCCTTTGCACGTGTCGGAGCTAGTCATCGAACTCGGGACGACAAACGTGTACATCGAGCGCATAACTACCGTTCCGCTATCTAGACTTATACTAGATTGTGCGTCTGAAGTCCTGTCATCATACAGATCATTGACACCCTTCTATTAATACAAAATTCATACATTTGGTTCACCGGAAATTTCTCCGCAGAAAAAGAAACCGCAATCGTTTTGGACCACCTTGGCTATTTCTACGATTGGATTGAAGGTGGATTGACCGAGAAGTTACGAATGAAAAAATTAGTTCGATGCATTCGCAAATTTTGGTCAATCCTTGTTTCGTAAATAGCCGAGGTGGTCCGAATGGCAGCTATCAGCTTACATTCGAGGTATTATCCGAGGATTGGCCTAATTGCGAATGCTGCGACACATGCGAGGTTAGTCCATGGAAAAGGCCGAGGATGATCTGATTGTATCACGCTATATACACTCTGCACATAGTTACTCGTCAATTTTGGAAAATAGTTCCAGTCTGTTCAAGTACCAAAATGAGATCAGAATATGCCAGATTAAAGGAGTCAAATTTACACGAATGATTACGGCATTGTAAAGTATTTATCCATATCACAGACATTCACCAATACAACTGGACTGTACAAGAACCCTCAGTGATACAATACGCCTTTGGATCAATGTCGGATGTAATTATTGGCAGAATATGCCACAAGCAAAGCACGGATCTTGATTTTCGTCACATTACTGAACTGCAGATTGAAGAGTTTCAAAAAGGTGAGCTAATTATACAATAATAACAGATGCTCATAATGACGCCAGAGAACGTGCAATTATTGTACTTACCTCATACATCCTGGTTTAATTCAATACAAAATGGGAGCGACAGCACACATGTAATAAGGAGACCACTGCTGTCATTGTTACTATAATTGCTAGATAGATTATGATTTGTAAAAAGAGGGGAAGAAACAAAATAAAAAGGTGGGAAGATCTTAGTGACCTTTACAAACTTAGTTGTAAGTTACTCATTCTACAAAGTGAAATGCGTACGACGATGGTCATGCCCTTGGTCACGAATGCGAGGGCGCAAGTATGGGAATCAGTTCCCTTCCGGCAATCCAGAACGTTGAAATAGAAAAGAATAGCATCACCACTAACACCACCATCACGACTCTAGTAACATCAAACTAAACAATTTACTGTTTCAAGCTCCCACAAGAAACTTTCTCAGCTTTAACTAGAGCTTTCTGTGTATTGTATTCATTCCAAAATGGATTAGTGATATTCATAATAATCGTGTTTTATGTTCATATAAAAATGTTATGCAGTTGTTCGAATTTAAAGATTATTTCAACATTTTGCCTTCTAAACTTAGAATTACTTTTAAAATTCAGTTTATCGTCTCATCAACTACGAATTAAAACTGGGTTGTTGTGCTCTAAATAGAATTAAAACGGGGTCGTTGTGCTCTAAATGGAATCAAACGTGAGCATCGCTATTGTAACGTTTGTAACACTAATGATTTACAAGATGAGTATATCTTGTATTAGTTTGTCCTGTGTACCCTCATCTTTCTAGGAAATATATACATTCATTTTATTATGCAAGACCTAGTGTTTTCACATTTTTAGAACTCGTACAAGTTAAACAAAGAAATATTATGCTAAAACTGACAAAATACGTCTTTCAAGTATTTTAGTTAAGAAAGGCTTTATAATAGTTTATATATGTCTGAAATCTGTTATACTGCAAACTCATTGCAAGAGTCTACTCTCATTCCTTGTAAAATTCAACCTCACATAATACTCCATGTATCTAACATAGTACAGGAATGATCACATCATACTCCATGCATCTAACATAGTACAGGAATGATCACATCATATTCCATGCATCTAACATAGTACAGGAATGCTCACATCATATTCCATGCCTCTAACATAGTATGTTAATACTCACATCATACTCCATGCATCTAACATAGTACAGGAATACTCACATCATACTCCATGCATCTAACATAGTACAGGAATACTCACATCATACTCCATACATCTAACATAGTACAGGAATACTCACATCATACTCCATATATCTAGCATAGTACATGAATACTCACATCATACTCCATACATATAACATAGTACAGAAATAGTCACATCCTACTCCATAATATAACATAGTACAGGAATACTCACATCACACCCCATAATTTAGCATAGTACAGGAATACTCACATCATACTCCATACATCTAACATAGTATAGGAATACTCACATCATACTCCATACATCTAACATAGTACAGGAATATTCACATCATACTCCATACATCTAACATAGTAGAGGAATACTCACATCATACTCCATACATCTAACATAGTATAGAAATACTCACATCATACTCCATACATCTAACATAGTATAGGAATACTCACATCATACTCCATACATCTAACATAGTACAGGAATACTCACATCATACTTCATACATAGTACAGGAATACTCACATCACACTCCATACATCTAACATAGTACAGGAATATTCACATCATACTCCATAATCTAACATAGTACAGAAATACTCACATCACACCCCATAATTCAACATAGTACAGGAATACTCACATCATACTCCATACATCTAACATAGTACAGGAATACTCATATGTTGATTGGTATTTGAATTTCACACTCTTCATGTGTTTCATATTTGTGTATTTTTTCTTCATATAGATCAATGAGAAACTGTATAGTTTAAGTCCGAATAAAGTTTGTGTTCTGTTCGGTTCGGTATTAAAAACATTGTAATGTTCACAATTCTTATCATTTTATTTCTTTTTACTCGGCAGACTCCCAAAACAAAAGGGAATGTTACGCAAGTGCTGTTTCTCTGTTGATATGGCAGTTTTATTGTCTCCTTCTTGATGAGCATGAACTAATTTGCATTAAATACATTTTAGGCAAGAATGTGCGTACAATATTATAGACACCGTGATTTTGCACTAGTATCGATAAATTCAGGATCTTAATATTTGTTGCTCTTCAATTTAGTATACTGCACTTCACTTGTATGATAGATGCAAAATGGGATGGGTCAATGTTACCGTTACGCAATAGTACTGTATGTTACATGTTAGTACTGTATGTTACATGTTAGTACTGTATGTTACATGTTAGTACTGTATGTTACATGTTAGTACTGTATGTTACATGTTAGTACTGTATGTTACATGTTAGTACTGTATGTTACATGTTAGTACTGTATGTTACATGTTAGTACTGTATGTTACATGTTAGTACTGTATGTTACATGTTAGTACTGTATGTTACATCTACATCCATGTGTAAGATATGATTGAACTATGGGCCAGAGGCTTTAAAATATTTAAAGAAATAAATCGTTCATTTATTCACGTCAAGTTGCAAAGGAAAAAAAGAAGAAAACAAACACTGGTTGGCGAATGCAATCAATTAAAAGAGGGCATATTTTTATATCTAATATGTTATATCTCTACTCAAAAAGTAAACGAGAAGAAAGATAAAGCTAAAACGCTGATGCGTAAACGCTCAATAAGGCGACAAATAATATTAACGACTCTCTTTCTGGAAGCCATTTTATAAACATGGTTAATAATTAATATCTTCTCCCCTGGATACTTCTTTTTATTATGCTCCACCCACGGGCTAGGGGATGTAGAATAGGCCCATGCGCCCTCCTGCCCACGGGCTAAGGGATGTAGAATAGGCCCGATGCGCCCTCCTGCCCTGGGATACCTCCTGTGATGATATTCCAGCTGAGAATGTCTTAGACTTTTTATTAGAGAGTGGTTCATGTCAACAATTGTACTTTGCATTTTAATGATTTGACCCTTTATTTGCTTTGTCTTTGTTTTGTATGCCTTTTTGGGATACCTAAACTTTGCTTGGCACAATGTAGCCAGGATTCTGCTGTCGTGCCTTAAACCCTATACATACATACATACATACATACATACATACATACATACATACATACATACATACATACATACATACATACATACATACATACATACATACATACATACATACATACATACATACATACATACATACATACATACATACATACATACATACATACATACATACAATTTGACACCTCTAAATTGGCATTCTATGACACAGGTAGTAAAGCGATAGCCGGTGGTGGCTATTATTTATCACAATCTAGAATGGAAATGGGCACCCTGATTTTTAACAGCCATCAAGCGAGTAGAAAAGAAACTACAAGTGAGTCACTTGATGTAAATATTTCTTTTTCAACAAATCTTCACATGGCGTGACAGAACTGTATACATAAAATGTTGGGATTGAATGTAATTGAGTTATCGAATTTTTTTGTCTTTCACTGTCTATCGTCAAACAGAAAATGCCCCAGCGCCTCAATCCACTCGACCATGCGTAAAACTGAAGGTAAGGACTCGGTGCACGAGTCTTTTCCATTAGACCTTGTTCCATCCTTTTTTGGGGGATGACGCTGGTACATGAGAGCTAGTAGATAGGCGCCGTTACTAAAAGCACGGGTTCGATATTAGCTTGGAACGAATAATAACCCTCTGACCTATTTCATTGTCGGTGCCATATTCTCTCTCTCTCTCTCTCTCTCATCTGCTATCAGTCACATAATATTCTTTTTAAATGTTAGCAAGAGCGTTTTATGACGGTGTTTTATGCTTATGTTTTAGGACCGATCTATCTAAAATAAAAAAGTAGAAAATTGCTGATGCCGTTTACTAGCAACCATTACATATTAACATATACTCAAAGGTAATTGTATACGTCTCTAAATCACTATCACATTGATACAACATTCACAAAGCTCAATGGACACACATTGATGCCGCAAGATATTTTTTGCAGCTGAGTGTAATTTACAACAGTCATATCTGCTTCACCTGTATGTAAGTCTTGGCTATAAAGCCCTATCTAAAGATTGTTGTACAGTTGTGTCTCTCTCTGCCCCCCTCCTTCTCTCTCTCTCTCTCTCTCTCTCTCTCTCTCTCTCTCTCTCTCTCTCTCTCTCTCTCTCTCTCTGTCTCTCTCTCACACACACACACACACACACACAAACACAGACGTGAGTATATATATATATATATATATATATATATATATATATATATATATATATATATACGGCTCAAATTTAACTTTGTACTGCTTGTATTTTTTTTCGCGAATCGAGAAAATCAACTTGGAAAATCCTATTTCTGACGAGTGACTGTTAATACCTATTCTGCAGTCCAGAAGTTTGGAAATAAGAAGAACTACAATACTTTTCTGTCAGCTTCACTTGCAATTTTCATTATCATTTTGAATTCGTAAGAAAATAAATATTCATGTACAGATGAGTTTTTTCCTCGTTTATAACTAAAATCTGGTTTATACACAGACCAGGTTTGTAGTTTATAACTAAAGTCTGGTTTACATACAGTCCATGTCAGTGGCGGCGCGGGTTCGAGGCGCCCGGGGTCTATATTCTTAGTGGAGCCCCACCTTTGCCACAGAGAGTTTTGTGAAGAATTGCCTTCGTTACACCAAGGTGAGGTGATATACTATGAAAATTTCAGCTGCAAAAAAAGAAACTTCCGACGGCCCCCCCCCCCCTTCGTCTGGCGCCTGGGGGGCAATTCCCCCCCCCCCCAACACCCCCTCATCGCGCCGCCACTGGTCCACGTTTGTAGTTTATAACTAAAATCTGGTTTATGCACAGTCCAGGTTTGTAGTTTATAACTAAAGTCTGGCTAATACACACTCCAGGTTTGTAGTTTATAGCTAAAATCTGGTTTATGCACAGTCCAGGTTTGTAGTTTATAACTAAAATCTGGTTTATGCACAGTCCAGGTTTATAGTTTATAACTAAAGTCTGGCTAATACACAATCCAGGTTTGTAGTTTATAACTAAAATCTGATTTATGCACAGTCCACGTTTGTAGTTTATAACTAAAGTCTGGTTTACACACAGTCCACGTTTGTAGTTTATAACTAAAATCTGATTTATGCACAGTCCAGGTTTGTAGTTTATATCTAAAGTCTGACTAATACACAGTCCACGTTTGTAGTTTATAACTAAAATCTGGTTTATGCACAGTCCAGGTTTGTAGTTATAAATTATAGTCTGGCTAATACACAGTCCAGATTTGTAGTTTATAACTAAATATTTTTTATGCATAGTCCAGGTTTGTAGTTTATAACTAAAATCATGGTTTATGCACAGTCCAGGTTTGTAGTTTATAACTAAAGTCTGGCTAATACACAGTCCAGATTTGTAGTTTATAACTAAAATCTGATTTATGCACAGTCCACGTTTGTAGTTTATAACTTAAATCTGGTTTACACACAGTCCAGATTTGTAGTTTATAACTAAAGTCTGGCTAATACACAGTCCACGTTTGTAGCTTACAACTAAAATCTGGTTTACACACAGTTTACGTTTGTAGTTTATAACTAAAGTCTGGCTAATACACAGTTCACGTTTGTAGTTTATCACTAAAATCTGATTCATGCACAGTCCATGTTTGTAGTTTATAACTAAAATCTGGTTTACACACAGTCCACGTTTGTAGTTTATAACTAAAGTCTGGCTAATACACAGTCCACGTTTGTAGTTTATAACTAAAGTCTGGCTAATACACAGTCCACGTTTGTAGTTTATTACTAAAGTCTGGCTAATACACAGTCCAGATTTGTAGTTTATAACTAAAGTCTGGCTAATACACAGTCCACGTTTGTAGTTTATAACTAAAGTCTGGCTAATACACAGTCCACGTTTGTAGTTTATAACTAAAATCATGGTTTATGCACAGTCCAGATTTGTAGTTTATAACTAAAGTCTGGCTAATACACAGTCCACGTTTGTAGCTTACAACTAAAATCTGGTTTACACACAGTTTACGTTTGTAGTTTATAACTAAAGTCTGGCTAATACACAGTTCACGTTTGTAGTTTATCACTAAAATCTGATTCATGCACAGTCCATGTTTGTAGTTTATAACTAAAATCTGGTTTACACACAGTCCACGTTTGTAGTTTATAACTAAAGTCTGGCTAATACACAGTCCACGTTTGTAGTTTATAACTAAAGTCTGGCTAATACACAGTCCACGTTTGTAGTTTATTACTAAAGTCTGGCTAATACACAGTCCAGATTTGTAGTTTATAACTAAAGTCTGGCTAATACACAGTCCACGTTTGTAGTTTATAACTAAAGTCTGGCTAATACACAGTCCACGTTTGTAGTTTATTACTAAAGTCTAGCTAATACACAGTCCAGATTTGTAGTTTATAACTAAAGTCTGGCTAATACACAGTCCACGTTTGTAGTTTATAACTAAAGTCTGGCTAATACACAGTTCACGTTTGTAGTTTATAACTAAAGTCTGGCTAATACACAGTTCATGTTTGTAGTTTATCACTAAAGTCTGGCTAATACACAGTTCACGTTTGTAGTTTATCACTAAAGTCTAGCTAATACACAGTTCACGTTTGTAGTTTATCACTAAAGTCTGGCTAATACACAGTTCACGTTTGTAGTTTATAACTAAAGTCTGGCTAATACACAGTCCAGATTTGTAGTTTGTAAGATAAAAGGTTCATGAACAATCAGTCTCACCATCACTAAACAAAACACCATCATTTCGTTTTTAAGGGATGATCAGGCTAATATGTATCTCAAATATCTGCGATCGGCCACCCTGTACAAACAAAATACTAGCAAAGCATGTCATCAGAAGATCGGCCAACCTGTACAAACAAAATATTAGCAAAGCATGTCATCAGAAGATCGGCCACCCTGTACAAACAAAATACTAGCAAAGCATGTCATCAGAAGAGACACATTAACAGATTCCATCTATATGTTTGGGTGAAGTGACTTTTCTCTTCAGCCTAACTATGGCAGAGTGGTGCGAAAGTAGGGACAAACGAGTGTAGAGTGGATACAAATTTAAAATGTTTAAAACAGTCGCATAAAACAGCCGTTTTACCAAACCTTTGAGTCAAATAATATAAAAACAAAAGAAATAGTCATTAAATTCAATAAAAAAAATTAAAATTGTTATACGACTTTGTTATTACAAAAGACGGAAACCTCGAAAATATGTTATTGTCGAAATCAGGTGACCTATATCGAGGTACTAGTCCTTTCTTCCTACTTGTACAGGTTAAAATACATTATAGAGAGATGACTTTTCCAAGCACATTGTTTAAAGCGATTATACTCGTGTAATTTTGTTATGTTGTTACTCTTGAAGCTCGTAAGAACTACTCAGCGCATGACACGGCTTCAGGAAATAAGTAAGTAACCCCAAGTCATGTTAAAATTAGCAATCGGCACTCCTTATTTGACGAGTTTAAACAGTGTAAGCAGTTCACGCGACTGGGTTAGGGAAAAAATCTCGCACGCCGTGATGGTAATATATGGCTACTTCAGTTCTCGTAGAATTGTTTCATGCACACGGTGGAAATCTCGTTCTTGTATCATGAAAAATCAAAGAAGACTTTCCATAACAATTAAAAAAGTAAATTCCCCATAATAAGAATTTGATATTTTCAGCTATATTTGGCTATATTGCAGTATAGAAGAAGAATACAATGATGATGATGATGATGATGATGATGATGATGATGATGATAAAGCTTATGACCAGACCATCATGATAAATAAAACATTGTTTTTTTTTATTTTGTCACTGTCAGCACGTGTTCCGTAAAAAGGAGCACATTTGCTTTTTAAGACTAATAAATACATGAATAAACGATATAATCAATGCAGTCAAACCTTCGTACCTATCTAAATAAAAACCTAGTGCACACATACATACATACATACATACATACATACATACATACATACATACATACATACATACATACATACATACATACATACATACATACATACATACATTTTTTAATTTCTCAGCCGGCAGATCAGGGTCTATGTTGTTTGTTCTACTGATAACTCCTAACAAACTGCATTATGCGACGGCAGATCTGGGTCTATACAGTTAGCAGTTGGATCCGACTTATACGCGAATGCATACGGTACGTCAAGTTCTATTTTCACTTTCTACCGTCTTAATTTAACTAAGGTAAAGGTTAGAAGTTCCTCTGAATCTTACCTTTTTGGTTATGGGTATTCGTGTCGTCTGTACACATTTTTGTGCTTGAATATAAATTCTCTCTTTAACATGAACATAATGATATGGATGTGTTATATATCCCCGCAAGTAGAACAATACGGAACGTATTCATGTATGCGGATGTGAAATATGAATGATAAACAAGATAATAATAATACTTGAAACTCAAGTGACGATGCAATAGATATATTTTCAACGCCTAAGCTCAACTTTATTATGATCTCTCTCTCTCTCTCTCTCTCTCTCTCTCTCTCTCTCTCTCTCTCTCTCTCTCTCTCTCTCTCTCTCTCTCTCTCAGAGCCATGGTAGCTCAGCTGATAGTACGTCAGACTCGTAATCAAAAGGTCGCGGGTTCGATATCCGCCCAAGCCAGCCTTGGGAAAGGCACTTAGCTCTCATTTCCTAGGCATGATAT
Organism: Margaritifera margaritifera; assembly: GCA_029931535.1. Taxonomy (NCBI): domain Eukaryota; kingdom Metazoa; phylum Mollusca; class Bivalvia; order Unionida; family Margaritiferidae; genus Margaritifera; species Margaritifera margaritifera. The sequence goes on along the minus strand of JAQPZY010001583.1, from coordinate 203,867 downwards.
AGCCAATAATGTTCTAAAAGTGCCGTTAAAACCAACAAAACAAAACTCTCTCTCTCTCTCTCTCTCTCTCTCTCTCTCTCTCTCTACTGCATGTACAGCTGCTCTTCTTCTTCTTCTTCTTCTTCTTCTTATTATTATTATTATTATTATTATTATTATTATTATTATTGACCGAATTGGTATTATCTTGGAGCAAAGTTTAGGTTGATGACGTAGTTTACTCCATACCACTAAGGTAGTGTATACTCACTAGCACTAGTGCCGTTACTCGAGTATAGTACGAACAGTTAAAAGTTATTCTCGTCAGACCATCTACTTAATGTTTCTACATGAGATATGTGTATCCGAGGTTCGGGGATTAATTCGATGGTCTAACGAGAATTCTGAGAATATATTCGAGTATCAAGAGTATCTACGGTAGCCAGGGCCGGAGCCAGAGTATTTTTCGCCCTTGGCGAACCTTCAGCCTTGCGCCCCTCCCCCCCCCCCCCCCCCTTACACACACAATTAACTTTCGAAAATGAATAGTGTGCATTAGTATGAATAAAAATTCTGCATCCGTTTTTCTCTTTCTATTGTTAGACGCTTGCTATCTTCTATTTTACGCTATTTCTCTTTCTTTTTTTATTCATTCAGTTTTTTGCTGCCCTCCAAATTTTGCCGCACTAGGCGACAGCCTATTTTGCATTGCGGTTAAACCGACCCTGATAATAGCTCTCACGAGGACGGCCTATACAAAAGAGTTCAAAGTTCGTCTTTTCATATATTGTCGATAAGAAATTTTGAAACGGATGTTGTAGCGAACTTCACAGTATTTACAGCAAGCCCAATGACATCCACTTATTTAACTTCCTTGTTCAATCCGAATGGACAGTTGTTAAGACTATACATTTGGGAAGTTGCAGCTTTCGAATTCTAGATGAATTTAATATGAATTCATATATACTGGACCACAAGTGACGTGTCGAAGGAGGCACATACGTACTAAGTTCTAAATATCATTGGACTGTGTTCGATGTGAGAACCTGTTAAGTTCGAGTGAGACGATTACTACCCCTTATGCAGGTAAGCTGTTATATGAGATATCGCTTTGTCAAATGCCTAGTCTTGCCCTTTATGTATTGAATTCCAAGGTATTCACTGTGAACCAGTCTCTATCGATTTCCCCACATTTTTTTTTTTTTAGTCTCATTATCCTGGTTTATGGAATCTTAACAAGGCCGCTACCCGGCGATGTATGGTGTTTTTGTTGTTGTTGTTGTTGTTTAAATGAAAGTAGTCTACAGCTTTCATTTTACCTGTTTTGTTTGTATATTCATGTCGAATATGGGTTCTTATAGATGAATTAACACACCACTCGCAATGTTGCTTTTTACGCATTGAAGAGCCCCAAAGGTCAGAGGTCATTCGGAGTAAACGGAGCAAAATATGTGTATAACAGTATGGTCTGGATTTTTTTACATATGTATTATTTGAAGTTTAATGAATTGCGTATGGATCCAGGGTTGTTTTTTTCTTTTTTAACTAAGAATAACTACATTCACTGGTAATAAAGTGTTGGTATTTGTCAGGAATCCACTTTCGATTTGGGGGTGGGGGTGGGTTAAGGCAATAGCAGTAGCAAGTTGTAGCAACATACCTACGGCAGAAATAGTATTAGCATAAGTAAGAAATAACAGAAGAAGAAAAAGAACGTAGTAGTAGTAGCAGCGGTAGTAGTAGTGGTGGTAGTAGCAGCAGTAGTAGACTTTAGTCTGCACACTCTAATAACCATAATGGTTTCATTTATAACCTCAGGAAACTGGAATGTGATGAGGTTTGTGTTTCTTCACCCAAATGACCCATTATATAGTATTGTCCACTGTCATCCAAAGTTATTAGCTACCTGCCTAGCAAACTGCCTAGCAAACTACCTAGCTAGCTACCTAGATAGCTATCTACCCACCTCTTGTAGAAAGGAAAATGTCACGGGGTTTGTCAATATCTCGGTTTGTTCAGAAGTTTTACGGTGGAGAAAATTTTTCCTGGGTATATACTTCCTTGCTCTCTCGCACTCTAAAATATCAATGCATTTGTCGATTTCTACTTCCTGTTTTTAGTATATAAATAAATAAATAAATATATATATATATATATATATTTATTTATTTATTTATATATATATATATATATATATATATATATATATATATATATATATATATATATATATATATCATATTCCGTGGCAATTGTTGCCAGGCGCATTTCTTAGGAGTCGCTCCACGGTTTAACATATTATCTCAGTAATCTGCATAACATCTTTACCTGCTTGGAACGTGCATTGATTTATCTATGTACGAGCATATATCATTGTCAGAAACTAGATTATTTTAATCATTTTAAAGGAGTAAGAATTCAACATACACATAACGACCCTTTCTTAGATCAATTACCAATGTTATTGCAGATTTTGCATCGTTTATTTATGCGGTTTTTGTGTTTCTCTCTCATTGCGACAGATTTATGTATCATGTAATAGTAGGTATTAAAAGATAAAATGTGTGTGATTTAGAAACTCCCCATCGCTACCACGAGTGTAGGGTAGGTAGGTATGCAAAATTATTTTAACTTCATCCTTTACAGACTAGTACAACATAACGATACTGTACGCTCTTTGTGTATATCAAGTTATCTAGATAAGTCAGTTGTTTCCAAAAGAATGGTCATAGCTATGGTTATAAATCACAGTCACAGTAAGAAACTATTATCTAATCGTGAGTCCGTCAATTTACAGTCAGTTGACCTTGACACCGACGACGCCCATGGGAAGAACCTCGTCTCTTTCAGATAATTGGCATTTTCCTAACAGATCATTTTCCCAATCTGCTTTATCTGGGGCTTAATGTCATTTCACAGTAAAATATGTTAAGATCACTGATGCCAGACTCGGTCTCGACAGTTCTAACAAGAGTTTAGTTTGAGGTAAGGAAGAGATCGAGAGTGTTTTCATACCTTGTAGGTTCCGTGACCATTTGTCATCGTAAACGAATGGTAACTTTAATGATCTTCATCCCAATGAAATTTCTGGTTATTAAAGTCACCTAGGATTCGGATGTTACCTTTAGTGTGACTTACCATCTGAAGTGACCTTGTAAGGTCCTCATTATGTGCGTCACCTTCCTTCAGACGATAATATGCTTCAGTGTATAGGGTTTTATCCGCTACCACATCAGTCTTAACCCAACAGTTTCTCGGTTAGTTTGAAATTGTTCTTTTTCTGATGAGATGACGGAGTCTTTCACAACAATAAATATGTAACTACAATTTTAATTAGAGGGTCGGTCCTTTCTACATGTGGTGTATTCTATAGATTTTGGAAAATATTCACTGCTAATGTGTTTTTAAGTAAGCCAAGATTATATATATACAAAATAATTTCAATATCCTCTGTTCAGAATCACCTAGCCCGGGTTTTATCCTTTTTCAAACCTCTCAATGTCCAACCCCCAAAAGTATAAATTTCCAATCTTAAGGTAATCAACTTAAATTGCCAGTCAGTAGACACTAAAAAGCTGATTTATATGCTAGTCTAGACAAATATGACACAGACAGTGAGTGTGTCTAGAATAAGATATAATTCAGATTTTAACTGTATATTGATTGGCAAATTAAGTTGATTACCCTAAGACTGGAAATTTGTACTTTGGTGGGTTATATGAGCACGGTTTAAAAATCGGAAAACTGAATGCTATGCCAACACGATGCGAGCATTTGTCCACCTTGATGAAAATTCACTTGTTGGACAGGTCGTTCAGTAGTGCAAAATTACCTTCTGCTCTAACAGTGCCAAACGCCTTCTGTACTTAACTCCGCCCCGGTAAAGGTCTATACAAACGATTGTAATGCTCAAAACGAAGTTGTCAAAAAATCTGGTAATGTCGCTGATTGGTCGAAGATTTCAAAAACAAACTCTGATAGTAGAGTGGAAGCCAACGCCATAACCGTATTATGCTATTTGTTGTGCTACACTGTTTTCTCGTGCAAGTCCAGGTCACATACATGAGGTAGCATGGCCAAAATAGCGTGGCTAAAATAGCATAGCCAAAATAGCATGGCCAAAATAGCATGGCTAAAATAGCGTGGCTAAAATAGCATGGCCAAAATAGCGTGGCTAAAATAGCATGGCCAAAATAGCATGGCTAAAATAGCGTGGCCAAAATAGCATGGCCAAAATAGCATGGCCAAAATAGCCAAATCGGTGGTTAACTTAAACTCCTTATGCGTCTGCGTCCTTCCTGTCCCAGTGTAATTTAATAAATTCCACTTTGATAAGGTATTGAGACAAAATCTTTATATTAGGTCGGATACAAATGTTTTCACCGCTTGTACTGTTTGTTTTTCTGCACTGTTAGTGTAATACTCTGTACAGTCCCTTTAAGAAGGTCTCTGTACTTGTGATTCGCAAGGTTTGTTGTAGTTGGCCGAGTTGCAATGTAAAGTATTTGACCGCCGTTTGTGTAACATAATTTCGAGGTTAAAGTCACCCCTACGGCGAGGAAGATTTAATTTATTTTGAGGTTGAAACAATGACAAAAGAGGCTAAATTTATGCAAATACACAATTTATCGTTTGATTAATGATTTTTTTGTTTGGTAAGAAAAGTAACTCAGAAAACATAAGTATTTATTATACTAAATGCTGGTAGATAATGAGTGTACACTAAAGTTAAATAACAGCAAGATCCGGAACGGAAAATTCCATGGTGCAGCTTATTTCAGGTTAACCAGACATTCAAACATGTTAATGTTTTTATGAATTACTTAAGCACATGACAAAACCTTGATTGCAATAATCCAAGTGTCCAAGGAAATATGAAAGTACAGTGCAGACCACAAAGTTAAGGTGGCAAAACTGTAGAAGCAAATAAGATTATCTCATTTTTATAGCACTATTAGTGCATTGTGTACTATTATTTGTCTTTGTCCCTATATAGTGTTGTGTGTCCCCCAAATCTGGAGGGTGGGGGACACAATGTACCCTGCCCTATATATATTCTGGTGACCAGCATTTTTGTAGTGCAATATACGTGCATGTACATAAGCCGCCAAACTCAGTCTCTTTTTTTATTTTAAATTAATGGATTAATAACGAATTTATCATAATATTTTCTCTGATTTTATGTTTTGTTTTCATCTTCGAATTACTGTCGGTTGTATAGTCTACAGGTTTCGACAGTGTTCGAAAATAGGGAGTAGTCAAGCGTCCGTTGGCATGCTTGTTAATGTGACCAATACCTAGTTTTACTTAACCATTTCAGTCTGCGTGATACCTAATTATTATGTTTTAGCACCCATTCTTCCGTTTTGATATGTCATTGCGCTTAATGTGTGGTATTATCTTTTTCATTATTTCACTTGCTACGAACACATGTTGACTCCCATCGTCATGCGGTCTACTTCGGTAACCTTCCAAGAGTACATGAACTTTCGCTATTAGCAAAATAGGTAAACATGGTATTTTGCCGAGAAAGACGTAGTCATTTTTTTTTTTTAATCTTGGTAGTTTCTTTATTTAATCTTTGTGGTAATTTACTAAACGTACAGCTCATGCTTGTTGGAAGATTCTAGCAAACGTTGTGGATTTCGTCAAGGGCATAAAAGGTGTTATGGACTGTTTGTGCTGATTCAGCTGAGCAGCTTCCACAAATTCACATCACATTTAGATTGAATCAAGAGTTCGAGTTTCCTACATTCTCCTCAATCATTAGATAAGAAGCATACTCATCCTAGGTGTCGTACTCCAATGTAGTACTAAATATATATATATATATATATATATATATATATATATATATATATATATATATATATTGCTACGACTCTAGGTCTTAAAAATATGTAAGAGAAAGAAAGTGAAACCAACAATATAAGTAATATCAACAAACAATGTATTTCCCTATATAGCAAAAAATAAATTCAAGAGATACTTACAATATTATGAATCAAATTCCAAATAATCCTAGACGTCATAAGCAAAAGTACAAAAATACATGTTCCGAATGAGTTCCAATAGTCTTGAATGTCCTGATATAACACAATGATACAATCCAGAATGTCTTTGAATGAGTTCACAAAAGTTCAAAGTAATGTATTAATTCAAAAGTCAATGAGCACTTTAGTAACTCCAATGAATATATTAAGTAAATAATTCTTTTCGAATTATATCTGATTTCAAGGGCACAAAATATAAAATCTGCTCTCAAATGGATTCCCACAGACTGATCTAAAACAGGAATGAATTATTTGTTAACCAAATCCCTGTTTATCCACATTTTCACTTGACCTATATCAACAGGATGTGAAGCAATAAAATGAGAAAGAAAAAAAAACCAGTCTAACTGTCTACATGACTGGCCTTGAATTCAAATGCTATTAAACATTCTATTTACTAGTGACCAGAATCTAAAGTACTACTTACCTTCATGGACAAAATCTAAACACATTATTGATTAAATATACATAAGAGTATATATATATATATATATATATATATATATATATATATATATATATATATATATATATATATATACATACCTGTGACCACTCGGAGGCGTGTAATGTCAGGGACAGGGGCCGCTTTGCACGACAGTCAGTTGTACAGTATGTAAGAATGCACTATGCAACTATCCCAGGGTTAAACTCGAACTAATTACTAAAAGAATTCTTATTTGATATAACATTTAGTACCAATCTTGAATACTGCTATATCACAAATTTATTTTCATAAATCACCTGAAGACTCGTATACCATTCTTTTGCTTTCTTTTTCCTATGATTACGAAAGCATGCATATTTTCCATGACCACTCAGAAACTTAAATTCAAATGAGACTTACAATTTGTGGGTTAAATTCCGAGTAATCATAACTGTCATAATCACAAGTCCAAAATAATAGAATGTTTTGAATGAATTCCAATAGCCTTGAATGTACTGATGTACCACAAAGATGTAATCCAGAATGTATTTGAATGAGTTCACATTAATCCCAAAATCATGTATTAATCCAAAAGTCAATGAGCACTTTAGTAATTCCAATGAATAATTTTAATAAAAAATTCCTCTCAAATTATATCTGATTTCAACAACACAACTAAAATAGATTCCTTACAGGCTGATCTTTTAGAACAGGAATTAATTTGTTTACTAAAATCTGTACATAAATACGCATGTCTACATGACCTATATCACGTCACAATATGAGTAATTCTAATGGAAAAATACTGGCCTACCTGACATATGTCACAAAAGTCTAATTGCGAAATGCCTATGAAAATACTATGTAAACAACTGGACAAAAGTGAAGTATGTATTTTGAAATAACCATATAACTTACAATCAATGACAAAAGTTAAGTATATAAACATCATACATAACAATATGAACACTACAGGTAAACCAAAATATGTTTGGTATAAGCCAAAGCAATAATAATTTTAAAAAAATCAATATTATTAATAGTAATAATAATAACATGACACAATTATAATCAGTATCATCATCATCATTATCATCATCATTATGAATGTCGTTTTAAGAAGAAGCAAAAAAATTAGACGAATGTTTTTATTATTATTATTATTATTATTATTATTATTATTATTATTATTATAGATAAATAAAGAAAAATCAAAGCAAAAGGAAGCTATTACATTACTCATGTCATTAACTTTAAAATAGATATGATTCAAATGCTTGATTGATAAAGAGTGGGTGTACTATATAGTTACATATTTAATGACATCACGTTTACATAATACATACTGTACCCTTAAACATCAGTATCACCGTGCTCAGAATTAAAATAGGTATTTATATATCTAGATTTCAATGAGATAGCATTATTGATGACAAGAACATAACGCTAACGGGGAAATACAGTGCACTAATACTATTTTATAGTGCACCTTCTCTGTCGTCGTTGCTTTGTTTTGTTTAAAATAGGATTCATTGTTGATTTATCGGAAATGTCCAAACATGTTGTGGATTTTGTTCTGGGTAATTCCTAATTCCACGATGAAACACACACGATTCAGGGTTCCGTTGTTCGTCAGTCTATTGTTATGCAGTGAAATCATTCGTGGGAAGCCAAATGTATTTATAAACTACTTCCCACTTAACCTTTTAAGAATCATATACAGGGTATATATATAGTTCAGAGAAAATCTTGCTCTTTGTCAATATTTAATTTTGCCTGGTCCACCTTTACTTCACCTTTCATTTATATATAGGGAAGACTTGAAAATATGGGTAACATTTCAATGGAATTAATTCAGTTTTATCAGACGCCTGCTCGAATTTGCTATCTGGGTAAGCTTCAATTTTTATTTTCCTATTAATACACACGTTTTTCTATTAATACACATGTTTTACTATAAATACGCATTTTTTAATACTAATACACATCTTTAACTATTATAGTGGACGAAAATGTATATAACCAAATTTTGGAGTATTTGTGATTATTTGTCATTTACTTTTTGTATTAGCAATGTAAACCCTAATAATACAGTAACAGTTATAATATCAAGGAAGACGGAACGTCCTGAACATAATCCGCTCCTAATGGACAGTATTCCACCTGGCGACGTATCACTGCACAGACATCTTAGTTTAATTGTCTCAAACATTCGTAGGTGGTCCAGTCATATGTCATATGTCCTTGATAAAACTAGAGTTCGCAGACGATGTATGGGACAATAGTACCAGACACTATTACCAGAGAAAAAGAAGAATCGTCTAGAAGAAGTTATTATTTAGGCAACAAGAAATGTTACAGGGGCAACAAGAAATGTTACAGGGCAACAAGAAATGTTACAGGGGCAACACGACTAGTTAGCACAAACAAATTATTCGCAGAAACTGCTTGGGATTCTTTGGCAAAATGTAGACGTAAACATAAGTTAAGTTTGTTCTATAAATCGACCCATAGATTTGGTTCCTGCATTTCTTTTTTAACTTCATACCTACCAGAAATGAATCTTGCACGACATGTTATTTACGAAATAACGACACAGCGCCAAATATTAGAGTGAGAACAAAATTATATCAAGAATCCTTACTACAATCAACTGGTCATAGCTGGAATCAACTCTTGCAGCTGGCGTATGTAAGACGATCTAAATCAATTCGTCAGTTTAAAAGATTACTCAATGGCCAGCGCTCTGATAGTCCTGTTTACTGCAAAACAGGCAAAATATTGCGACGGATTCATCATACTCGTCTGTGTCTTAAATGTAGCTCATTTAAAATCCGTTTATTTATGAGAAATAGTGTCTCACAGCATATCAACAGCATAGAGACAGCATAGAGACAGCATAACGACCATGTCCGGTAACTTTGCACAACATTTTTAAAAAATGGAAATAATTAGGAAAACACTTATACCAATGTTAGAATCTTCACTGTTGTACAAGATTATATTATTCAGACAAAAAGATTTGGGACTACTCCGTGAGATTTCATATTCTGTAATATAGGCCAGCCGGTTTTTTTTTTTTTTCTCACAGTATTACGTTTCTCATTAGATCTCGACCTTGTTACGACATAATGCTAATTTATCTTGTGGTCAAGCACTTATTCAACGTACTTTCCTGCACTTTTTTGTATATGTATATTCGTATATGTAAACCAATGTTTGTACAACACACACACACAGACACACACAGGACATTCATCATTGTTTCAATCAATCATCCACTTAAACATAATTTTGAATATTTATTCTGATATTTTACTTACTTAACTTGAAAATGTTATTTATCATTTGTAAAGTTCATACATATTCAAGGAGAAGGCTTTACATAAGTGCCACGCACTTGTTTTCCAATCCTGAATGTATTTATTTATGCGTACTTTTCTGAAAGATACGGGAATAAATATTGTTTACACTAGAAGCCCTACATTGTAAGGTCATTGGTTTATTATGACATCACGTAATACCTTACAGCGTTATTAGTCTTGTGTTCCTTCGTTGAAAGCAAAGAACCTCAAGATTTTATTTGCTGCGACGTTTTATACGGAATCTTCACATAAACATTCTGCTTGAAAGGACAGAGAGACACGTTGTATACAGTCTAGAGTATCAAACGCCGGTTTATAATATGGACTACGTTCAAGCGATGGGAACACATCATTATTATAAATAGATTAAGATGCTGCATCGACTCCTAAACGAGAATGAGTATTTTCTTCACCATGAAAACTTTTTAGTTAACGTGACGTATAATTTCCAACACGTCACCGCTATTGTGTGACGTCACTGACAGGTATGCATGAATGGAATCCATTTTTAATTTTATTCTTATAATTTATTAATCTTGTTCAACCAGACCACTTGCGTGACCCCTGAGATCTCTGCCACGTAAGGGTCGGTAAAACAAATTTTTCCTTGTAACGCCAGAACAAAGCTATTCTAAAATTTGGTAAAGTGATTTGATTGGCTGATGAGATAAAGTGATGTAAAACGTCATTGTGATGATGCGATCACGTCTTGTTTCGCGTAATAAAGAACAGTTTCATTGGCTAGATGAGACAACTCCCTTATCAGCGTCAGTTTACACGGTAATGTTTAATGATCTAATTGCGAGGATGTCTAGATAAATTATCATTGTAGCGGCATTTCTTTAAAATTTGGTAACAGTGATCAATTAAGAATTTTATCAGACCATTCGCATTGCAGAGATCTCGCCGAACCTCTCGTGTGTCTGGTTGAACGAGATTCGTAATGTTTGAATGAATAAAAGCGAAGAAATCATTCAGTTTTCCATTTAGTTATCACCGCCAAAAGTGACCATATTAATTCTTTTACGAGTTAATTATTTCGTCTATCCTAAATCGTTTCCATGCCCTCATACAGGTCCTATAATAGAATTATTGTATTTTTATCGAAAACCATAACACCAGCTTGGAAAGAAAGTATTTTCCAATATAATGACCGCCATAAGAGATCGTATCCATAATAAGAATAGTCTCATTCTGCACAATGATTCTGGTGTACAAAGATTTTCCATGAATTCCGGCACAAAAGGTGCGGCCAGTTCAGAAAGTAATATCCGATTGGAGCGGTTGTCAGTGTAGGTGGCGAGACCAAAAACACGTCATAGTGCATGAGGTGCAACCGGTACACTACTTGCAGCCCAACATGGATGTGATCTGTCATCGTTGTTTTTCACCTGCAGATACATGCGTGTTACGTAACATGGATAAATGAATGTCATGTAAACATGTTGGAGAAAGAGAACGATTCTTCTACTGAGCAAAGAGCATATCGTAAGATCCCATCGCTCTTAGGGTACTCTTTGACCCATATCAAGGTCGACTTGGATAAAGTTTACAGATGGAATTCTCTGTCATATCCTACACTTTTGAATTGGTTTCATCGTTTTAAAGACTGTCGCGAATTCATGGAAGATGACCCAGATTCTGGAATACGGTTGTCTGCGATTGGTGAGCAGGAAGTGGCTGCATTGAAGGAGACAAATGATGACACAGTGAAATATATTTCTATTATCACGGGGAATAATTTGTCAACTGTTTTTAATATATTGAAGAATCATTTGAAGCTCAGAAAGGTATTGGCTACATAATGGAGAGGAAACGGGAGCTAAGTGCCTTTCACACTGACACACCGTGGCCAGCAGGGTATTGAACCCGCGATGTTCTAGCAACTGAGCTACCACGGCGACCTGCATGAGAAACTGACTTAAACATAAACTTCACCAATTTAATGTGGGGGGACGAATCAAAATAAATAAGGACGGACGGGCGATAGGGTTAACACTAAAACGCTGCACCCGCATTCGTAGCTGGGCATAAAAATAGCTGTTGATTTAATGTTCTTGCATTTTTAAATTGGCCTGAATGTCCTGATAATTTTAATTTCGTCTTAAATGCAGGTAGACTGGTGGTGCTGGTAGATTTCGTTTAGGCATGAATGCGGTGTATATCTCACGTTTAGTTGCGAGTTGGCTGTTCCAAAACCAGATTTTACCAGATGTGTTTTCCACCATTGTGGCAGGGTGGGAGTAAATTTAGTGTCCTACGTTTTAGTTCATAGTGTCACGCTTTTATTTACCTAAATATATTTGAGACACCGATTATTTGGTTTTTCTTAGGCAGATTTACAAAAGCAAGCACCACTTCTACCGTTGAAAAGTAATGTACTGATCCTGAATCTAGGGGTGATATTTGCGATGTTGGACCTAGTGGCGTACTAATGGTAAATGACGCCCGGGGCGACAATGATGGCACAAAGGGCCAGAATACGAGGCCCGAATTTGTATCAGCTGTTTTGGCGCCCCAAGACCTCTTGCGCCTTGCACAACCGCCCCGTCCGCCCTCCCCCCATCCCCCCTCCGTAGTACGCTACAGGTTGGGACTAATCAGTAGTGAATCAAAATATAGATGCTGATGTATAGTTTGTTTACGCGCAAATCACAAATACACGCACTCACACACACACAGTACATTGAATATATATTAGATATATTATACGTATCGCAACCATGTTCTTACACCGGTAAAGGCGTACGACCCTTTCCGTTAATTTTTGAAAGTATTTCCCGTTTATTTAAACCCATCTTGATGTATCTATCATCCTTTGAATATATATTTCGTTTTTGTGATATTCTTTTTATTGTCGGAATTTTATTTTATAGTTTATTTTTATTATCTTTAAATCACCTAATCGCTGCACATATGATGCTTTGCATTAACCGCTTTACTTGAGTGACACTTCCTCCTTATGTTCAAAGGTCGCTCCAAAAGTCGTTGAAGAGTAATACATAAACCGTTTCAATAACTACCCTATACACCGTCACCACGTGCATGTTACAACATGTGGCGAGACCTCAAGTTGTTTGTGAACACATTCTTACAGTATGTGCATTGGTTTTTAATGGGGGTTTTATTTAGCTCATCTGGCGGTAAAGACAAGTGAGCCCTTCTTCCACCGTCTGTAGTGTGTCGTCCTTATATAATTTATATTTACGACTTATTCTCAAAACCCGCTGGATCAATTTACACGTAATTTTACAGGAAGCATTCTGGCATTCAGGCCTTTCAGGTTTGCTCAGTGGATTGTGATGCGTCATCCAATATGGCTAATTACACCGAATTTAGTGGAAATAATACCGATCATCCATCAAATATGGCCACTGTTGCTAAATATGACAGAATAAAACATTTAAATGACTTCTTCGCAGAAACTGCTCAACAGGTTTGACATCCTGCCAAAGGTGGATTTAAAATATATACAATAGATGTTGATCCGCCAATTAAAGTGTAAATTCCATCAAAATCCGTTAAGGTCTTTTCAAGCTATGTAAGTTTCGAAAAGGAACAAAGAAAATCCATAGATGACTTTTGTGAAGTCATTAATATTTATGATTTCTGTCATAGAGGAGATTAAAGATTTAAAAAGAACCATCTCTTAAGGCACATATTAATAAAAATATTGCTGCAACTTTGACCTTTAAAGATGTGGACGAGGGTGCTACACATTTGCATACTTATTTTGACAATTTTAGCAGCATTGAAAATTTGCAATGTAAACGATTTGAATATAATTAAAATTTCTTCAAATCTCAGCTTTATATCTAACGGACAATTTTGCAATGTTGTGGTTACAAAGATCAAGGTTTGTTCACGCACAAGTCATCCCGCATGGAACAATTCAGTAGAAGCCGAGTTCGCCCATTGATCAATGCTTGCTGAGTAAGCCCTGGTCATGAATGAACCTGAGTGAGTCTCCATCGAGGGCCCAACTACAGTCAAAGAGGTTTTTGAAGGTTTGAAGATTGTGTGTTTGATGAAAGACGTCAGAGTGGTGCAAATATAGTGCGATAAACCTGCATATAAATGCATTTTAAACAGTAACCTATAGATCCTTAAAACAGAATAAATTTCTCTTGAATGGCGCACTCTTCAGCGAAAAGGTAGACCACTGTATCAAAAAGGGTATAGCTCGTGATGAAGACACCATTCCCTAAGGGAGAACCGCGCCTTCACCATTCAAACACGTAGGAATCAAGGCTGATACTACTCTTACCTAGAGTACCACACATGAAGAGGAAAATGATAGTTTACGAATGATTCTTTTTCGAAAGTGTTTTATAATATAAGAAATTATCTATTATATGAAGAAGAAAAAAAAATTAAATATAGTCTAAAAATTAAACATTTTCAAATGTATACATTAAGATTATCATTTTCTAGTAGTATGGAATGCTTTCGTGTGTAACAAAAAGTCCTGTATAATATATGAAAATGATTGCTAAAGGTTTGTATAATTTTGTTATGGTTTCATTTATTATGCATTTATTTACACTTTTCAGAGAACAAATATCAAATGTAAAATAGTTTACGAATTTTTCATAGTATATAACAAAAATACATTCCTGTATATGAACATTTATATTATTTAAACATGTTTAGGGTCATTCATTTTTATCAAACATAGGACAATGAGCACTACTAATTTTGAAGAATATAAAAAGTAATTCAGGTAGTCAATAATTTATTTCAGTGTTATAAAATCACCATAACCAGCATTAAGGCTATCAATAGTTATTTAAGTGTTAGAAAATCAGCATATCCAGCACTAAGGCAGTCAACAGCTTATTTCAGTGTTAGAAACTCAGCATAACCAGCATTAAGGCAATCAACAGTTTATTTCAGTGTTAGAAAATCAGCATAACCAGCATTAAGGCAGATAACAGTTTATTTCAGTGTTAGAAAATCAGCATAACCAGCATTAAGGCAGTCAACAGTTTATTTCAGTGTTAGAAAATCAGCATAACCAGCATTAAGGCAGATAACAGTTTATTTCAGTGTTAGAAACTCAGCATCACCAGCATTAAGGCAGTCAACAGTTTATTTCAGTGTTAGAAAATCAGCATCACCAGCATTAAGGCAGTCAACAGTTTATTTCAGTGTTAGAAAATCGGCATAACCAGCATTAAGGCAGATAACAGTTTATTTCAGTTTTAGAAAATCAGCATAACCAGCATCAGGGCATTCAAATGTTTATTTCAGTGTTAGAACTTCAGCATAACCAGTTGGGTATTTGACAACTCATCCTTCCTTTTAACAAGAATGCCTTCCACAAATCGATGCAAATAAGATACACGTTCGAAAAAAATATTATGTTGTATTGATGATAGATGACAAATTTTCTTTAATTCGCAGACAATAATGAGACCATCACTTTAACTAAACTTTCATTTTCCTCGTTCGTGAATGTCAGAGTGAATAGTAAATATTTAATTTGCATTTTTCCGTGCAGTACAAGTTGTGGTGATTTCGTTCTACTGTCAAACCTGTATATTATCAGTTGCCTGTTTTGTATGATTACTTAGAATGTGACCAAATTTTCATATATATTTTATCATGTTTTCAAAAACGAATGTTTTAGTATAATTTCAGTCCGTTTTGAGAATCGGAAAATTAACTGGTTTTGACAAATTCAAGTAATAATAACTCTTGTGTACATCGAGACTATGTAATCCTACCACCCAGGGTGAGACCAGAATGACTGGGCACGTGACCATGTTACGTGGCACGTGAAAGGGCTAGTGCAGATTTACCAACGGCAGATGTTTGGTCAAGGTTGGTTGACTTTAATTCAATGAAAACGGAGGTAACGGTATTCGTCTGAATTAAACTTCCTACACGAAAGTCTATTTTTATTGACCACCATAAACACCAATCGTTGCTTTTAGTAGTCTATGGAATATAACCAAACACATTAATAACAGATTTCACTCAACCTCAAAATGATAAATGCCTTGAAAATAGTTAAATGTAAATGTAGCCGAAAAACATCCGCCCTTTGCTTGAATATGCTGATGTCGTCTGGGATGACTTGTTCAGTTGAATAAATTTGAAAAACTAAAGTTAGAAGCAGGGAGAATCGTGACCAGTCTTGTACAATTTATGACGAAACAGGTTCTGCTTTGGTAGATAGAGGAAGAGCTATTAAATTACGTTACTTTCATCAAATAATTTTCATCAAATAATTTATGGGGTCTCTCTTTCTTATTTTGCCTGATCTTCTTCCATGTGGAAATAATTTTGCTTGAATTAATGCTAGACTTGAAATAAGTAAAAGTTTATTTTTACACTCTTATATTCGTATCTGGAACACACTCCCTGATTTAAAAAGGTGAAAGTAACTATTCTGTATATTGAGAAGTAACACACGCGTTCCTATCTATTACTTGGCTGATGACAGGAAGTGATCTGCTTTGCAAGCTAGAATTAGACACAGTTCTAGTGATTTACATTATAATTTATATACTAACCAGTCCGTGCTTGTGGTGAAGATATCGACAAGTTTTACAATTTATATCGAACAACTTAGGAAATTAGTTAAAAGTCTAAATCAGCTTTTTATTCCAGTCACTATAAATATCTCGTTATATGGATCATTTGATTTTACTGCGAATGTTAATATAGGTATTTTTGACTTATTCCAAACGTGTATTAAAAACATAAAACGATTTATATGATTAACGAGTATTCAGAAATTCGATTTCTCTACTTAATTTATTTCTGACATATTTATTAATAAAGACATGACGATCTTCATTCCCAGCTATTAATTGTTTCGTGTATTTCTTTTGGTGTATGCATTCTTGTCCAATATCTGCCACGGTTCATTCAGTTATGTTTTTCATTCATTTATGTAATAAAACTCTCTCTCTCTCTCTCTCTCTCTCTCTCTCTCTCTCTCTCTCTCTCTCTCTCTCTCTCTCTCTCGTGTCATGAATCGTGTATACTTACATATAATTGTTTTAAGCCATATTACTCTTGTGTAAATATTGAATCCATAGTAGGGGAAGGCCTTATTCTAAACTGTGAGAACTTGTAGCCCGACCACATTGATTCCTAATTTCCTACGTGTGCAACTTATGAGGGCACGGTTTTCTAGACTTGAAACGATTACCAAATTTTCCTATTTGAATATTCGTTGAATGTATTTGGATATGACTCGAATATTCGTCGATGTTAATAAAGGTATCAAATCCATCCTCTTTTATTTGCTTAACTTGGTATTTATTGACATCCCCCTCTCCCCGTCAAGCCATGCTGACAAGACTGGGAACTATGTCATCTAAATCTAATTAAATAGGATTTTAGAGTCTTGAGTACATTTTTTGAGGATTAAACAAATCAAGTGAATGTGGGTGTTATTTTCCCTGTTTCTTTTCAAACTCATTACACCCATAAACGTGCTTTTAGTGCTGAAGACAGGTGATACAGAAGAAACTCGATTATCTGTTCAGTTAAACGCGGGCATTATCATGAAACATTTATCTGGGATGTTACATGTTCATAAACAATATCAAATGGACATGTGGCCAGTTTAATTTAATTAAATTTGGATACATTAAATTTGGATACGTTGATTGCTGGTCTCTGGACTTTGTCATACTAGTATATTCCAGACATGACTATTTGACTGACTATAAAATGCATACATTGGACATTGATAGTTTCTCCTAAGCCATAAGAAACTAATTTTCAGACTTTATAAATAAAATGTTTTAACTGAAACTCATACACTGGTATTGGTATCATGTTATACATAAGACGTGCATTGCGATAGGTGTGAAATGGCCTTGTGGCTTCTGTAAACACTTATGTGAACTGCTACAAGAGCAAGGTAACTTGAAACTAGTCCCTATCTCAACCAAGATTGGGAATAGTCCATTTGGTTTCATGGGTAAGGAGGGATTCCCAACAAACATCTAAGTCATTTTCAAAAAAGGCATAGGAAACATAAAGTGAAATCATCCCTTCACAAATTAAGATATATGCTGATAACTATGGCATTCGTACTAAAAAAACAGAGAGTAAGTAGCAAACTTGTATTGTAACTGCAAACTCTCGACCTTTACAACTTAAATGACTATGTTCCAAGGTCGTGTCAACTGGCCTATATATATCTAATAGTGATACGACGCTGACATCTGCAGTATTGACTTTTGAGAAAACAAAGAAAAGGATAGTGTCAGATTTTAAATATATTTGTATTTCCATAGCTGGGTAATGACTTCAAAACTTGAATAAAGGACCAAATGCCAAAATGTACTTAGTTAACTTTACGAAGTGAGATGATCGGCGGGGGTAATGGTTTGCGGGATGACTACAACTGCTCCTGACAAAAACGCCTGATTCAATTTGCATTATTTGCTATAGTAGCACCAGGGTTAACACTGAATACTGAATTTATCTAACAATCTAACAGTGTACATAACCTATGCATCTCTCTGTCTCTCTCTCTCCCTCTCTGTCTCTCTCTCTCTCTCTCTCTCTCTCTCTCTCTCTCTATATATATATATATATATATATATATATATATATAGTGTGTGTGTGTGTGTGTGTGTGTGTGTGTGTATGCGTGTGTGTGAAAAGAGACTCGGAGAGTTCAAGGGGCACCTTAGTAGGAGAGGATAAAGATATGGCTACATCGAGGAGGCTATTAACAAAACTAGACTCCTTGATAGAGGAACCCTCCTGAAATATAAAACCAAGATAACCAACAAACGCGTCCCCTTCGTGGTTACATTCCACCCCGTCGCCCCAAAATTACAGCAGATAATTCGGAAAGCATTGGGACCAGATTGAATCCTCAGAACATCTGAAAGGTATATTTCAAAAAGTTCCTATGGTCGCGTACTGTAGACCTAAAATCTGAAGGACCATCTGGTACGTGTCAGGCACATTTTGGTACAAAGACAAGCGTTGCCTAATTTGCAAACATATGCCAGAGACCAAATCGTTCAGAAGTTCGACCACAGGAGTTAGCTGCACTATCAATCAGAAGTTAGGATGTCGAACCAAAAATGTAATCTATTATCTAACATGCAAGTTCTGTAGCACTCAATATGTTGACGAAACCGTTGATTTCAGAAAACGAATGAATAACCACAGAGCCACATTCGCAACAAAATCAACGCGAAACTCGCTAACCACTACAACTTGACTGGGCATTCAGTCGAGTCACTCGAGATGCTACCGATTGATTCGGACCTAGGGTGGACCGATATAGAACGCACACGTAATGAATGATACTGGATACTTCAATTGAAAACTCATGGGGAGTTCGGCCTAAATGAAAAAGTCTAACCTTCCTATTGCAGTCTTATCAAAACTACAGCCAGGCATCAGTTTATCTGACGTACGCAATTTTTGCGATAATATTTACCGAAGTAAATATTCCGTAACTCTTTACGTGTATTATTATTATTGTTTTTATTATTATTATTATTATTATTATTATTATTATTATTGCTATGATTATCATGGTTAGTAGTAGTAGTAGTAGTATTTGAACTCTTGTCCATTATTCCGCTATACCATGCACTTGACATACTTCCTTTGTACCTCCATGCATAACTTTACCGGGATATAATTTCTTTTGCACATTTTGATGATGGCGTTGATGTTTTTGCAGCGCATGGTGTCAGTCCTTTGTTCCCAGCCTGGAATTAGGTCAAAACACTTTGGTCCTCTGCGTGATAGACACGATACACACTTCTTTGAATTTTTTTACACAACTTTGTTGGGCTGATGGCAGCAAAACATAGATATATAGTTTACCCGTTTTAGACCGTTTTTTAATTTTGTCTTCTTTCTTTCTTTTGTTGTTTATTCTTTGTTTGTTTATTTTCCCGTCACTGAAATATGTAGGAGTCAAGAATCTATCTTGGCTTTTGTGTTTAGTGTTTGTTTTGTGGATGTAAATTGTTTCTTCCCCTGGCAAAGAGCTTGTTTAGCTCGAAACGTTGGGAAACTGTTTTGTATTTGCGCCGTTATCAGTTTGTGTCATTATATATATATATATATATATATATATATATATATATATATATATATATATATATATATATATATATATATATATGTATATATATATATATATATATATATATATATATATATATATATATATATATATATATATATATATATATAAGACAACAACATAATTACTATACAGAATCTATATGATGTTTGCTGTAGATATTTGCAGAGAGGATACAGTGAAATAATAAATAAAACGAGCAAGGTCGAACGAAGTTGAACGTTGCTACATTTTAAGCTATATATATAGCTATATATATACACACACTACCCCCAGTAGATCCTTTCCTTTGCAACGAAGTCAAACGAAAGTTCCTAAAGTCCGGTAACATATGTGAAAAACTAACTTAACTAGAATTTGCCAACGAGAGGATACAAATCATATTGACCCAGAGTTGGGCCACGAACCCCTGGGTGGTAGACTATTTATTACCAATTCAGTAGCATCATACATAGAAAAGATGCATAAAAGTATTCAAGACAATAACTTTGTTAATGTAATCAAGTATAGTGGAGAAACAACTGATCAATTTACTCACCACAATAACTTTTTTTTTTCGTTGCATTATAGTAGTATGCAAGTGCAAGGGACAAATCAATTCACAACTGTAACAATCTGCCATTGCAATATAGTAGCATGCCAAGAAAAGACCTGTGGAATTCCCCGTTCCTCACCCCCACACACACTCCAGGTGGAAAGATTTTAGGAGACTGTGTTCTTGGTGAAATCCCGCAACGTGCAATTATAGTGATCTATATTTTATGAAAAACAGAGTGACGAACTGACAAGAAATCCTAAAAAGATTATGAATTAAAGGATAATATATGCCCTCTCAACGGATTGAATTTTGCAAGCTGTGTTGAGCCTTCCCTTGATTTCGGAAAGGGCCACAGCAGTGATGCTGTCTACCAGCATCATTGGGTCACTTGCACACCAATAATCGAATCTTAAAGTGAAGTGAGATAAACGGTGATAACAGAAAAAGATACTCTTGATTGGACAAATTTGTTTTAATATTTGTTCTGATTCTTCTGAAATCAAGCTCAAATACATAAATGTTGCCTGAAACGCACTATTACTCATTTTGGTTTACATGGACTTACAATATGTCTAAACATTCACTACTGTAATATTTGACAAGCGGAAATATGCACACTGTTTACTTGTGCAATCTACTACTACATACAAGTCTGACAAGTAAATCAAGGATGGTTATAGGACTCGCGGTACTAATTATAAAAATTTAAAACAAATATTAGAGCCGTCTAGAAGTGGATAAACATAAAACATAGGATATGCGGGTTTCGGAAAATATAAATACCGTATATACTCGCGTATAAGCCAATACCAACTATAAACTGCATATCCCCAGATCTGCCGGCGCACTATGCGCCGGCAGATCTGGGTCTATGCAGTTTGTAAGGACTAAGCAGAAGAACAAACAACATAGACCCTGATCTGCCGACGCATTATGCGACGGGAGATCAGGATCTATGTTGTTTGCATTTGGACCCGGGATATACACGAGTACATACGGTAGTTGATAATACGAAGTAAAACTTAAGTAAAATTATCTTTTCAAAGGTGATCCTATTATTCGCTGAAATGATATGGACAAAAGGTTCTGCTCATCTACTGTCAGTGTCTGGGGGTTCTTTTTGCTAGCGTGGTTTAGGAATAATAATGAAAGCGGCGGTTTATTCCTTAGGTGCAGAATAGGTGACGCAAGTTGCAAGCACATGTAGTTTTAAAAAATGCCGCGGCTCGAATGGTTTCCTCTGTACAGAAGCATACATCACGGATGGTTCTATGCTGTGAGATGTGAGATATACGTTGGGTCCTGAGCATTTAGAAATTGAAAGATATTGAATTTTCAATAGTATGGTGTTTCCATTGGTGCATTATAGGACTCGAATTAGTACCGCGTGTAGTTAATGTCACGCTTAGTAATATGGGCGACAATGAATGCTACATGAAACTTTATTTTAATATTTAATAGGTGTTTAAATGGAAAAGTTAGCTGAATCAATCCACTTAATACTGTGATTCGAACAAATACAGCAATGTATTTAATTTACTGGCATTTGTAACAATTTAACAGAACATTTCAATACGTCATGAAATCAATACTTGCCGGAAGTTCGTTTGATTGGTTCACTCACCGTGACAAGTGCTGTTCTAAGGGCAGATAAATCACGTTTTCACATTTATCTATATAAATGTCACATTTACTAACATGAACGACAATTAATGCGACGTAGAATTTTAACTTCATTTTGCTGTTTTAATGGGGTTTACATGAAAAAGCTGGATGCGTTAAACACAGGCAACAAACGCAACAGTTCCTGGTTAATAACTTTAAGTATTAGATATAAACTGTTTATTTTCAAGATGAAAATGCATTTGAATTTGTAACATATTTCATTGGCAGAAAATTAAGTTTATGTTCCTTGCTTATTTGCATCCACAGGCACGAAATGTGAACATGCATAAGAAATTCATACACACCAATATGTATGTATGTGTGTGTGTGTGTATATATATATATATATATATATATATATATATATATATACAGGTTCTTGCTTACCCAAGTCAACAACTTTGGTCACCATCACACTGGAACTGTATTCCTTTTACATCTGTTATTACTTTCATTTCTATTTTAAGACTTTACCTTTATGTCCAAACCTAAAGATAAAAATGATCATGGACATTCAGATTTATGCCATCTTAATCGAGGATGAAGCCGAGTTATGCTTATTTGGGAACTATTATGTCATTCAGTCATAGCCAAGGTCGACCGAACAACAATGACCAACTGTAAAACGTTTTTCTGCTTAAACCCACCCAAAACATTCCCGATGATTCCTTCTGGCGCCACGTAATGCAGTAATCAATTTTGATTTTGGAGTTCGCCTCGCGCAATCGAGAACAATCAGTTAAGCAATTAGCCTATCAATCATTCGATCGTTCAACACGCATGCAAACAGGAAAGTAAATAAACATAACAGATGATAAACTTTATTCAGCGTTAATGGTATATTACAATGCAAGCATGATAAGGTTACGTAATAATCAATTTACAAACATAATAATTAATTCACAAAGGACTAAATTATAACAATTGAATGATCATCCATATTATAACTGTAAGCAAAAAGATAGACAAAACAAACAAACGTAAATCATATTGGTGGGATACCATACCGTATTTTTGTTTACTCTTGTTTAGAATCTTGATATGTGACAAGCTGCTGTGTATGGGAACAGTTTAATCTCTAAACCGTTGTTTTATTTTTATTTTTTGGGGAGGGTGGTGATGGCAAAGCTATCGTTTTATTTTGTAGGGTATGAATTTAAAATGTGTACCATGGCGTTATCAATCTGGTTTTTGTCTATTGACAACAATATCTTATAAGTTTTCAATGGAGATCTCAAAGCGGACATAACTTATGCTCCAAGTACTTCCCATCTTTCAAATATTATAAAATGTCCATTAGTTATGATAATGAGGAAACTTTAAAGATGTGTTCGTAAAGTTTCGAGTTTTACATATAATTCAGAATAACAATATGCAGTGAAATATTATATGAAGGGGAAAAAAAACCAGTAATGCTATATAACTTAAAACTGTATTGTTCAGTGTTTGTATATTAAAAGTTATACACTGATTATCATTACATTTCAAGCTTTGGCTTTTTCCTGGGGGAGCTAAGGTTTTGATATGGGCTAACTAAGGCCTTTTGGTTTGTTTGCTATAGCTTTATGTAGGCTAGCTAGGGAATATTGGTGGGTTTGCAGTGATTTTTATGTGGGTTAGCAAAGATTTTGGGTGGGTTTGCTATTGCTTTTATGTAGGCTAGCTAATGAATTGTGGTGGGTTTGCTATGATTTTTTGTATGCAAAGATCAAAGTACACTTCGTTGAGAAAATGTCCTCGATACAGCTCAGGCAATCCAATAGGTTGAGCGTTGGACTCGTAATCCAGCGGTCGTGCTTTTGATACCAGCCCCGGTTGGCTGCCTCGGTACGTCCTTGGGAAATTCACTTAGCTCCCTTTTCTTCGGCACGATATAGCCAATAATGAGTTAAAAATGTCGTTATAACCAAACAGCCATTGATGGAACTCTTGGTTCGAATGCTAGCATAAGCTAGTGTGCTTCGTCTGCTACCAAATTAGTTAGTTAGTTATTTGAATTAACGACGTGTTCGGCGAGTCTGCCATGTACGTCGAGTTAATAGGCGCAAAGCGCCCTATTTAATTAGTCACAAATGGGTTACCGAGCTGCAATCCATTGGCGCATTAATGTGTGCAAGGCACACTATTTAATTCACACCACTCCATCGCTGCATAGTTTCCCCAATATGTGGGGTTCATTGACGGCGCGATATAGAAGGGTGTATAAAATTACTTCAACCTGTACATAGGATTAGTGCTGCAATGTTTACAGGTTTGAGAGCAATGCACGCAAAGCATGCTGTCAATCAGTGTGTCTGGAGCGAGGCGGACAGCTTGGGCTCGGCAATGGAGACGCGAAGCGGAAGATCGTACAAGGTCAAATTCTGCCCAGTTAACTAAATCGGGCTGTCCCAAATACGAATTAAGTGCAAGCCACTTGTTCAATTATGACAATACTTCAAGTTTAAAATGTATTTATTTACTGTGATTCATTCAGGTAAAAATTTTGCGTACATAGTGTACATGTTATTTTCAAAAAACAATACCAATCTTTGAGTAGAAATTACTCGTATCATTTTAGTATCACGCACATTTCTAATTTTCCAGTATTATTTTTAGACGGTGTTTCAAAATGGATCAAATTTGTGTTCAGAAGAGTATAATCAAAAGGGGTTTTCAAAAATTCCAAGTAGAAAACCCCATTGATTCAGGCAATTTTGTCAGCATTCCTGCATGCTGACCATTCCAGCCGTCATTGTGCAGCATTCCCGGTGAAATCCTGCTACTCCGTCTGGCTGCATACTTGTTATTTTGGCAGGGCGTAGAGTGGCCGGATTTCACCAGTTGGTGTC
The DNA here is from genome assembly GCA_029931535.1 of Margaritifera margaritifera. Taxonomy (NCBI): domain Eukaryota; kingdom Metazoa; phylum Mollusca; class Bivalvia; order Unionida; family Margaritiferidae; genus Margaritifera; species Margaritifera margaritifera. Next base: position 178,919 of record JAQPZY010001583.1, on the reverse strand, counting down.
GATTCCGGTAGTTGGGTGGCTCCCTCTCCTCGCCTTCCTTGATGCCTGGCCTCTCCCATTTATTTCCCGCATTGTACGGCAGACCTGATGTTATTGATCTGGATGGCGTGCCTCTCATGGTAGCAGTAGATGGTACCGCCTACACCGAGCTTTTTCCAAGGTTATCGCCTCGCTGGCCTGGCCACAACTCCGCGATGCTGTTCCCGTTTGATGTTGTTGTCTCGAGGGCTGGAACCTGAATGTTTGATGCCTGAATGGAATGTGAATCACCCTGCTACCAAATCACAAGACTCCTTTCTATTTATAGCTCTGCTGCCTAATCACGAGATCGCATCAAACTTCAGAAGTTCAGGTGTTTTCAGATTTTTTCACTTCCATTTAGGCGTTATGAGATTGCGGACTACATGGAAGATTTACTTACCTCTGAAACTGAAGCGCTTGACAACGTGGACAAACTACGCACCTCCAAAACGACAAGGAAAGTGCTCCAAGGAGCATGGGCAATTTACAGTTTGAAAAAAACAACACATTTTTATGAATAATTCTACTTAGTTAAAAATTACAATCAAGACATATATGAAACTGACCTTAGCAAGCCATCACAACAAGAAAAGCAAAGGACCCAAATGTTTGGAACTATTTTGTTATGCTCTTAATATACATACGTGTCTGCCGAGCTAGTCGGCGTAGGGATAATATCCAAACTGTATAGTAAATCGGCAGTTAGCAGACTCGCTTACTTAGCGACGACATTGCAGAGTGGATATCATATGTGAACATAATATCAAACTAAACACAGACTGCAGAAAATCAGCTATGTCTATGCTATTTTACTTTTTTCTTTTAAATGTATACTGAAAATCATATGTGATTTGATTGTCTAGAAAAAGGCTAAATTACTCAACTTGATTCTCATAGGATAATAAGACAATAAAAGAGTAAAATAATACCTTTCTTGGAATTCGAGACCTATGGCAAACTTTTCAACCACTCCACCGACCATATAGCATTATAGGCATAAAAATCTCATTTTCAAATACGTTCAGAATGTATATTTTTCGAGCAAAGTATAATCGAATACCTACCTGATTTATCGTTACAATGATGTCATTTCGTTAAACAATTCTTTGGAGCAAAATTTACGGAGGTACTCCCCTTGTGCTCTAGGGTAAATATTGCTTTAAAGTCGGGAAAAACCCCTATACAGTTGTACATAGCGTCTCTTTCAATTCTTTCTGTAAGTTGAAATTATATCAGCAATTTCACCTTTTAAAGATTTTCAAGAAATTCAGAGCTGATTTTTGCAAAATACATCACAATATTTTATCTTCATGAAATTTAATTGTGGAGTTTGAAACCCGTTCTCTTTGGGGCAAAAGGACATGAAAAGCAGCCGTGTCCTGTATCAATATATAAATCATAATGTAATTTCGCGTGTATGGCAGATAGCAGTGTATGTGCGAGCACAGCGTCTAAAAGAAAAGGATCCAAGCGTCTAAAAGAAAAGGATACAGGAATCAATCAGAACCAGAACGAGTAAAAAAGAATTTAATAACGTCTCTTGCAAGTGATACCAGTGCCATTTCTACAATAACGGAGAATTTATACAAGGTAATGGATCTGAAGCATTTTATAATAGTTACTATTCACCGTTCATTATAAGTGAGTTGAAAAACGAGCTGGATAAAATCCGAAAAGAACTTAATACTAGAGATGTTCACTCAGCTAGACTACAATCTGAGTTAGATCGACACAAGGAAGAAGTGAATAAGTTATCAAAAGATGATTTGGCCTTAAGAGTATCATTGAGGGAGAAGAATAACCAGCTGGAAAACATCAAGGCAAACCAGTTGAATCTGTACCAAATGTTAGAGGATAGAATATGCAATAGAAATACAGAACAGATATATATAAAATATGTGGCACAGTCTCAAACAACATTCGCTGATATAGTGAGCGCTGTCAATCCTATAACTGAAACATCAAAAGTCAAATCAGCGAAAGAAATAATCGATGCGGACTGAGATGGTACTTAACGGCGGAAGCATTTGTCCGACCCAACAGAATATTCAGCCCGTTACAAAAGCGGTCCTATGCAGTCTACCGGTTCAAAGCAAAGAGGTGCGTTGAGTCTATCCACTAGACACAGTTCTTCGAATGAAGAAGTTATCGTAATCAAAGATAACGGAGGACGTGGTTACAACAGTGATCATCATTACTCGACACGAGAAAACAGGAGAAATAGCGACAGGAGCGAATGGCAACCATCAACATCTACATCGGCTACCACAACAATGGCAGATGTTAAAGGTAATAAAACAATCGAAGTTATCACAACCAACAGAAACTACGGGCCTCAAAAACGCGTGAGAAACTCCTATGAATGTCGGATTATTATGTCAAGGATACCAGTAGACAGATCCAGGGAAGAGATGACAAAGTGTATCAGAGAACACGCGGGGATAAAGGGGGTACATGTATAAGTGATAGACTCTCAAACTTTAAAACATTGGCGTGTAAGAGAAGGAAAAGACACATCCACTTTTTTAGTCACGGTAGATTTTGAAAAGGTTTTAGAGGAAGGTTTTTGGACAAATTTTTTATGGGCAAGGGAATGGTATGAGACGTATGACGATAAGTGAAATAGGCGTTATTAGCGAATTTATAGAAACGAGTAGTAAATCACATACATATATTATGGTCCAACATTTAATAATCTTTGCTATACTTTTGATGTTAATCAGTTCTTTACGCCATCAAACGTCTGGCATTCATTGCGTTTGGTGACATGGAACTTACAAGGGGTTATGTACGGTTCACCTTAACCTGTATTCTTTAATAAAAGATGCAGATATCGCAGTACTCACTGAGCACTGGATTATGCCTGAGCAGTTCAATTTTATAGACACTATACATCCCGAGTTTAAATCTTTCTTACGATCTGACAGTTGGCTAACAGTGAAATTTGAAGAAAGACTAAGGCACACAGGGTTCGGTGGAATATCAATCATATACAGAAAGTCGCACTGCGTTAATCCTTTGTCGAACGCTGGTAACGATAGAGTTTTAGGGGTAGAGGTAAAATGGAACGATAAATCCAGATATTTTGTTTTCGGAGCCCTTTTGCCATCAACTAATTTTTCAGTTGCAGGTTACTCCGAAACAACAGAAGAATTGAAAGACCAATTTGATATTTTTTGCCAAGAGCGGATCCTCATACTCGCGGGAGATTTCAACGGCCATTTAAGTTCACTGATTTGCTCCAAAACCAAGTGTTTAACAGCAAACGCTAGATGTGCTGTTCTAGAAAAGTTTCTGTGCGAAAGGCATTTAGTGTCTGTTGCCAGTCAATCTATATGTACTGATCCTGAGTTTACCTTTATCTCAGCCGATGGTAAATCTAAATCTCTGACAGACTATACTTTTGCAATAAAGTAAGTTTGACTTATTGGTTAAGGCCAATATCATAGATGATCATCCTTTGAATATTTCAGATCATCATCCTGTAAAAATAGAGCTAGCCAGGACATTTGTACATAGCACAATGAGTGCCGACGAGCGTATAATCAAATCCGTAAACTGGAAGAAAGCCTCCGCAGAACAAATAAGTAGGTACAAGGAAGCAACACGCACCGATTTTTTAACGCAACTGCATACGTCGGAACGAGAGATGCATGTCGATATTGGAATTATTATTCAAGACATGATAAACATATTACATGACGCGGCCTCTAAGTTTCTGTCCATAAAGAGGTTTTGCCCGTATGCTAACCCGTATTGGAAACTACTAAACGTAAAAAGGTTTCACACGGAAACGCGGCAGAAACGTAGAGAATGGATATCTAATGGTAGGCCGCGAGACTGGGTATACCTGTCATACGCGAATTATAAGAAAGCGAAGAAATTGTTTGCAAAAGAATTGTTGAAAGCTAAATAAAAGTACGAAAGGGAACAATTCAGCGAGCTTGAAAAGGCCGCAGAGCTTGATATTTCCGCTTTTTATAAGTTTTTACGGAAGAAAGATATAAGCATGAATGCACTTCCGAAATCGAATCAAACGGAATGGTTGTACGCGACCTCGACTCAATTCGTGAGTTATTGGCAAATCATTTTTCTAGTTTGTCATTACCTGACAATACTTATTTGTATGATGAGAATATTTGCCAGATGGTCCTAGCAGACGTTAGAAAACACAACAAAGAAGCCTATTCTCACTTTGATAATTTTTTTTATAAAATTCCCACAAGAGCAGAAATCAGCTCTGCAATTAGATCTCTCAATAAAGATAAGGTCTGTGGTCCCGACGGTATTGTTGAAAAGCATTTACTTTTTGTGGACCTTCCAAGCAGTGTATGGTTACTTGAAATCATATTCACAAATGTGTACGAGACCGAGAAGTACCCGCGCCACTTTAAACAATGCATGGTAATACCACTCTTTAAAGGTGGGAGGAAGAACAAATTAGATACGAATAATTATCGGGATATAACTATAGTTCCTGTGTTTCAGAAAGTCCAAGAATTTTTTTATACAATAGACTAATTATCTTTTCTGAACAGATTTCTTTCCCAAACCCATTACAACACGGCTTTAGAAACAACTGCGGTAGTATAACTGCAGCTTTCTGTATCAAGAAAGCGATATGCTATTATATGGATAGAGATACTTCTGTCTATGTTACGTTTCTAGATAACGCTAAAGCATTCGATACAGTTTGGCACAGTGGGTTATTTTACAAGTTGTACAGACTTGGAATCCAAGGAAAGACCTGGCACATCATGAAAGTCTCGTTAGAGAACGTGGCATGTTTTATTTTATTTGCGGGCAAACAGTCTGAAGCAGGGGATAGGTCAGGGCCGCACCTTGTCTGCGGGGTTCTTTCTCGTAATGATAGATGATTCGATCACCGAATTGGACCAAACCTTGCGTGGTCTAAAAATTGCTGATCTCCACCTGCCTTGCGTCTTTTTAGCGGACGACACCACTGTAATGGCTAATTCGCATTATTCAATGCAACATTGGCTTGATACAATTTCTAGCTACGCGAAAATATGGAGACTTAGATAAAATGCAGATAAAAGTTGCCCTGTTTTATTCACTAACAAACGAACGGCTGTTTTCCCCGATTTTCTGTTTGACAAATCTCAAATCCCAGCAGTCAAAAGTAAGAAATATGCCGGCGTACCTCTAATATACAACTTAAAACCAAACTACACGATAGAAAAAGCAAGCAATAAGGGCAAACATCTGTTAAACTCCTTTTATTTTACTGGTATCAAAGACGGCGGAATGAATCCCTTAACAAGTCATAAAATCTGGAATAGAATTATTCTACCTTCTGTTCTATGCGGATGCGAACTATTTTCAGGCATCTCACATTCCATGATAGAAAAATTCGAGTTATGTCAGAGGTATGCAGCAAGACATATGCAAGCTTTAGATAAGCACTCGCTTACAGAAGCAACGTGCAGTACTTCAGGACTCTGGCCAATGGAAGCATACGTAGCTAAGGCGAAATTATCCTTTTTCAACAGAGTGTGTGCAGGCGAGTGGTCTTATATCTGAAAAAGATACTCACTATAAGTTTACGTCAGTATTTGACAAACCCTTTAAATCAGACGGGTTTTGTACCAGACATGGATAGAATAATTAAGAAATACGGTATGGGAAGCGTTCTTTTAGACTACGCAGTAAGTGTCCAGCCAGAAGACAAAAAGGGTTTGGAATCGACACATTAGTTATGTTATTCAAAGTCAAGAAGAAACTACCAGGAGAGCAAATATGGAATAAGGGATGATCTAATTCACATAAGAAATATTCATTTAGATTTAAAACCAAATAACACGTGGTTTCTTGGACGTAAATTTCCATCGATGTTATGGCCTCTATCTCAAATAGTGAAGCTATCTGTCATGCCTGTTGCTAAATCTATGATATGTAAACTCTGTGGAAAAGAGGTTGACGACAGAGCAAAACATCTTATTTTAGGTTGCGAGATGCTACTTGCAGAACGCAATGATTTCTTTGAGAGAGTGATTGATACTAAAGAGGTGAGAGACGGGATGGACTTATTCAACCAGGAAGATGATATAGTGATACAGACACTTTTTGGAAGCAGGGTTGATTGTTTGCCCTCTATCGATGACGATGTATGGAATAGACTAATACTGGTGACGGCGGGCGGTATAACTTCCTTATACAATAAAATGCATGCCATACTTACAACCAACATGTCCTAGCATAGCAATGATAATAGCAGCATATTATCGTTTAATGAAACCAAATCTGCGCAAAGTCTTCTTATAAAAGTTCGCGAATCTTGTTGTATAACAACCCACAGGGATGTAATGCCCTTTGGTTCATATATAGTAATTATTACCACATATTGTAACCTCTTTTTCTGTTTATCCACACGGGACTTATTCCATGTTACTCTTAATTTGATTAGAATCTCGTTGTCTTATTAATTCTGTCACTCTTTACTGCACAAAAGATATTTATAAATCATCCTTAAATACATACATCATGAGGTACAGCGGAATATTTCGATTTATATCGTCTCCCTTTAATAGTACAGGTATATGTGTCCTAAGAGTCATCCGCTTACTGTTAAGTGTGTATTATTCAAGAAAAGCGACGATATTAGAGACGATATTAGAGACTAAATCTCACTGATAATTATCCACATTTATCACGAATCAGAAAAGACACATACTGCTACCATCTGTATACATTTTTCTATTTGTTGTTACTCTAAATGTGCGCAAAACGTCTCAGTGCGAAAATTTAGTATAGTATCAAATACATTCCAAGCACACAAAGTAAATATTTATCGTTTAACAATAGATGCCACGTGTACATATATTATCTTTGATGCCATTATAGGTAAATGTTTATAGAATGACCAGTGTTATACTAGGCTAGGTAAAAGCAGTTCCGATATATCTAAAGATATATTTCTATGGTCATGCATAAGTAGATACTCCACTGTGTAAATATGTTAGTTGACGCAATAGTCAGCATTCCTTTTTAGTTTGTAATGTTAGTTGGTGTTGTGTTTCAGGATCACACATTGTCCTGAGTCTGATAAACATGATGCTATTTCTGTCCTGTAGCAAGAAATACCCATATTGTTACCATTTGTGTAAGTTTTCCATTTCCTTGTCTCAAAGTTAATGTTAATCCTGTAAAAATATAGACGTACTGACAGTCATTGTATCATTAACAGCATCAGGCAAATGTTTAAAGAAGGTCAGTGCCATGCTAAGGTAAATGATTTTTTGTTCTGATATTTCTACAGACATATTTATATGATTGCATGTATTAAGATGTTTCGTTTTTTAAATACGTTAGCTGACGTAGTACTTCTCTTATATTTTTGTCACTCTGATTCTTCGTTGTGTTTTAAGATCTTGCATTATCCTGAATGTGATTAACCTGATATAATCTCTGTTGAAGAGAAAAAAAAGTCATACATACATACATACATACATACATACATACATACATACATACATACATACATACATACATACATACATACATACATACATACATACATACATACATACATACATGGTTCGGGCGCTGGTGTATGAGCGCAAGACGATAGTTGCCGTTACTTTCATCATGGGTTCGATTCTTGCTTTAAACTCTGACCTGTTTAGTTAATTTCATGCAGCCTTTAACTCAGCTATCACCATAGAGGTGAATAAAAGAAACGAAAAATCTGAAATGCAATTTGAATTACGTCGCCCGATGACTGAATTGCAATTTGACTTACGTCGCCCGATGACTGAATTGCAAAATAAAATATCTCCACGAACCTGTTAGACATTCTCGTACCGAATGGCAAGAATTTTTTAGAAAATATGACACCAGAAATAGATGTAGCACTTGTCAAAAGATTTTAGAAACCGCTCTAGTCCATATAGTATAAAGGATTTCATACTAAGAGAAATAATTTTGGGTGAAAGGAAGAAAGACAGGAGAGCAAACAATAGTTGGATCACTCTTTTACAAGCTCAATTATGCTTTTAAATAGATAAATAGTTTATCTACTTGTTGTAAATAATGTTACATGTATTGGAAAGTTTCGTTCCGCGTGTATATTCCTTTAATGTGCTGTTGTGATATATTAATGTGCTGTTGTGACATATATATATATATATATATATATATATATATATATATATATATATATATATATATATATATATATAAAGATAGATAGATAGATATATAAGTTTCAGCTTTTGCATCTATATCTTTGTTGAAATTTACTTCTTTTTCACGTAAACATAACATGTTTTTCTCATACAAATACTGGAGGAAACATTTAAAATTTCACACAAAAGTCTTAGTCATCCCATAAAAGAAATCTTATCCTGCTGGCAAAAATAATTGGCACGCTGAACCAACACCCCTGCCCCCCCCCACCACCCAAACAAACAAGTAATTCTAAGCATAACATGGTCACATTTAATTCTTTGAAAAATCAATTACATTATATCAATAACAGCTTTATATATTTCAACTACCAAAGACCACAAAGATGATATGAAATGTTAGTATTTAATAAAACATTTTTGTGGTTCATTAAACGTAAAAATATGTCAATTGGACTTCTTTCTAAACAAACAATGTAATTAATACATCCTTGTAATTAACAGCATTCCTACATATGAAAATGCAATCAATACGGCAAGCAGATATTCAGATTTTGTTTAAAGTTTACCTTTTAAAAAGTTCTACTCCCACCCCCAAAAAATCGTTAACGTTACCCACAAAAAGACGATCTGTAGATTAACCCGTTCTCCTACAGTGAGGTAACTCGCGACAAAGTTAATTCATACGCATGTATATATTGATAATCTTATCACCTTACATTTTAGTTTAAATGTAAAGAATACGTATGAATCACTTCCTTGTGTAAACGAGTTACACAGTATCCTACACATCCAGCACTTCCTTGTGTAAACGAGTTACACAGTATCCTACACATCCAGACTATCTTTAATAAATTTAAATAATTTTTTTTTTTTTTTTTTTTTTTTTTTTTTACTAGGTTGTGACTATGACTAGTTTGTTTTCTGGAATATGCAGGGCGTATTCACTTATCATGGATTTTTCATAAATGTATTGATCGTAGTGGCTGTGTTTTTCTGTTCAATAAAATTTTAGACTGGATACCGCCTCGCCAACAACAAAGAGTTGTGACATTATCCAAGATATTTACATATATATAATATAGCGGTCGGCGATTTACCACGAACAAGCAATGCCATCGGTAGTCAAAATATTATAACACTGGCAAGCGACCGCGTCGTTTCCACGGCTTGTACGTTTGTTAGGCACAATGAGCGCACAGAATACCACTTCACAGAATAAAATTGTGAAATCTACTCAATGCCCCCACCCCTCCCCACCCCATCCCCAACCCTTCCATTAAAAACAATAAACAAGTCTGGTAATCTGACAAGGAAGACGATAAACTATATTGGAATTGAACCGAGATTTTTCGAGATTTGTAGACACAAAAGTTTTCCTATCATCCTTGCATACAAAGAATATTATAGAACCATCTAAATTTAAGTTAAATGTGGAAGATGAACATGCCTATCTGACGATACCCCTCCCACTAATACATATTTCTACAATACGTCGCAACAGACTATATGTCACAACTATTTTTTTTACACACGCACGGGAGCATTTTGTGGAGATTTTTTATTTGCGCGTGTTGAAGATTGGGTCTTCATTCTTTAAGGGCAATCATCAGTATTAAGAGCGACGCTTCTGACTTTAAGTCGAATCATTTGCTAAGAGACCAATTTTAACAGCAAGTGTACAGCTTGGTAATACAAAATTGCTCAATTCCATTGTTGAAAGTTACGTTAAGCTTAACGGAAAAGACGAAGTTGTTCACCTCTTTTGATATGACGAACGGACGTGAAGGAAACATGAAACAACGTACGTTACGCAAAATACCCTATTGCACATCGTTACAAACCACCGGCGACTATCCGCTACACTCCGTTACCATCCGTGGCTGCATGAGCAGCGATTTCCTCATTTTTCATGAGTACGCATAACCAAAACTACGTCATCAACAACACAATGTAACAATCTCCTACACATCAATGAAAATGGCGTATTCAAGCAGCGCAAAAGGTCATGTTGTGTCACAATGGCGAATTTTCTTTTACTTGCACTCGCAGTAGCTGATTACGCAAGTGCGTGTATTCATGAGAAAGGAAAGGAGGAAATCTCAGCACATGCAGCCACGGGAAATAAATGAGCGTTGCGGATTGTCCCCCGTGGCCTACGATATATATATATATATATATATATATATATATATATATATATATATATATATATATAGATAGATAGATAGATAGATAGATAGATAGATAGATAGATAGAATTGGAATAAACGAACAAAACAAACGCCAATAAATTTGTGCCGCTAGTTCGCTAGTTTCGCATTTACTGTACAGTACAGCTTTATATATATATATATATATATATATATATATATATATATATATATTAGGATGGGTTAAGGATTTCCTGTTTGCAACGCGTATATAAAGAAGGCTTAGAGCTATTTGTCACCGCAGATTGTCGTCTGGCATCGAAATCCTCTTGTCTGAAGTGCGTCTTAATCATTTACGAATGTTGAGTGAATGAAATAGCTACATTTACATGTACATTACTTACTCCATCAAATCGAAAGTTAGAATATGTGTCAATTTGTATCTGTCCATATGTATGTATGTATGTATGTATGTATGTATGTATGTATGTATGTAGTTATCACGTATAGAAAATTATGTGTCAAAAAACATAATTTTTAACTACATTTTTTATATTTTTCATTTTCATTCTTTATTTGTTCCCTGAAGGTTGATCTACAACCGCTCGTAGAATGATATTTCCCAGAGAAAAACAAATCAATATTGGTGATTGTAATGTTTCCGTGTATATCACCTTTCACCTTCGTTGTGCAACGTCAAAGTGATCATTGTTGAGAGCTGTCCGAACGACTCCATTTTGAGATAACTTGGTAGATTTAATGAAGGCCTAACTTCCTAGTCTTTCGAATCTTGCCATATCTACGCGATATCGGACTACTGTATTAGTAGTAGTAGTAGTAATAGCAACAGCAGCAGTAGTACTTCTTATGCTGAAGGTGATGGCAGGGGTGTACTGGGTAAGCAACTCGGCCCTGAACTTATCTGCCGGGACAGGCCCAGGGTTTTGCTCACACCAGTAAAACACCGGTAAAAACGGATTTTTTTGACGGCCCACCGGCCCACCGATGCGGCGGCCCACCGGGATTTGTCCCGGTATGCTCAATGGCCAGTACACCACTGGGTGATGGTAGATATGGCAGTTGGGACGGTTTACATTACTGTCAAAGCAATGTATTATCTTGTCAGCTTTTTACGTCCTGAAATGAGAACTTGCATTTAAATAACAGATAAAATAAACACAGGACACGTGGCTTGTTTAATCATTCTTTTGTTGTTAGAGAATGGGTATTTGATATATTTCCCGACAGGATGAGTCGCGTATATTTGGTATCCTATCTATTTTATATCCTATATAATAACCTGGCTACGAAGCAATGTAACCCAATTGCACCCTAGCTCACTGCACATAAAATAAACTGATACAATTTGGAGTTCCTCAATCAATTCATTTCCTAATCATCGATAACGTCGGTTTTGTAACGGCAATATTCTCTTTATATCCCTAAAAAGTTATTGTGTGTGTGTGGGGGGGGGGTGGGGTGTTTATTTATCTATTTATTTATTTATTTATTTTAATAGAAACTTCTTATGATTCCTGTGCTTGGTGTTACCAATGGGGCTTTTCTTTTACAAGGAGAATATGTGACAATGGCGATACACGTGCAAATTATTACAATACTTGAATCGTAAAATATCAGAAGATCGGGTTCTTATAGAACAAGAATCTAATTTATGTATGTGTGGGATGATCGGTAAAGTGGTGTTCAACGTTTGGCATAAAATTCATTCGAACGATATCATGATAAAAACTCTCGTTGGATGGTCTTCTTGGCCAAGAAATGGAAAATAAAGTTATTATTCTACTCTACAGTAAAGGGTGTTTTGTACACAATAAAGCATTAGATCCTTCTAAAAGCTAGATGACAACTGACGCTGTCTTTTAAATCTACAAGATCCAGGAGTTGGACAGATACGACAACATGAACCCTACAATGGTTGCGCCATCGCAAACCCCATCCCATCCTCCACAAAAGTGACCCATCATGCACGGCCATAAGTTCGTTACATATACATGTATTATGTTACTTTATATTGTGACTTCCTGTACGATATTGCGTTGCGAAGTATACTTTGATTGTGTGCATTTAGCTATGACGCCTTCCTTCCTCGCTCGCAGGTTAGGGTTTTTAAAAAAAATCCCATCTTGTAGAATGTTACCATATATTTTCAAGTAAATGGTTTTATATGTAAGTCTAACTTCGTTAATATGATCGTCTATGGAATTTGAATTGATAGTTTTAGAAATAAACCCTCTGCTTCAGAAGTTAGGGGGAAATTAATGTAGCACGTGCATAGTTCGAGATAAAAAGTCGTTTTGAGTATAGCCCGAACACACAAGGGAGAGTATGATTAGCGTTAGAAGGAAATTTACTTTTACTCAGTTCAGTTGTTTATTCTCGCGGGCTATTTTTATAGTATGAGGGCATGGCCGGATTAAGACCTTTAGAGGCCCTAGGCACTGAAAAGATTATGGTGCCCCACCCCCACCCCACCCCATGTAATTCAAAAAAAAAAAAAAAAAAAAAACCAACAACAACAACAACAAGAACAACAAAACGTAATTTGTCTCTTTTTTTTTTTCTTTTTTTTTTTTTTGGTGCCCCTGCTTTCCTGGTGCCCTAAGCAGGTGCTTAGTCAGCCCATTGGGTAATCCAGCACTGTATGAGGGAATACAAATAGCTAGAACAGCAGTGATATTAAAACTTAAAAAGTGATACAAATATGAAAAGACAGCAAAAACAACAATCGGTCATGTACATAATGTAGTAAAGATTGTCAACTACAATCAGTAATAAACAGGAAAAAGGTACAAAGTACAAAAAAATGATCATAGAACAATCGATATTTTTCCAAGAACACATGCAAATCAGATTTTTAGGAAAACTGTTAATGTCGAGGCGGACAAGGAAGTGATTCACTTTTCACCATAAAGTAACAAATATTCAATGAAAGTAACCCTTGATTTGTATTTAGTCGACTTATCGGCTTGTATTTATTTGGATGACCAACAAAGTTGAAAGGTATTACATTTTCCAAATTTGACGAAAAGCTGGGCAAATTAATGGAACATTAATTTCATCACACACTTATCCTTCTAAACAAAGAATATATGTTTCACTAGTTTACATTACTATGGCAACCTGCAAGTTAGAATTTGAAGTTTTACATCTACATAGTATCTGTCTGTAATTTGGAGGTAAATCTATCAGATATTTTTCAAGCGAAATATTTAATTTAAATAATAAATATATTCCTTTCCTAGAACTGTATCGGTCGTTTGACTTCCATGACAGTAGGAATTGATCATGATGCCGTGTTTAAACAGTCAATGATAACCAACTTGAGGCTGGAAATGTCTGCAGTAACCAAATATTGTTCGAGCCTAATATATTCAAACTGCTTTGTACACAATCAAACCATGGAAAGCTAAAAACCATAGTTCATCTTCAGTTCATACCAAATTTTTAAATTAGGCATGATTACATATTAAATTCATTGGATACTATTTTAGTCCCCAAATTTACCACTCTATTTTTTAATCAAAAAAGAAAGATGAATCTGCCAAATTCACCATAAACTATATATGAAGGAATTGTCTTAAGTAATTTAAGTTGATTTTTTTTTTTAGATATAATCTTTCAAGGATTTGGGGTGTTTTCAAATTTCAGAGAAATGCAATAAAAAAGGAATAACTGTAATATCAGAAAGTTTTAAATGACAGTCAATAGGCAGATTATTTCTTCTAGCGTTCTTGTTTATATTAAATAGGATTTCTGTTGCTTTATCTACATGCCTCTTTTGAGCTCGTAGAAACTTTTCAGATTAGGCGTATGAAACACATGAAAAATAACATAAGTGCCAGAAGGAAAATTTGTCATAATTGCTTACCGTCTGTACTCACTTATGAGTCCGACCGCAAACTGCACATACCCAGATATGTCGTCGCATAATGCGTAGGCAGATAGAAGTCTATTTAGTTTGTTATGAGTAATCAGTAGAACAAACAACATGGATCCTGATCTGCCGGCGCATTATATGACGGGAAATTAGGGTCTATGTTGTTTGCAGTTGGACTCGACTTATAAGCGAGTACGGACGGTATGTTCTAAATATATTTTTGTTAACGTTTGGGAACAATATAACTGGATTAGCCTTCTTTTACAAACATCTCAACCCCAGCTCTGTCTGAAAAATTCATGTAAAATTAGGTGAAATAAGTTTTTTCTTCAGGAGTGGTAAAATATTACAGACATTTTATTTTATTTGAAAGCATTTACATTTTATGATTATAATAACTGTGTGCGATTTTTGTGGATGAAATTTTAGCAGTTAAAAAAATCCACAACAATGCTGTCAATCTCCGGCATATTTAAAGTTAATCAGACATCCGACATCTTGCTCATAGCGTTATAACAGGTATGATTGTAACTCGAGTTCTATTTCGAGTTACTTCCCTTTGGCAATCCAACTTGCAACCATTTCTACTCAAACGACTCAACTACAACAAGTCAGTGAGAGGAAAACCCTTAACCTGAGGATATATATGTCACGGACAAAACCCGGCCTCAATATTTAAAAAAGAAAAAAAATATCATGATCTGGTTTTGACTATACTTAAAATATTTATGTCTAATTACTCTGTGATGTCACGTTAGCCAATCAGACGTCAGCATTTTGGTTAGAGTTAGAATATGGAAATGCTTTTTTTTTAAAATACCAGAGTATGGCTAAATTACCTCATTTTTTTAATTGCAAATGTTAACACTCGATGATACATATTCGACGAACAGCTATCACAGAGAAACTCCGGTTTCAGACACAGATGGTTCATGATGGCGCATATCTGGAACGGAGTCAACCGATGACGCCTATCTGTAACATTTTTATTTTGATGTCCATAACGCTATAAACCTTACAGGATTCTCAGATCGTTGAGATCGGAAGGTGTCCGATACGAAACAATTGTTACAATAACACGTATCACCAAGAAACTTCAGTTATATTATTTGCTCATTTCTTAGCACATACGCGAATTGAAGACGTTCTGGTTCTTTATTTGCACTTCAACATCTAAATATACAGGCGAGTCCAGTTTTCGTATTTCGTGTGTGTAATTTCCGAGCAGATCCGAGGGTCTCTGCTTGCCATATTTTGTATTTGTATATCCTGTGCAGATCCGAGGGTCTCCGCTTGCCATATTTTGTATTTGTGTATCCTGTGCAGATTCGAGTGTCTTTTAAGATAAATAAACTCGGCCACCATGCCTGCTTATTTGGTGAATGTGCTAAGAAATGATTGGAGAACATAATCGAGGAGTTCCTAATGATGCATACTATATTAACTGTTTTAGCATTTTGTCCCATCATAAACTTGCAGATCTGAGCGATCTGGGAATCCTATAAGATTTTACAACATCAACATCATGCTCTAGCGCCGAGCATATCCGAATCAATAAATCAAAGATAGGCGCACAACTGGAAGGAGCAGAATATATGACTGAATACAATGCCTAAAACTGGCATAACACATGTGTCATAAGAGTGAGCAGTAAATGTAAAATGTATAGAACACTGCACCCAGTGTGTGTGTGTGTGTGTGTATGTATGTATGTATGTATGTATGTATGTATATATATATATATATATATATATATATATATATATATATATATAAATGTATGTGTGTATATATATATATATATATATATATATATATATATATATACATGTGTGTATGTGTGTGTGTATATATATATATATATATATATATATATATATATATATATATATATATATATATATATACATACACACAAAATTCTTGCGACTGCAGTATCCACTTAGTGCCGCTAAAGTAATGGTCACTGTCAGATCAGTGTTTGTGTGGTGACCTAAACAATATCTTTTTAAGACAATGAGGTAATTGCATTTAATTACACTGGTCTACAATTTTGTCGAAGTCGTCTGCTTCAGAGATAAAATGTGCTATTTATTAAGGATCTTGATGTGCTGAATTCAAATATGACAATTAAAACAACTGATTGGCAACTGTTTCCAAGATATTTAAGTTTTTACATTTTACGTCTATGTATATTGTGTACATAGTAGAGTTTTAATCATAAATTGTAAACCTAGGTCTTTTCATGTGTTTATGGTTGCTTTACATGATAATATTTCACCTCTCCTGTTTATGTAACACTTTAAAAACAGCAAAAAGGTTATATAAATAAAAAATATATTGAAACAAAAGTCAAAAACTATTAAGTAGTTTCGTCCTTATTCAGTGTCTACTCGGCGCTTCTTGGCTTGTCTCTTGTATTTATTAAATGGAGCATCTCTTGTCACTGTCCAGCAATAGTCTGCAAGCATTGATGGGCTCCATTTGCCCTGATAGCGTTTCTCCATTGTTGCAATGTCCTGGTGAAATCGCTCGTCGTGCTCGTCGCTCACTGCTCCGCAGTTCGGTGGAAAAAAATCTAGATGAGAGTGCAAAAAATGTATCTTTAGTGACATGTTGCAACCAAGGCCTTTGTATGCCTTGAGGGGGTTTTCCACCAACTCCCTGTAGTTGTCTGCCTTGTTGTTTCCGATAAAATTTTTGGCCACTAACTGGACGGCTTTCTATGCCGTCTTTTACTTGCCACGCAGTGCACGGTGAAATGCATCATCTCGAAGACGTTCACGAATCTGAGGACAACAAAGACACCTTCCTTTATCTTAGCTTCACTTAACCTTGGAAATTTTCCACGGAGGTACTTGAAAGCTGCTTGTGTCTTGTCCATGGCCTTGACAAAGTTCTTCATCAGTACCAGCTTGATGTGCAAGGGTGGTAACAACATCTTCCTTGATTCAAAGAGTGGTGGATGCTGAACACTTTTCATCCCAGGCTCCAATGACTGTCGGAGTGGCTACTCTCTCTTGATGTAGTGGGAATCTCTCGCACGACTATCCCATTCGCAGAGAAAACAGCAGTATTTTGTGTATCCAGTCTGCAGACCAAGCAAGAGAGCAAGAACCTTGAAATCGACACAAAGCTGCCACTGATGTTGGTCATAGTTTATGCACCTCAAACGTTGTTTCATGTTTTCATAGATTTCCTTCATATGGACTGCATGACCAACTGGAATTGATGGCAAAACACTGCCATTATGCAGCAAAACAGCTTTAAGACTCGTCGTCAATGAATCAATGAACAGTCTCCACTCATCTGGATCATGAACGATGTTGAGGGCTTCATCCTCTTCCTCTTCCTCGTCTGACTCAAGTGAGAATGATTCTGGTGCATCAGGAACCGGCAGTCCTTCTCCGTGGGGTACTGGCCGTATAGCTGACGGAATGTTTGGATAATGCACAGTCCACTTTTTCTTCTTTGACACACCTTTCCCAACTGGAGGCACCATTCAGAAGTAACAATTTCTGATATGATCTGTTGGTTCTCTCCAAATCATTGGTACTGCAAAAGGCATAGATTTCCTTTTCCTGTTCAACCACTGGCGAAGATTTGTTGCACAAGTGTTGCAGCATATCTGTGGGGCCCACATCTTGTCCTGATCTCCAATTTTGCAGCCAAAATAAAGGTGATAGGCTTTCTTAACCATAGTGGTTATACTGCGCTTTTGTAATGCAGAAATAGGCTTTCTTAACCATAGTGGTTATACTGCGCTTTTGTGATGCAGAAGTCACTTCACCACAAACGTAGCAGAAGTTATCTGCATTGTTCACACAAGTACGAGGCATCTCTGCTCACTTTGGCTAAACAGAAATGTGTTCCTTTGCAAAATCAAACACTGAAAATAAGAGAGCACGACACTGTATGATTTGTAGAGCTGATATAGGGCAATTTCTTCAGCAGAGTGATGTAAACTTAGTTATGATTGCATCATCCATGACTTCTAGGAATAACATGATGCAATTCATATCGTGTATGACGCAACACCAGCTTCAGATTGCATCATTCATTGTTTTGCCTAAAAAGCAAGTACTGTCCAAACCCAGTCATAGATTTATTCATAGGTCCAGTCAAAGATGTATTTTAGTCATTTCTGGTTTAAACTGAGATCTCTTCCCTTTATAACTCACTTATCGTCCGCCATTCCCAAGTCAAGGGTCGTATATACTGACCCAGTATCATATCTTTAAAACTAGAGCCAATCAACAACAAGTTTAAGCATCATTTTCGTTCTCAGTGACCCAGAATTAGTAAAGTTTGACAACATTTATTGCGAAAGTATTTTGACTGTAGACCAGTGTTATGTGTGAAAATAGAAGCACCATTTAGTTCATTTGTAAAAAGTTATTCTTCAGACCACCCCCAAAAATCAAAGCAGATATAGGTAAGACGTTTATAATTCTTAATGGATTAATGCGACTGACACTAACTGACCGTCAACCAGAACTTCTCAGGGGTAGTTTATTACATTTTAACTTCATTAGGAATCAGAACCAGGGCGCGTGGCACACAAAAAAATGATGTTTTCACATTTCAACTTGGATTTAGACAAATTATTTTCTCTTGCTTGGTAACAGAAGGAATATTTCCCAAATCTGAAAACAGTAAACTGCAATGAAATAGTGTTTATTTGCTGCACAAGACTCTTGACAAACGGCGTATTGTTTTGATCAAGGTGTGCCATTTTTTTTGTTCTTGTTTTTTTTTTTTTTTTTACAAACACTGGTACAGCTCAACAACGCTGATCTTGCATCGATCAGGATACTTTGTTCAGGGAGAATCGTAACGAATCTCTGATGGAAGTTCTAAGTCTCTGAGCAAAGCAATTTATTCATATTTCCTCTATACTAAATAGTATTTTGAGCTGATGAGCAGTGGAAGACCAATCCCTTCACTTCCACCATATGCCAATCATTGCAAGATTCTTGCAGATTTTTGTTGCGACTTTACTCTAGAAAGGTGCACTGTATTTGCATTTGAATTTGTTTTTACCACGATTGAAAAACACACACACTCAGTAACATACCGTATTACTTTAGTCAAGTGATGAGCCTCCCTCAAACTTTAACATCACAATATTGTGTTAAGAAAACAAACAGCGTGAAATATATCGGTATTTTACATCATTGTCTGCATCTTATCAATTTAAATCATAGTGTTGCACGCTTTAGACTTGAAATTGTTTACGTTATCCCTTATGTTTTATACCTGTATGATGCATCCGATATTTTCTCTCATTCTAGATAAATAATGAAACTTAAGATGGTATAAACATACAATGGCGAGCACAAATGAGACAACTAGCACTACAACACATTCAACAACAACAACAACAGCTTCAACAGCAACGTCAACACAATCGACAACATCGACAACAACAGCAACAACAGGACCTCAGACTCCAAATGGTACAGTAACTTCTCTCCCCAAAGGTAACCAACAAACTAATATGTGGATTATTAGTAGATCATCATCATCATCAGTAGTAGTAGTAGTAGTAATTCTAATGCACTTCTTTTCAGGCGATCTTAGAGGGGACGGTTTAGAAAATCATCTGTAAGAGATCTATATATAGCAATATTCTTTACCAGGGATCCCAATTCTTTGTATATTATGTATTTTATGTCTATGTAAAACTGCCTAGATCGAGACATGTAGTTTGATATCTTATATGTCTATGTCAGCCTGCCTATATCGAGACATGTAGTGTGGTGTCTTCTATGTCTATGTAAGCCTGCCTAGATCGAGACATGTAGTGTGATGTCTTATATGTCTATGTAAGCCTGCCTCGATCGAGACATATAGTGTGATGTCTTTAATGTCTGTGTAAACCTGCCTAGATCGAGACATATACTGTGATGTCTTTAATGTCTATGTAAGCCTGCCTAGATTGAGACATATAGTGTGATATCTTCTATGTCTATTGTATGTAAATTTGGGTATGTTCCATTTGTATTTACGTCTCTATTTGTAGGTTCGTTAGATTTTAGTGATTAGTTGTTTGATTATGGGAAGTCGGTGTTGGGAAAATATTTCCCAGCCCGAGTAATTAGCCAATTTCTAGGAACAGACGTCATACTTAGAGCTGTTAAGAGACTTGGCAGTGACATGAACTGGTTTCGTAAGAACAACTGTGAACCAGTCTAGAAATTGGTTTCAGATACAATAGAGAATATACGGGTTTGGTGGTTCATCATTGGTTAATAATGAAAAGTGAAATGTTAGTAAAGAATTATATTTAGAGCTTATCCTATCTGTACCTAAAAATAAATAGAGACAAGATTCTATTGATGCAGATTTAGTATTTCCTTGCATTGGGAGTTTGAATTGTGTTATGTATGCTTCATGCCACGGCAATGCTAACAAGGAAAAGCCATGCAAATGTGAAGTTGTAGCTGTGATATTGTGGTCATTTATTGATTGATTAGAGCAAAATTGTAGCTATCATAGTCTGGGCGCGTTGCGAGGACTTCCGGTTGACAACGAATGTTGTCGGGAAGTCCTTGGAAATAGGGGAAAACAAGGCACTTTCAGCCCGACCTCACGCAGGTGTTTGATTCGCTCGGTAGAGGAACCCCTGTGCGTGTTACACTATGTAAGCCTGCCTAGATCGAGACATGTAAGTTTGTTGTAGGCATCACTACAATTATTAATTTTCCCTTCATTTGTCTTCATTTTTCATGAAATACAGTGCTCAGTTATAAGTTCTGATTGACCAAGACTATCTTATTTATACTAGGTACGAACTTGGACACAACATATACAAAAATCAGAATTGGTTTGGTTGCATTTTCTGGAAATTGTTGCATTTGAACGAACTGACTGGAATCATCGGTGTAAATGACCTCCCTGAACCGGCCAAATAACATTTGTTTGCTTTATTATCCTACGCAAAAGCCAATAGACTGAACGCAGTAAACAGTTTATTTTCTGCCTATGCTTTAATGGTGCTTTCTATCGAATGCACGTAACATTCATCACTAGTTAGCAAATCCCCAGGAGAAAAGAAGGAAAAAAAAAATAATTATTTTCTAAGGAATACAATAAGATGCAGCAACATATCATTGGTTCAGTTAATGTGGTGATACCTTTTAGAATAAGTGTTTTTTTTATCCAGCCATCACTAGTGTACTGCCTTACAGATAAAGCATATGTTGTGCAATGGCCAATCCGAAGTTGAAGGCATCTTTTGTGGGGTTTGACGGTTTAGACTGACTTTTACCTCGCGCTTCAACATTCATTTTTCTCTCCGTTGTCTGACCTCACATCACACGGTACTTAGAACTCCATCTCCATCTAGAAATCACATTGTGTAATCATTAGTAGCGACCACTACCACCCTATGTTATATCCCACCACGACAGTGGAAGGGGCATCAAATGTTACACTTATCCACCAAACCGTCCGTACGTCCGGATATATATCCGGTTAAGTGTTTCGAGTTGGTCACTGTGGCGGGTCATTTGTGGCCCATGAACACATTTCTTATTATTTATCCAGTAACCCTAATGAATGTGTTCACTTTACGCTCTTTAGGGAACTTAATATTACGTACGAAGAAATATACACTGCTATCATATCGTTTGAAAAATAGCAAATCCCTTGGCGAGGACAATATCTTAAATGAACTTTAAAAAATGCACTAATTCTATTATTATATATCTTGATGTTAAACTTTTAAATATTATACGTGAGACTGGTGTGTTACCAAAAAGTTGGTTCACTAGAATTATAGTACCAGTCTAAATAAACAGTGGAGATTCCTAATCTTATGAAAATTACAGGAGTATTTCTAAATTGCCAGGGGTAATTATTTCACATCTGTATTAAACAGAAAAGATACGCTGAAGATGTAACTTTGATAGACGATTGTCAAAGTGGTTTTAGACAAGGATTCTCAGCTATTGACACGATATTTATAATTCATAAATGGATAGAACGTTTATGGAATTTATTATTATTTGCCTTTATTGACTTCGTGACAGCATTTTATATAAGATGGATAGCAGGTTTATGAGAAAAGCTATTTAAACATAATATAAAATGGTAAGTGTTTTGTAGCGATTCGTAACATGTAAGCGAATATAATGTCAAAATTACGCCTAAATTATGCTAAGTGTGATTACTGCCCTTGCACAATTGGTGTAAGACAGAATGAGAATACTTCCTCTTTTCTTTTTTCATTCTACTTGAATGATCAGACGGAATTTTAAGTAGAAAGTGGTATCGATGGTGCAGAATGTAATGCCATTGATGCAGAAAATGACTGTTTCTTGTATTGAAAAATATTCATTGGTATGCATATGATGTGGCCGTTGTAAGCGAAAGTGCACAGGATCTACAAGAGTCCTCAGCGGCTTTGGAAAAAAATATTGCAAGGACTTGAAATTTACAGTTAACACTGTTAAGACAAAAGTTTTGATATTTTCATAGAGCAAAATAAGTAAACATTACACATTTAGTCACCTAATGCAAAATTAGAAAGAGTGCCTATAATTATATCGGCATGTACAGTGGCGGCGCGAGGGTTCAAGGCGTCCGGGGGAAGTGTTCTTTAGTGGCGCCCCTACTTTGCCACAGAGAACAGTTTTTATGTCAATTTCCAACCTCTCCCCCCCCCCCCCGAACACACACACACACACACACCTCCTAAATATAAGTTTGTGAAGAATTGTCCCCGTTACACTAAGGTGAGGTGAAATACTATGAAAATTTCAGCTGCAAAAATTAACAAAAACAAAGCTTCCGACGGTGCCCCCGTTCGTCTGGCGCCCGGGGGTATTGTCCCCCCTCACCCCACCCCCCGCCATTGGGCATGTATTTCAGTAGACACGGATTGTTTGCTTCTATTAAAAAGCGATTCTGTGAGCAAGCTGCAAAAGGTTTGTTTTAATTATTGAAAAAGATCAGAGTACATTCGCTACAAATTGATATGCAGGTAGAACTGTTTGACAAAATGGCAAAACCTGTTTTGCTCTATGGGTGTGAAATATGCAGAAATAGTAATATGGAGGTTATATAAAAAGTTGAGTTCATTTGTTTCAAATATATCTTGAATTTGAAGCTCTCTCTCCAGCATTTATGATATGCGCAGAAGTGGGCTAGTAGTCTTTAATCTTAGATAGAAAAACAAGTATAATTTTGTACTGGGCAAAACGTATAATAAGAGATGATTAAAAAGTTATCAAAATGTTATATACATATGTATAATTCACATAAATGCAGTGAAAATAGACTTAGTCGTCTTGGCTCAGTGTTATAAAATATATATTACATGACTGTGGTCTTTCATATATTCGGATTTCTCAATCCTTTCCAAGCTCTGAGTGGTTGAATGTAACAATAAAACAAAACATTGAAAGATTTTGTTTCATAAATGGTTATGTGACCTCAGTGATTCATCTAGCGCTTCCAACTATTCAAGGACAAATTAGAGTTCGAATACTATATAACTTCAATTTCAATTAAGTATAGAAAATATTTGACTCCATTCAGAACTAGAACTCACAGAGTTCCAATCGAATTAGAAAGATGCCAGAATGTACCAAGGAACAAAAGACTATATTCACTGTGTAATTTTGGTGACCTTGGCGATGAATTTCATTACATATTTGTATGTAACTCCCTAAGGAAAGAAAGAAAAATGTATGAATTACTCAATACCTAGAACCATAAAAGTTGATTTGTTTATGCAAATGTATAAAAATCATTTTTGACTTTGCATTAGGAAACACACACACACACACACACACACACACACACACACACACACACACACACACACACACACACACACACACATATATATATGTATATATATATATATATATATATATATATATATATATATATATATATATATATATATATATATATATATATATATATATATTATCTTTACATAATACAGTATGGAGTCTATATTTTATATGTAATTCTTGATTCTGTCTCCATGCAAGGAAATAATGATTTTGTACTTGTATGGACTCATGCACCATATATTATGTGCGTAATTATGAGTGAATAAATAATTGAATTGAATTGACTAGTATATGAAAAAGATCTTTGCAACCTAATTTGGGTACAGTAAAGGTGGTGCCACTCAAGATGAATGCACATATCAAGCATACTGAGAACCAGTGCTGAGCGCATACAGATGATCCTATATTAGTGTTCATTTAATATGAAATTTTTATGAAAGAAGTTGAATAATAGGATATGCCACAACGTGCTTACAGCGAGTGACATATTGTATCATTTAAAAAGTTTGATTATTTCTAATGAATACAAGTTTAATATTCTATTTTATCATAAAACATTAAGGATTTTGCATTGCTGAATGACATTACTATGTAGTGTTGAAAAGTATTATGTCACGTTGTGGCGAATGATTTTTACGACGTGAACTATAAGATTAAAAACGAAAATTTTAATTTTAACCATGTACCGAAATCTCTCTCTCTCTCTCTCTCTCTCTCTCTCAGAGAGAGAGTGTGTTTGAATTCGATGGATAGTTTAATTAATTCCTCTAGACTGACATAGGAGAAACAGGACATTTTTCCATGTTTATCAGAAATTATTTTTGTTTGCAGGATTGACTGGTGGACAGATTGCTGGAATAGTAGTCGGGAGCGTTGTTTTCGTCATCATTATGGTCATTATCGTCGTCATCCTCGCAATGTAAGTTCTGACAGCCTCTGTTACACACATATTGCATGCCTAATTTTTGTCAAGTATGTTTTCAAAAGAGCAAGAATTAGTAAGAATCACACAATAATGACTCATGATGCGTCTTGGTTCTAGAGATCAACAGGGTTAATATGGCATAACTTTATGAATACAGACGAAATTCATATCAAGTAGGGCAGGGTGATTTGTTGAGAGGGTTTTCTAAATGAAAAAAAGAACAACTAAGGGTTGAATACAATGAATCGCCACACGAAGTTTCAAGCATTCTTTTGCATTTTGTCCGACATTCTTTCTCTGACTAGTAATGATGTGATACTTGTGTGTAGCATAACGGCCAGGTTCCCTTAACTTTTAAGTGGACTACTGGACCACTAAATACCCGAATGTGCCGAAACAGTAATGTCCGTTTATACTATTGACCACGATTTGATGGCGAGGTTAAAAATGGGCTGGATGAGACTATTTTTGTACATCATGTGTATATGCAGTTTTTCTATAGTAAGAGTCATACTTTTTTTTACCAGAGTGATAATGACAAAGCAGCAAATGAACTTACAGTGTCGAGTAGTTATATATGTGGACATGCATTTCACGCGTTAACTCAAGGACGGCCGAAATCTATACACATAGTAGAGTCATCTACCTGACCTTTGACCTCGCCATTAAATCGTGGTTCAATAGTACACCTGTGGACTAAGATATATTCTCTATGTTTGTACACCTCGCTATGTGTGTACATCTTGAAACATACAGTGGATCAACTCAGTTTTAAGTAATGGTCGCGTTTAACCAGAGCTCTCGCGTGGTTCTGTGAGATCTCCATCAAACGAAGGACCCTCGTACGGTGGAGACCCAACGGAGTCAAACAAGAGTCTGTTTGAACGATACTATTTAAATTAGGGGTTTAGAGTCTAAATACAGTTTTCCGAAAACAAATAAAAGAAAAAGAAATAAAAACCGTTTCAATACAATCAAAATTTATGCTGCAACAAAATATAAAAAAAGAAAATTTCTGAGATTATATTTCAAACAAATGATATTTGATAAGTTAAACCTCTAAGTTTTTTTCTTACCAGACACCAAAGATTTGGTGGGTTTCTCTACTTTACGTATTACATCACTGCAGCCGCTGTTTAGCTGCAAATGCATCCTGCTGCCCCTCTCCCCTCGATCCCCCCTCCAAAACCAACCAACATAAAAGAAATATTTTTTTTATTGGGCCCCAGAGAGAAAATTCGTTTTCACTAAAATGTACGGTAATTGTATTAAGGTGTAGTTTTTTTGTCCTTACGAATGAGGTTGACCATCATGGTAGAAAGAATACAGACATTTACACCTGAATATCAGACAAAATTTAAGAACATCGTTATGTCTCCTAATTACAGTGGAATCTGTCTGCAACCAACAATTAAGAGACCTAATATTTTGCATATTGTGGACACTTTCCGGTATATAGAAGTAAATAAGTAAACATAAGTAAAGGGTCTTATACATGTATACATAAGTAAAGGGGCTTATACATGTATACATAAGTAAAGGGGCTTATACATGTATACATAAGTAAAGGGTCTTATACATGTATAAGTAAGTAAAGGGGCTTATACATGTATACATAAGTAAAGGGTCTTATACATGTATACATAAGTAAAGGGGCTTATACATGTATACATAAGTAAAGGGGCTTATACATGTAAACATAAGTAAAGGGGCTTATATATGTAAACATAAGTAAAGGGGCTTATACATGTATACATAAGTAAAGGGGCTTATACATGTAAACATAAGTAAAGAGGCTTATACATGTATACATAAGTAAAGGGTCTTATACATGTATACATAAGTAAAGGGGCTTATACATGTATACATAAGTAAAGGGTCTTATACATGTATACATAAGTAAAGGGTCTTATACATGTATACATAAGTAAAGAGGCTTATACATGTATACATAAGTTAAGAGGCTTATACATGTATACATAAGTAAAGGGTCTTATACATGTATACATAAGTAAAGAGGCTTATACATGTATACATAAATAAAGAGGCTTATACATGTATACATAAGTAAAGGGTCTTATACATGTATACATAAGTAAAGGGGCTTATACATGTATACATAAGTTAAGAGGCTTATACATGTATACATAAGTAAAGGGTCTTATACATGTAAATATAAGTAAAGAGGCTTATACATGTATACATAAATAAAGGGTCTTATACATGTATACATAAGTAAAGAGGCTTATACATGTATACATAAATAAAGAGGCTTATACATGTATACATAAGTAAAGGGTCTTATACATGTATACATAAGTAAAGGGGCTTATACATGTAAACATAAGTAAAGGGTCTTATACATGTATACATAAGTAAAGGGTCTTATACATGTAAACATAAATAAAGAGGCTTATACATGTATACATAAGTAAAGGGTCTTATACATGTAAACATAAGTAAAGGGGCTTATACATGTAAACATAAGTAAAGGGTCTTATACATGTATACATAAGTAAAGAGGCTTATACATGTATACATAAATAAAGGGTCTTATACATGTATACATAAGTAAAGGGTCTTATACATGTATACATAAGTAAAGAGGCTTATACATGTATACATAAGTAAAGAGGCTTATACATGTATACATAAGTAAAGGGGCTTATACATGTAAACATAAATAAAGAGGCTTATACATGTATACATAAGTAAAGGGTCTTATACATGTAAACATAAATAAAGAGGCTTATACATGTATACATAAATAAAGAGGCTTATACATGTATACATAAATAAAGAGGCTTATACATGTATACATAAATAAAGGGGCTTATACATGTAAACATAAGTAAAGGGTCTTATACATGTATACATAAGTAAAGAGGCTTATACATGTATACATAAATAAAGGGTCTTATACATGTATACATAAGTAAAGGGTCTTATACATGTATACATAAATAAAGGGTCTTATACATGTATACATAAGTAAAGGGTCTTATACATGTATACATAAGTAAAGGGTCTTATACATGTAAACATAAGTAAAGGGGCTTATACATGTATACATAAGTAAAGGGTCTTATACATGTAAACATAAGTAAAGGGGCTTATACATGTATACATAAGTAAAGGGTCTTATACATGTATACATAAGTAAAGGGTCTTATACATGTAAACATAAGTAAAGGGGCTTATACATGTATACATAAGTAAAGGGTCTTATACATGTAAACATAAGTAA
Source organism: Margaritifera margaritifera (assembly GCA_029931535.1). Classification (NCBI taxonomy): domain Eukaryota; kingdom Metazoa; phylum Mollusca; class Bivalvia; order Unionida; family Margaritiferidae; genus Margaritifera; species Margaritifera margaritifera. Next base: position 150,716 of record JAQPZY010001583.1, on the reverse strand, counting down.
AGGGGCTTATACATGTATACATAAGTAAAGGGTCTTATACATGTATACATAAGTAAAGAGGCTTATACATGTATACATAAGTTAAGAGGCTTATACATGTATACATAAGTAAAGAGGCTTATACATGTATACATAAATAAAGGGTCTTATACATGTATACATAAGTAAAGGGTCTTATACATGTATACATAAGTAAAGAGGCTTATACATGTATACATAAGTTAAGAGGCTTATACATGTATACATAAGTAAAGGGTCTTATACATGTATACATAAGTAAAGAGGCTTATACATGTATACATAAATAAAGAGGCTTATACATGTATACATAAGTAAAGGGTCTTATACATGTATACATAAGTAAAGGGTCTTATACATGTAAATATAAGTAAAGAGGCTTGTACATGTTTTTCGTGATAAGCATATATCCTTTATATGAAGGCCCACGCCAAGACAGGTTTCTATGTATTTGCCATGTTTACAATTATGGTTCTTATCTAATACAACGACCCCAGTGATCACAATAATTGTTTTACATTTGTCTCCATTTGTATATTCGGTATACATTGGTGATTATTTGTTTGATTATGGGGGTTCGGTGTAAAGAACATATTTCTCAAACCGAATGACTAGGCAATTAATAAGTATCAGTCGTCATAATAAGTCATAAGCACGGGATTAATGTATATGGTAAGGGCAATAATTCAAGGGAGATAATTGCCGACTTAAGGCTGTTAGAGAAAGTTTAATTAAACCCCGCGCCAAGAAATCCTTGTTAAAATCTACATGTGCTAAAGTGAGTTATTTTGCAGTAAGTACGTTCTCGCATGTGCATCTTGTTTTGTGTGAATCATAGGGAGAATTTAGAACATTTAATATGAGGCATTTATTTAAAAGATACATAAAAATGCGTTGGAGGATAATGATTTACTGGACTTATCAAGTGTCCAGCGTAGTGTTGGGGCTGTAGGCGTTGAACCTAGACCTAAGCAAAGCATGCAGATGTACCGATAGCCAAGGTAATTTGTTACTGACCTGTAACCCGGTGACTCGTTATATTGTAGGAGCTGCGGTGGCGCAGTGGTTAGCAAACCGAACTCGCACCGATAGTGTGCGGGTTGAAATCCTACAATCTGATCAGTCCAGGTCGGTTATCGTGGTGTGCCGTTGGACACTTTACTCCAATTGCTTCTGCATTAAATAACCTATTTGTGTTGCTGTGCTCTAAAACACCAAACCAAGCCAAAGTAATCATTATATTGTAATTTCTACAGTAAAAGAGTAGAGCGATGCTTCATAGTGCCGAAATCTGGATTGTCCTAGACGAATCTATTTGAGCTACTTTGGGGACTTAAAGTTTCATCTTTGCAGTCTCCAATTCTGCGTCCCCCAACTTTGCACAATGGAAGCTCAGCTCGTCGTTTGCTTATCATCGTGCTCTCTGCGAAACATCATTGCGAGGAGAGATCGGTAATACTGACTTCCCCGTATGTAGTTTGAGGAAGCTTATGATCGTGATGTAGGTTGGGCACAGTGGTGCAAGTAAGCCGGTACGGTCAGTAACGCCGTACCAGTAAGATATTTATTGCCGGTACGACAGTATCGGAAAGATGGAGTCGGTCGGTCGGTACCTTACAGGTAAAAGTTAAAATCGACTTGCACCACTGGCTGGGATCCATAGATATATGGCTACAGTTTTAGTGAATAACTTCTGTCTTTTCCTTAGATAGGGAATATTGTGTCGGTAGCATCAGCTCAAAGCCAATTCGACATCGACCATAACATGTTTCGTGAGGCATAGTAGGGCATGTACAGTTTCTAGATAGGAGAATCGGTTTGGCTCGTATAAATTAGTCGTTCTGCAAGCCGTATGAATTACTCAAGCTGAGGCAAATACTGGTTCGTTTACATATCGGTTTTTACTATGAACATAGGGGATTCGATTATGATTCGGCTCAGCTCGCAAGAACACCGCAAAACCGCAAGAAATGGTCAAATCTTGGTCCTTAACGAGAGAAGATTCTTTATAAGAAGCTGAGCTAGAGTCTCGAGAAGCACGTGGTTTTATTACTTTTGTTTGATAAGAGGATAAGGATAAAATATTAACTTCATTTCTAGTTGAAACATTGAGTGTTAAAAAGTTAAATATTTTATTTACACCCCCCCCCCCCCCAACATACCTATATGTTCGTCTCAGCAAATATGCCAAACAAATTAAGCTGGCAGTCCATGTAAGACAGGTGCTCTGATGCTCGATTGATCATATTCGATAAAATAGTACAGAAAACTGTGGATATTCTTCTACCACCTTAAGACAACCGACTAGAAAGACCAGACACACGCATCCCCTTTCATTTGTTAAGATTCAGACTACGGCCAGTTATTTTAAGTGTACCTTTTCTTCTCAGGCCATTAGTACAGTGGTACAAACTCCCACAAAATATCGCGGTCTTGCCAGAACTAGTATCCTTCAATTGAACATTTTTCGGATTTTTGTCATACTATACCCTTAACAAAAAACAAAATAAAAAGAAAAAAACACTGCTGTCTTTCCTCTCAGTCTCTCTCTCTTTCTCCCTCCCCCTAATTTTAACATTTAACGCTATCATACTTTGGCTTTTACCATTTTAACTTGAATCCTTTTTCCCTAACTAATTTGCACATATGCATAACTGCACATAATTCTTGAGTGAGGGTGCAGCATTAACAATAGGTAAATGCACTTTAGATCACCATTTTTTCATGAACACTTCTTCATTTTGAAGAAGATAAATCTGGTTGGAAACTATGCATCATAAATTGGGAAAAATAAAAGATATTTAGGATTTGGAATGGGCCTTTCTTGACCCTGAGATAGGTTGATTGTATACCATGTGATCCCCTAATAAATTTGGATTGTTGAGAAACGGACAACAGCCAATTGATTTTGGAGAGGAAAAAATGGAGACATTGCCAATGAATTTCCCAGGGATGAATTTTTTACCTTTGTATTTCCTCTTTTCTAGCATGTATATTTGATTCTAGAATGATGACGGGATTAACACATAATAAAGATCGGTGGAAAGTCTCATGAATGCTACAAATGCATACTTTACGAGTTTCGAAATAGGTTCATCAATCAGTGCAACCCAAAGGATTGAGGAAAAATATATAAAGTAATTAATGTCTTTCTGATGTGGAAACTGAACATAAGCCACACAGAAACTTCTGTACGTACACTTGTTTAAGTTGTTCCCGACTGTGAACTGTGTGCAGCCAGGTATGCTGGTGCATTAAAAATGCAAACAGATATTCAGTGGTCCAGTGATGTTCTTGCACTTCTGTACAATAAGTGTGAAAGACATAATTGAGAGTGGTCTAGAGTAGTATAGTATACAAACTGAGAGTGGTGTTAGTCTTGTATGATGTTCTACTTCACAAACAACTAAATCTATTTGTGTGGTTGATTTCCTTCAGTTTCAGGCCCAAAATGACTTGTATTTGCAGTATTGGTCTCCCGATTTGTTAATCAAGAGAGCAGTTATTATTTCATTTTAAGAAAGTTTGGCTTGAATGCCTAGATACACTCTTTAGAAACCTCTTCAAATGAATAAGAGAGCTCTATAATTGAATTCAAGAGGTCCCTATGTCATTGGAAGACCTCTTTAATTCATTTATAGATTTGTTGAACCACGCCGATTCGGAGAGGTCTCTAGATCTAGTTAGAGAGTTCTACAACTGAATTAATGATTCCCCTTATTCATTTACAGAGGTCTTCAATTGAATTGGAGAGGTCTACACTTCAATTATAGATATCAACTATTGTTAATTGAGGGCAATCATTGAATAAGAGAGGACTCATTTTGATTTATAGAACTCTATAATTGATATAGAGAGCTCTCTTATTCAGTTGTAGAGTACTCAAAAACAAAGAGCTCTGTATTGAAGTGAATATACACCACCATTTCGAGCGGTCTTAGTGTGAATGAGAGGTTTTCATTTCATTTTACAGGCAATCATCATATTCTGTTAAGGACCCCGGCTGGTCAAAAATATGCTTCTGACTTCCCACATACGGACTTAACCAAACAGAATCTAATACTTGGCAATGAATTGTATAAAGTGAATAAGACATTATATGTTGTATCTAATCCCCCAATTTTGTAACTAGATGAATATTTCTCGTGTATATTTGTCATTAATACAACATGCAACTGATTATAGTTGTGTGTGGAAATGTTTATATTTGCCAAGCGGAAATGTAACAGAACCTGTTCAAAATAATAAGATTTAAGTCACATGATTTAAATTTCTCACTCATTCTTCAAAAGGAATTTATAAGTGTTTATTTTTGTGGATGAGTTAACTCCCTTTACTTTTTCAGCAAGAGAAGGAGACGTTCCCAAAGGCCGATTAGCGGTGGAGAGGTGCCGAGTGAGCAAAACAAAGAGCGTGACGAAAATAAGAAAAAACGATCAGAAAACAAATACGTGAAGAAGGACCTACCAAAAATAAAGCCACCAGAACCAGATTATGAAAACCGTCAACGAAATTACACTAACGTTGAAGGACACGACCGAGAAGAGCTCAGCTTGAAGAATGATTCGGATGCCGATAATGACAAAACTAAGGGAAGTAGAAAACCTGCAGTCATGAAACAAGATTCAGTCCCTGCAGCATATGCTCCTCCCCCTCCCATTGTGAGTGACAGAACGACTTCTATGCCAGTAGAAATAGCTCCCAACTGTCCCGTGATAGAAGAAGATGATTATATTATACCAGAGGATCTCAGTAAAATAAATATTGCCAAACAGCCAGTGTACATTGAGCCCAAGCGTCAGGACATTGACGGTGAACTCTATCTTGATATGAAATGCACGCCGGGTGAGGAACTGTATATAGATCCGGACTCCGGGCGGGATCAAGATAATTACATGAACTTTGATGCGAAAAGCAAAACCGTGAAAGATGAAGAGAAAAAAGAAGTGCCAAAAGACTACGTTAACCTGTCCAATCTGGAGAAAGGAGTCGCCTTTGGTGTAAAACCAAAGCCAAGCCATGTCAAACCGAAGCGGGAGGCAACACCACCAGTCACAACAAGTGATGCGGAATTCTACCAAAATGTGGAGTATGAAAATAGTCCAAAGCAAAGCAAAAAAACCAAAGGAAAGAAATAAAATCATTCCGAATATATAAAATTGCTTGTTGAGAGAATTAATTAGCACCTTCAGACAGTCCTGAGTCTCCTTATAGTAAGGTTATGTGTGATAGTAATGAAAAACTGTATTTTAGATCACATTTCAGTTGATGGAAGCATCAGAAATGAATGCACAGTGATTTACACTTAGATAATATGGTAATTGTAGTAGCAGAAGTCTGAGACGAAAGGAGTCAAGAGTTTCTTTTCCATAAAAATTATCTTTACCCAACCTTCATTACAGTACTATTGTGACCATGTTGTACAATAGTCTAGTGTATATGTAACTTTTTCATGGTTTTGTTGAAAATGAGTGCTTATTCAAAATGTATTCAAGACTGAGGGTTAAGAGCCGTTACTCAAACTTTTCTGTATAGAGGATCGCAGCACTTATTAGGTCATCTGAGATATATTTTCCTCCCTTTGAAGGGAACGGAAAATAGTGGCTTAAAAAACCACACTAACTTTGTAGAGCTGCAACAAAACGGAGATACGTAACTGAGACTATCGACTTTTATGGTGATCCGATACAATTAACTGTATCGTAAACCCCGTATTATGATACATACCATGCAATTTTACAATGTAATTATGTACCCAGTTAAAATGTATCACAAGATACAATGTTGTACAATTGTTCACTTTTTCAAATGCATAAAAATTACTGACTTGGCAGACTAGCTATCTATTTCAAATTGTATTTTATTGCTGTTAGTTGTGACACTAGAATGCATCTGTTCACTTGTTTGGAGAGCAAGTACAAACTAGTAATAAGTTGCAATAACAGAGTGTCAGCTAATTTAAAGTTTTGCAAAAAAAAACTATCATTATGTATTTATCGCGAAACGTGACCTCTTTATCTCATCCCACTATCAGTATTAAAAATGTACAGCACTGGAAGTAAAATGATGCCATGGCCAATATCACAGAATGCTATATTTTATACGTTTATGTCATACAAGTTTGTGCGTATACACACACACACACACACACACACACACACATATATATATATATATATATATATATATATATATATATATATATATATATATATATATATATATATATATATATATATATATATATATATATATATATATATATATGAACTTCATTATGTGAACGATAGTATAATCATACGTGCAGCACTTTATTGCTTCTCGGTACTCGTGTCGAATCGCAGTTGCTACTAAACGTCTGCACCTTTTTTAAACCTGATTTATGCTTGGTAGAAATTTGGAGTCTGTTTAGATCTTAAATTTATTCTTGGTAGAAATTTGGAATCTGTTTATAACTTAAATTTATGCTTGATAGAAATTTGGAATCTGTTTATAACTTAAATTTATGCTTGGTAGAAATTTGGAGTCTGTTTAGAACTTAAATTTATGCTTGGTAGAAATAATTTGGAGTCTGTTTAGAACTAAAAAAAGATGAGTAAACTGTCATGACCTTCGCGAGTTGGTGCCTTATCAAGAAAAGTTACTGCGATGCATAGTTTGAATGTGACCAACCAAACCAAACAAGGGCCTTTTTCTTACTTAAATAAAGAAAGACTTTGTAAGCCTTAAAATAGGAATTCTAACTAGTATTTTGTGTGACTGAGTATTTCATATCAGTGTTCTTGCATCTGAAAAGTGAAGCATACCGCTGGTACCTTCTGGCATAGAAAATGCAACAAGACCTGAATATAGAATGTGGGCACTAGTTTTGCCTTTCTGGGGCTTCAGGTTTGATTCTTGATGCAGTGGATTTACTTGGATTCTCCAGTGTCTCTCACATTAGAGACCACTGTATTGTCATTGGTGGCTCCATGATGCGTATAGGGGTCCCGCTAAATCAGTAGTTATCCCCCTTTCTGTATCCAGCAGTATGCAAACTTTGTTTAAGGTTGTTGGTTGGATGGTTAGCTAGTTTTTAACGGCACTTCCAGCGCATTATTGGCTATATCATGCCGTGGAAATTGGAGCTAAGTGCCTTTCCCAGGAACACACCAAGGCAGCTGACAGGGACCGGCCTGGGCGGGCGTCGAATCCTCGACCCTTGGATTACGAGTCCGTCGCTCTCCCAACTGAGCCATCACAGTTCCCTTTTTTAAGGCTGGAATTTCTACTGAATGATAAGTGAAATTTAAATTGAAAATCTTTTCTTTATATGTATCAGAAATTTAAGTTTAATTTAGGCATTGTAAAATCCAAAAAGGTAAAACTGCATTTTTTTTCTTAAGAGATGGGATGAATTTCATGACTAAATCTCAACGAATAGGACGAAAATTTTTCTTGCTGCAAAGGAGAAAAACGACCAAAATCTAGTAAGCATTTTCAGCAAATGTCCCAGATAAGTATGCTGTGTGAATAGGTAACAATTATTTTTATCTGGACGGATCATGAACCTGCTTGTCAGTGTGTGTTAAACAACATCATGAACGACAACAACAGCAACCGTTTTTACCTATTTATCAGTGCTTGAAATCTTTAATGTAATTTTTTTATATCTGTTTTCATTTTGCAAATTATTTCAAAATTAACCAATGTTTTGTGGATGGAAAGTATGGCAAGAAAATGTGATATTCTTTAACTTAAATGTAGAAATAAAACAATAGGGACCTTTACAGTGCCTGAATACGACCAATTGTAACTTTACAATGGTTTAAAAGAAATTTAATTTCCAGTGGTACATGTTCTCTATATCTTTTGAACACGAAACTCGATAATAATGTCGAGGTCTTAATATTTTGACAGTCGGTAACTTTAATATTAATACAGCAAGAAAAATAAATCTTTAATGATCTTCCTTAATTTTATTCTTCCTTAAATACAATATTTTAAATTTCAGTGATGTAGATATACTTGACGTATCACTTCAGCTAAATTTTGTTCCTCTTTATGTTGTCCTAATTGAAATATTGATATACTTAATGTATCATTTCAGCTAGGTTTTGTACCTCTTTAAGTAGTCTTAATTTATATGATGTTGATAGACTCTGTGTATCATTTCAGCTAACCATGTACCCTGTATTCGTGATTTTAGCACCAGGTTCTGTCTCATTCTAATTTATAATTAAACTGCAGTGATTTATATATATAGATATATATATATATATATATATATATATATATATATATATATATATATATATATATATATACAAAATGCGTTATTTTATTTTTTTTAATTTTATTTATTTATTTGGGGGGTGCTCAAATATGGTCTTTAACAATTTAAAGAAATGAAGGCCTTGTCCTGTTTTCTCGAAACCTTTTGAAGATGCTACTTGAACTTAATCTCAAGTCCAGAATGTTGACTTCCTGTAATTTTATGAAGAACCAAATACGAATAATAGAACATTGATGATTCTATAACATTTCTTTGAATGCTAAACTTTAATAACATAGATAGTCTGCGAGTATAACAGCCATATCATATTTGGGATGTAACAATTATTTCTTTGATACAGTAAATGTTTTAGGTTGTCGTTTAAATTGCCTTGGACGGAAACTATTAGAAAATGACTTTGAAAATGGCCAATACTACAATCAACTCAAGCATTTTTCTTTGTATAATCATATTTTGATTATCACTTGTATATACTTTAAAACTTCTAAAACTCAAAGCGCCGCGGACCAAAGTTTTGGGTTCGACTTTCTGTTGTTGCGAGTTTATCCAGGTTGCAAAGAATGGAATACTCCATACGAGTCATTCGAGTTATCCACAATATTCAAGTGATTGATGCTTGATTTATCAAAGTTTTGTTTGTGTACTTATATGAAGATGTATATATCCTATTTATTTTGCCTTTTCATATGTAGCAAAGTGTGATTAGTTAAAATGCATCTTTGGAAGAGAAGCAGAATTAGTTATTGTTCGTATTTTTTAAATCTACAAGGGTTAATCTACTTATGCACGAAGAACCTAATATAAATGAAATTAATCGTCTGTAAATGTTTTGAGAGAGAGAGAGAGAGAGAGAAAGAGAGAGAAGGTGGGTGATATAAGATTTTATTTTGGGTATTTTTACCGCGGGAATGATGTAATTGACACAGACTCGGTACCACGTCACGGATCTTCATATGTAGCTGGTCACTTCCGTTGATGCAAAATTTAAAGCATCAGTATATGTAAAAATGAAACATAATTTTTAAATATATTGATACTTACAATAACGTCAATATTATGTATAGATACTGTGTAGTCACATATATTTTTTTACTCTCGATTCATTCAGAATACTATAAACTTCATTGTATAACGAGCATTTTACATTACATGTCATAGTTTCACGTAATTTACGATAGAAACATCGTAGCATCTAGTAGAAACGTTCCATTCCAAATATAAAGTTCAAAATGAATAAAAAAAATGTGTAAATAAGTTTTATTTATTTACTGTTTTTCATCTCTCCGCATGCATACATGCACACGAAAGTGTGGTGCGAATCTTGCTGACATATATGTGCAAATCCGACTGGTTCCATTTCGAGCAAGCTGAAATCGCGGTACTTTATTGCGGCTCGTTTATTTCATAGGATTTTAGCAAACAAAATCAATAAATGAACATTATTGACCTGGCGGTTAAACCAGGAAAAATATTTTACAATAAAAGTCTGCAATCTTTCATATTTGTCAGCTTAAAACCATTTGTTTGTTGATTAATTTGTTTTTTTGTTTTTATAACATAATAAATAATCATTATCCCATTACTCGTTTCGGTTTAACGGTCTATAACTAAGCATTTATGTTTGAGGTTTGTGTTGTTTTGTTTTTCTACATTCCTTTCATACTAGATATCCTATTTGCTATTCTCAGATATGCAAACCTGGGTTATTTTCCTGATTAAATGACTATATACATAGGAATTCAATACGTGGATAAAGGGCACACACTACTGATTCAATTTCCATAGACCGTAAAGTTAATGTTTAACCAAATTACTATACTTTCGTGGTAAGACTGGCAAACACGCCCACATTCTTTAAACGGTCTATCCAAGAGGAAACTTTAAAAACGATGAAAATGATATGCTGCGATAAATTCCCTTGTAGATTACACACCATAAAAACCTAGCTCGGTGAGGTCTCCCCGTTTACATGCAGTAGAATCTGTGCGGCGACAGCGATAAAACGAAAATGGTTTTAGGTTCAAGCCTACTATTGCGTATAATTTACCATACGTAAGTTTCTTCTGAATAAAATACAATAATTTTTATTTTCAGCCAATCAACAGCCTTCATAATTTTAATATGGCATTTAATACCACGCATAAGCAGGTACCGTAGCTCATAAAATAATTAGTTGCTTGTGACCTTTATATAAAGATCAACAAGAAGAAAAAAGGGAACATTCTACCCATCATATGAGTAATTATCTAATGCTACATAAGAATTTAAACAGCTTTTTTTCTTCCTACCCCAAAGCTCTTAAAGTGCAAGAAAGGCAAACCCCGTTCAACCTTTGTCGGTAAAATTTAAAGAATGCGTGATAAAGCGAAGCCAATCTTGCTCGTTTGGTCAACACTATGGTTTAATAGCACGGAGATTCGCTTTGCCTGAATGCCGCATAACAAAATCCATTTTGCATTAGATTGCAGTCCTACACAGATCGGAGGCGCACTGGTTAACAGCAATCGGAACTTGCTCGTCCTTTTCCGTCAAATCGAGAAAGAAACCTCGGATGTAATCCATCGCCTTTTAGAACTATATTTAGAACTACTTTTGTTCACAAGGCACAATCTGGAAACGGAAGGAGACAAAGTCACAATTGGAACATTGTCGACCTTTTCTGTGGCAACATATATAGTGCACTCCTCCGTAGCAAACCACCAAAAGCCATCAAATTTATGTGTACTCCTACAACTACATCCTAGGTTATTTTTCGACTTGACGGAAATGGCCCAGCGATGTTATATTTGAGTTCAAGTTTTTATCAACAGAGGACTGGGATTGTGACAAAAATTGTAAACAGAAAATCTTGCTCAAACCCGAGAAACACGGTTGCATTCCAAGTCATTCGTGCACTTTGTAGAACCTTAATGATCTGAGCAGTATATATGCACTTGCAACTTAGAATTGCTGCGAAGTGCAGGGTTTGCATATATGTTGAGGGACTTCCCTTTTTCTGGCTCAGACCATGTTTTGTTACATAAATATTTACATATGTGCAAAACCTGTATGTTACATATGATCTGTGCCGACCTTGAAGTGTATTTTGTGCCCCAGAACTAGGAGGGATTCGGAAACGGAAATTTGTAGCATTAACGAAATTAAATACAAGAGAAAAATATGGTCCCCAATATTTCTGTCGACAAAAGTGACTGTCAGATAATTTAATAATTTTGTGTATATTATAGAAGAAACTCAGCAAAATCAAGGGTCGCCAGCCATTATTACTGTAAACGCTGAATAGCGGATTCATGCAAGGGTTTGGGGATGTACCTCTGATCGCAATACATTACGTCAATGGGCACTTCCGTCTTGGTGTCTTACGTGAGGCTTAACTCTACATGAAACAATGTAACTTCAACCTGATAAGCACTAGTACTAAGTTTATAATATAATTCCGAGAATGACTAACTTAGGTTCCAGAATATTAGCGATATACTCATGATTTCAAATATAAAGGAGATATGGACCGCATACATAAAACAAATCTTAGCTTGGAGAAAGAAACCAAATCAGCTCAGATTTTGCATGCTGATTATTTATAATCTATAACAAGATCCACGAGTTAAATATACGTTGTTAAACGAGTGGGTAATTTATGAGTGGGTTATTTATGAGTGGGTTATTTATGAGTGGGTTATTTATGAGTGGGTGGGTTATTTATGAGTGGGTTATTTATGAGTGGGTTATTTATGAGTGGGTTATTTATGAGCGAACATTAAGGTACAGACCTTAAATCGGACTAAATGTTTTACAGAAAAGCAAAACTCTGAGCTGAGTCAGTGGCGGCGCAAGCGTTCGAGGCGCCCGACGGCAATGTTCATTAGTGGCGCCCCTACTTTGCCACAGAGAACAGTTTTTATGTCAGTTGCCAACCTCCACCCCACCCCCACCCCCATCTAAGTCCCGGTTACAGCTCCATAAAAAGAGCTCCCGACGGCGCCCCCCCCCCAGCCCAGCGCCTGAAGGGGGGGGGTGCCCTCCGCCCCCCTCGCGCCGCCACTGAGATGAGTATATACTCAAGTCGAAATGTTTTATGAAATCCAGGCCAGGTCTCACTTTTATACAACATACTCACACTAAGCCTCAGCTTTTTGAGATTTTGCTCAGCTGATCAAGTTGATCAAGTGGCTTTCACAAAACTTCCCTAGCTAAATTTGAGTAGGTTCTCATTTGAGAATTAGGTCAACACGTATTTCGTACGATATAAGCGGCTATCCATTTGTCTGCTTCCCTAAAATTATAATTTCGCCAAATATATCACTGGGCATATTAACCGATACTTTGCCTGGCATTTCTTATTTTGTGCGATTCTCTACAAAGAAGATACCTTGTTTATTTATATGGTCTGATGAGCGGTGCATGCATTTTAGCTACGGAAATATATTAAAACACTGCTATAACTGCCACCTTCCCGAAAGATTTGACAACAGATACTTTATTTTTCAGTTAGAAACAAAGGAATGCATGTTAAAATTTTTAGTAATGTGTGAAGAGAAGAAGAAGATGGAAGAGGAGAAAAAGAAGGCCGAAGAGAAAAGAAAAATTAACCTGAGACAGAAAAGGAAGCCGAGCAAACGTTGTATTAGAAGGATGGTTTGTGTTTTGCTGAGCAATTGTGCTGGGTTGCATGCAGCCGTAAATATTTCGATATCGATTAATTTTCTTTCGTGGATACTCCCCCATCTTTTGACGCCACAATTTTAACACGATAACATAAATATAGAGCAACTTTGATACCCTAAAGACTAGAACTACTTCGGTGGCAACACAATTTGCAGGAACTAAATACGGAAATTCTTCATATCAAGAGAGGGTAACTCATGTCTTTCAAATACAATTTAAGGGGGTTTATGAAACCAAACTGTCCTCAGATTTAAAGTGTTCGTACTTTTTAATTCAAGTACTTTCTCCTCCTGCAAGAAGAGTGTCTGACAGCAAATCTTTATACCTGTTTGCATTATCTTTATAGAGTCTATTATCCAAAGAAAAGTGACAGGCATGCACAAAACTACATATGTGTTTTGTTCTCAGTCGGCGGAAATAATGAGCTTCATACGGCGTATGGATTCGTCAAGGACTTTAGGTTGATATGGCGTATGGATGCGTCAAGGCCTTTAGGTTCAGACGTATTCATAAGCAGTAAAGCCATATCAAGCGCTTTCTTTCCCACGATTCAGTGTACTACTACTACTGCTGTGTACAACTACTACAGTGTATTACTACTGCTGCAGTATACTACTACTACAGTGTCACTACTACTACTACAGTGTACTACTACTACAGTGTACTAGAACTACAGTGTACTAGAACTACAGTGTACTACTACTACAGTGTGCTACTACTACTACAGTGTACTACTACTACTACATGGTACTAATACTACAGTGTGCTACTACTACTACAGTGTACTACTACTACTACAGTGTACTACTACTACAGTGTACTACTACTGCTACAGTGTACTACTACTACTACTACTACAGTGTACCAGTACTACTACAGTGTACTACTACTACTACTAATACAGTGTACTACTACTACTACTACAGTGTACTACTCTACAGTTTACTTCTACTACTACTACAGTGTACTACTACTACTACTACTACTACTACTACTACTACTACTACTACTACGGTGCACTACTGTTACTACTACTACTACTACTACAGCGCACTACTACTACTGCTGCTGCTACTGCTACTATTACTCCTACCACCAGCATCAACACAATCACTTCCAGCTAAGGAAGACAAAGAGCAGACGATGAGGTATTTCTGTTGTGTTTTGTTAATTAGTGGTTAAAGCCCAAGTAGGACAAAAGTCAGACTGAAAAAAATAGATATATTTTCAGAAATCAACATAAAGGTTTGTTTGGAAAAAGTGCATACCATGAATGAATTTTCCATGACAGAATCGGAGCGCTTTTATTTTTTTCATAGAATAAAGAAATGAATAAAATACATGCTTGCTCTCTCTCTCTCTCTCTCTCTCTCTCTCTCTCTCTCTCTCTCTCTCTCTCTCTCTCTCTCTCTCTCTCTCTCTCTCAGCGGTCGAAATATGTATCAAGATTCTTGACACGAAATTCTTGAGCATTATTAAAAAGGTATTAATCTGACCCTCAGAATATTCTATGTATATGAGAGAAAGAGAGGGTGGAAGCAGTGGCGTAAATTCGAATTTTGGCCCCCCATTAAAAAATTGAGAAATGACCCCTTCCCCTCCCCCCCCCCCCTTATTGCAGAGGCCGCGAAGGCGGTAGTTACGCCCCTGGATGGAAATTGTTGGATAAAAGAGTGGCAAGGAAATAAATCCTAAGCATTTTTGTTCAATACTGTTGAGTTCGTTTCTCTCGCTATCGTTGTTTCTTCAAAAGCTATAATTAAAAGGATTTCACTTTAATGTAGAAATGAAACAATAAATAAATGATATCTTATTTAAATGGTAAGTATTTGTATACTACGACAGAGTAATTTGGCTCACTTAACTGAATCTCTCGTAATTTAGCAATTCAAGAGAGGGAGTAGAGATCAATTGGATGTTGTCAGGCAGGAATATTAGAAGTCAATATATACATCTTTAGTGGGAACATTTACAGTAAAAGTTGTAATACTATGCATTGATCAGTTTTGAAAGTGAAACCTAAAGTTGGTTACTTATTAAATTGAACATAAACCATGCAAGGTTGAGGCTAAAGATATAGCGGGCGGAAAAGAGGAGAGGGCGAGAGGGACGGAGTAGATAGGCTAAAAAGAGGCAGCAGGCCATAGCTAAATGGATATAACGATCGATGTCAGGAAGGAAAACGTGTACAAGCCGTAAACAAAACGTCCTATTTTTTTATAAAAAAATTTATTTCACATTTTAACTGAATGTTATCGTGTACATTTCTTCGTCTTCAGTTCAGGCAAACTGGTATTGCAGACAAATGACCACAGGAAAACCGTTGGACCAATTCGTGTATGATAAGGGTGAAATTTTAAGATATCAGCAACTGCATTATTTGTGAGGCACTATTATAAAATTGTCATTTTGGTACTCTCTCTCTCTCTCTCTCTCTCTCTCTCTCTCTCTCTCTCTCTCTCTCTCTCTCAGCGCGTTCATTCACATCTTGCAAAATCAGACTGCATGTTGCATCAAAATACTGAATCTACTCACAATTATTATGTATTTTAAATTTTATAAAATGAAGTTTACTTATACAGCCGTCAATAGACCAAGACCGCCCCCCCCCCCCCTTCCCCTCGCCGCTTCAACACACACTGGTCAACTTCAGCAGAGCTAGTTAATTCTAGCTAATTTTTTTATCCAATATAGCTATATCCATTCCTATACCTTGAATCTTGCGAATTGACTAATATACATTTATCTGAAGGTAGATACGAGTGACATCGCTATGCATGAAGCCATAAGTCAATCAGGGCAAAAATATGTTGTGCTTAGAAAGGTGTCAATTCAGATTCGTCATAAAAAAATTATTTCAGAAAAAAAATAATGCAAGAATTCAGTATCAATTTACAGTAGACATAGACTTTTATATAACATACATAAAATCTGCGTTATTTCTGCGTGTAATTGTCGAAAATCCTACTAAACGGAGACCGTTTACCCCGAATGACCTCGAACGTTTGGAGCTTATCAATGCGTATAAAAAAAACTACATTCTTTGTAATGGCGGGCGAAGTGGCAATTCATTTATTGCTTCAGTGAAAATAATTTTATTTGGTAACATTTGTATTGAAAACGTGGGATTGGACGACAAAATGGGGAAAGCCGCCATCTTGGTTATCAACGTTGCGACCGGGCGACAGCAGACCCAAATATTTGGAAGAAACAAATCTCAAAGCTGAGTTGTTAGATTGTGAAAGTCATTTTGATAAAAATCTCAAGATTGAGACAGCATTTGAGTAAAAAAATATCAAACTTAAATGTCACTATAAGTTTAAGAACATTTTATGAAAGCGAGAGCAGGCATGCCCCTGTTTTCTCAAAACATTTAGAGCAGAAGAAACTGAATCTCAAGCCCCAAAATCAGATATGATACTTAGAATGTTTCTAAGTCATTGAAATATGGCAGTGTAGTAGCGGAACTCAAGTTATGAAAAATCTTAAGGTTCTTTAATTCTAGTTTTATTCTAATTCAAATTAAAGACTGTCAAAGATCTTGAACTTTGACATTGAGCTTGAATTTCTTGCTCAGACACTTTTGAGAATGCCAAGCCTGGCTCCATATTCTCAGAGAATGCCAAGCCTGGCCCCATATTCTCAAAAAATGCCATACCCTGACCATATACTCGGAGAATGCCAGACCTGGCCCTATATGAGTATGAAACTCATGCTCAAGCCCAAAACTGGAAGATTCAGATATCATACTTAGGAATTACCTGTGTCGTGGACATTGGGCAGTCTAGTAGAGGGAACAAAGTTAATACAAATCATAAAAGTTTTGGGACTTGAAGCTTGAACTTGAGTTTCTTCCTCCAAAAGTTTGGAGAATATAGCGCCTAGTCTCGTAGTTACGAAACTTTATGAGCACTAAAATGGAATTTGCGTTCACATTTTAAAAAGTCCAAACTTTAAAAAGTTTGTATCGGGTTTGGTTAGCATCACAAACAAGTCAGGAGTGTCTTATTGAACGTATCTCTAAATGCATGCCAAATTTCAGTAATACCGAGAAACCGTAAACATATCTTCTCCTTTTAGAGTTTTGAGTCAGAGTTCAATGTTTGTGCTCAAACAATTTCGTGCCTATGGGGCAAGGGGTTTTCAAGAAGTTAAACTTGATCAGTAAGTAGCAGACATAGAAAAATGCAGCGGGGTGTGATCTAATTTTCATGAGAATCTGTTGATGGAATGGAGTCTTTTATTTAATATCCAACGGTACATAATTTTGTTGCACAATAAGATGTGGACACGTTGCATTCACATCTGCAGAATGGGCCGGTAACGTGAGTCCCTGTCCTACAAGATGGCTAAAAGGGCTTTCTACACGGATTGCTGAAGCTTGAAGTAGTTGTATTTGTAACAGCTTCAATTTTCAACACAATTTCAACATGGTAATAAATTTTAGGAAATTGCAAATTATAGTAATTGATAATGAATTTGCACTCTTACTTGTCAAGGGAATTAATAAATACGGTGACTAGACCAGGTGGCTCACGTGTACGCTCTACTATTTGGTTCCTTGTTTCAGCATTATTGCTCTTGAGCAAACCCTTCAGAAAAAGTGATCCAGTCTAGAAATCCCATACTATACTCACGCTATCTATCGACAGACACGAATGATGGATGAGTACCATTCAACATAATTTGTTGCAGAACTTTCCTTCTGATAAAGTTTTTGTTCAACAGTCAGCATGGATACAATATTTTGATCAGTATATGTTACAACATAAACCAATAATAAAAAGAAGGATCTATGATCTAAATGGAGACAAGGCTGCTTACTGAGTATATGAGAGCGGTACCCACACTCGGGGATTCAACAATCTTGCATCAAGTATCACAAAATTACTCACGTTTCGCTATAATGCATTTTATTAACAAATTATTTTTCTTCAGATACATTACATTTCTTTCCTCGTCACTATAGCCTGAACGAGGTGTCCAGCTCGATTCTTCTAAAAACTTCGCATTCGTCTAGTGTCGCCCAAAAGTCGATGTACATAAAAAGCAGAGCACGTGTATAATCAGGTATGTTGGGATGTAATAAAATATAATAAGTAATAATATTAATGAAAACTTCTTAAAATAAAATATGGTGGCGTTCTCTAGCTTGGAGACATGACAAAACTAAAAATGTAGTTAGTTTTTTAAAGTTTGTTATCACTGTAAGAGTCACGTTTGCAAGGGCAAGGTCACAGGTCAAAGTCACTTAGCTTTAGTATCCAGGATGAAACTCGAAATCTACTCATGTTAGTGATATAAAAGTTTGTACACTTTTTTGTTATAGCTTTATGAGTCGCATATCTCTTTTGTGATCATGTCCACAAGATCAAGGTTACTGGTCCATGAGAGAGAGAGAGAGAGAGAGAGAGAGAGAGAGAGAGAGAGAGAGAGAGAGAGAAGGGGGGGGGGGCTGGGGGGACTGTAGCTTGGAAATTTCAAAAGATATTGTTAGTGAGATAAAACTTGGCATACTAAGATTGTCATATACCATTTCCGTCCTCTTCGGAATCGAGATTACAGCTCACTAAAACCTTTTCATGTTCGCCCCAAGCCTTTATCATATATAATAATCAAATGTACACACAAGCAATTCAGTGAAGTATTTCATTCCTATTTGTTTCGATTTGAATTGCACCAGGTATAAACTTTGATTTATATGCTTAGCTTAAAAGTACATGGAGAGCACCATATGACGACTTTCGAACTACATCTGCTGGGTGGAACTTATTTTTCTTCTGAGCTGTTAGTAAAGTTTTTAGTAAATGTCACTCTTCTTTCTAGGACGATGAAGATAATAACTCAGCTAAAAAAATAATGCAAAATTAATTTAGTGTCATGTCATTTGAACCTATTAACAGTAGAAGTCACGAGGCTCCCCTAATTAACCTATCGCCAGATTGGTAATAACTCCGCCTACTGATTAACAAAACATATTTTATTGAATCAGAGGTTTGTTTTTCTTTTCTTTTTAGACAATAACCCTAAAATGATTTCATATAAATATAAAGCCGATATTTACATTTTTATGAGACTCGGATTAAAATTGTTGAAGTTTTTGTTGAATTGTGTACATGTCATACAGTGTGAGTCACATAGGTATCGGAGAATCAAACCTGAATTCTTCTACAAGGTTTCAGTGCAGCTGAGATTACGGAATGGCTCACTCTTAGCCATCGATATTATTGATCTGTGGGGGGGGGGGGGTGCGGGGGCAGATTGGTTATCAGTAAATGATTACCATTTGACGATTGGTCAGTTATATTGAAGGTCTATATTTGGTTATAATTCCGTTACCTCCTTTTCCATCAAAAACCTGGTAGACATATATAGTTCCTGTCAATATTATAGAAGCTTGAATCAATCAAGGTCATTGTCTGCCTCGAGAAGATTTTCTTCCACTTGTTTTTCCCTTATTGATTGAAATGGCAATTAAAAAAGGCTGACTAACTCATAGCCAAGCTTTCTTTGATCCCGACCGGTCTGGAGCTGATGCCGGAAAATGCAAATAAAATGAATACTTGCATTCAACGTTGATAAAATAATATCTTGTCTTCCTTAATACAGAAATTGATTCCGATCTCCAGAGCTAAGTCCGATTGACCAGGATAACGTGAAGGCCTCTAAATACAATATCAATGAAAATGTGGATATGTGGCAATAGTTCCGTGTATGTTCTTAAACTATATTTTGTCTGCAAGATCATGGTGTATGGACGCACTGTGTGTTCTCCAGAAGTTACGTTTTTATTTTTTCGAAACATGAGCTTGACATCACGTTGCTGTTTGGACCCCTAATTTCCTGAAGCCTCTACTTGAACATGTTGATGCTGCACATTTCGCAATGAGGTAAGACTATATAATATATATATATATATATATATATATATATATATATATATATATATATATATATATATATATATATATATACAAAGCAAGAAAAGTTTATAATACATGCATATATTTTGCTGCGTCAATTACGTGCATCAGCAATTTAATTATTGTCTTGCCAAACACAGTATCGATTGAATCAATATAACTCATTATGTTGGCGACCTGTTCAAACATCCACGAAGGGTGATATTCCTACGTCAACCAATTTTAAATCCTCCAAATTAACATTATTATTTTTCTTCGCATGTATCCTTCAGATTAAAAATTATGCCTGCAAACGAGAGAAGTATTTTCATTCGAGATGTATAAAAGGAAATAGGTTTAAATGATCCAAGAAAACACATTCTTAATTCCGAGCTAGTGGTATTTTATATACATTTTAAGGGATATTTTTCAAGGTGGCAATACAACTGCTTACTCAGATGGTTTTTCGTTTCCTTTTTTTTCAGATAAGAATAGTCTACAGCACTGCACGTGTTTCCACAGTTGGAAGGTTTCGCAAAAACAAGGTATCTTTATGTGACTATTTACTAACTACAAATCTTCCAGTGTGGAAGCTTTGAATAATCTTACATGTTTATGTTGTAGACGGTTCTACTCTACGTTTGTTACATTAAAAAAGTGTGCCGTATGGTAGCATTCTAGAAAACAATCTGATGACCAGCAAGGAATGATTGTCAAGTAAACGTTTATTATTTATTGTTGATTTCACTATTCAACCCTACTTCTACTAGCTATTAAAATCATCCATAATTCACACACACACACACAGACAGACACACACACAGACACACACACACGTCAATTATTATTTCCACGAGTACACAGAGTATCCGTCCCAGAGTTTTTAGATGCTTCAGTCAGAATGAGTGCTGTTTGCATTTTTAGGTTTTCGAACACTACTATCGATTTTACGAGCAATTTGGACGAAAGAGTCTAGATCTTAAACTGCTATTGTTGTATTACTCGGACACGTTCGACTTAATTGTTGTATTACATGGACACGTTCCACTTAATTGTTATATTACTTGGACAAGTTCCACTTAATTGTTGTATTACATGGACACGTTCCACTTAATTATTGCATTACATGGACACGTTCCACTTAATTATTTCATTACATGGACACGTTCCACTTAATCGTTGCATTACACGGACACGTTCCACTTAATTATTTTCTTTTCTTTTTAAGTCTCTGAACGATCCAGTAAAGGTTTAACTCGTCCATGCTCTTTGCAAAAGAAGACTTGAAATGCTTAATTTTATGACACGTTTAAACTGCGATACACATGTTCCAAACAGTGTGAACTCCATAGAAAAAGGATGTCAAACAATTCAATAGGAAGAACAAGGGGTTCCACGGAAAACTATGTCCTCGCCATAGTGTGTGGCATGCAGTTTTCAAAAAACCAAATAAAGAACAAATTGTTTACGCTGCCGTCTGAAAGTTTTACGCAGACGCGACAAACAACGAGGCCGTTATATTATCAAAGCTCTTCAGCATGTTTGTCCTCCGTAATTTATTTTGTTGTTCTTGTTGTCATTGTTGTTATTTTTTGTTATTGTTCTTCCAGTCTTTAGTGTTGTTGTCATTAATATAGCACATACATATGAAAAAGTTGGATGCTAATAACCAATCTTTCTTCTCCTAACGCATACAAGGGTTAGCGTGTCAGACTAGCGACCATAAGGGTTGCGAGTTCGAATCCTGTACAAACCATACCAGGCCGAATGCCGTGGTGTGTCTATGGGCAACATACTTTACTCCCAATTGCCTTGACGCTATGTAATCTTTCAATTGTTGATGTCCCATTAAACACTATTGAACCTAGCGCACACAAACATTTCATGAGCTTCGTGAATATAGAGCATGGATTATTACAATCGTCGTAACAAAATGCGCATCTATGTAGTCATAGGGCCCAGTATTTATGACTTACTACGTGAACAAAGTAAAATGATATAATGAGGATGCGACCGTTGCACCTGCATAACATCTGTATAAAACACCTTTGATTTGTATTTTCTAATAACTCATGTTAGGAAAGAGCTAAAATGCAATTCACTCCTCCTATGTGAAACTGTGAAATCGACAATTAACACTGTATAAAGCGCATTCTTAACAAATATGATTTCTTTGCCAGTGGAAAATACAACAAGAGTTTTCTAATGTACTATACACCGCCAATAAAGGAAACTTAAATATCTATTACATTTCTTTCGCAGCTGATTTCAAATACGCTATTACTGATGGTGACAAAGCCCAACTATTCTCCAGCACTGAGATACAAGGCACAAAAGCCGGTCTGCGATGTCGCTTTCTTGATAACGTTTGATACGGTGTAATACTAGAAGCGGACGCCATTTCTCTTCAAATCTTTCACAATAAAACGATGGTATTTGGTTTGCATATTATGACGTTTGTTTAAAGTTGAACCGAAATGATTGTATGGTGATAAAAGACAACTCAACAATGATTTCCTATGAGTAAATAAAATATGAATGGCTAAGACATGAGCAATAAGTGTCACACTGAACAGTGCTGTACTTCTCGTCGTGTGAACTTACCTGTACCAGCAATCAGGCATTAAGGTCTAGCACCTCAAGACAGGGAGTAGAGATCAATTGGATTTTGTCAGGCAGGAATATTGCAAGTCCAACCTGTAAGTCAAAAGTAATTGGTATTACTGATAAGCTTTTATTGTTATTATTAGCATTATATATATATGGCTTTTATGAGTATTGCACTGAATATAGATGGCAAAACAATTTAAACACTGATATCCTTTTTAGTTTTTTTAGTTTGTTTTTTTTAACCATCAAATGCGTTCAACTCATTTTTAGCATTGCGTCTTTTTCCCAAAGTCTATATTAAGTGCTACACTCATAGAAGCCAGTTAAGTTATGGAGCAGTTGTGTCTGTTAAGAGCAGGTGTCTCTTAAAGGAAGGTAATATAATTTTGTTTTCAAAATGATTTTAGAGATGACAGGAAGGGATTGGGCGGGTAACCAATATTAAAGGTTATGTTTTGCAATATGTAGCATCAATTATATATATATATATATATATATATATATATATATATATATATATATATATATATATATATATATATATATACACTAGTATACAACTTCCATAAATGAGAGTAATTGGTCATATCTAACTTTATTTTCTTGGCATTTCCACGTGTTCAAAGAGAATACAATGGAGCAATTTATATATTTAGGTTAAAATATATACGGAATGGTGATTAATAATAATATAGTTTAGTTAGAAAGTCTTCCTCATAATTATGCAGTCAAATTACAAGTTATTTTTTTTTAAATGCCCTGCTTGAGCAAGGTAGATTGTGTTAAGATACTTATGTTAAGCGTATTTGTTCCCTAACATTGCATAGTTTGTTTTTAATTTTGATTCTCTGGTCTAAATAAAACATTTCTTTTAAATCGACATATGTCAGCAGAGTCGAAAGTATCAACTGTAAAAGTTTTTTCTATTATTATTTTGTATAAATAGAAGAACTGCTTTTGAACATCAGATTTTCATATATTAAGAAATCAATTATCGGTATTATCGTCTATGACTTGAGCAAGTATACTTCGGTTTCACTATGTATATGCCAGGTAAAAAAAAAAACAAGTCTAGTTGGATAGTTCAACGTTACAATTAATCTCTGGTTTACATACATTATTTATATTAGTATCAGAACACGCCGTATCTCTTTCACTCATAACTAGTTATAGCTATTTGAAAAGTAACACTTGCAACAGCATGAAATTCATTTCCTAAGCAATATATATTGTTTGGGACAAGGCAACGTTGCCAAACGTTAGTTCCTTCAGGGTTGTTCTTGAAGTAAAACTCGGGAAAGTAAAGTCTACTTTAATGTAGAACCTGACCGTTTGCCTCCGTACTGTAGGCGTAAAGAAGGTAAATTTGTCACATTTTGATAAATTATACGCAGATTTCTGGAAGCTGCCAACAAAAGTTGTGCTAAGCAATAATACACGGTACTTTGCCCCATTCTTCCTGTCGGAATACCTATTCATTCAAGTATAGATCCTCCTATTGCCTGTGATAAAATGAAACATTACCAGACATTATTTGTACTAATGAATCCCAATACAACAGAATGTTAGCAATTTCCTTATTTTTAATATAGATTGATGACGGGTGTGGTGGAGGATGGTCCATGCTCCTATTTCTATTCACACTGTATATGTATGTTTTTGTCATGTGCTAGGGACAGGGCATTTATAGGTCTGGCCTATTGCCCGAACCCGATTCTGCTGAATGCATTTGTTCTTAAATTAAATAAGTATATTTTCCAACTTCACATTACACTTAAAAGTGTCACGTGTAAGATAATTTCACACCACATGAATTTGATATTAGTGCACTAAAAACAATATTGACTGCAATGATGCTTGGAGTGCATCTCGTTTCATGCTGGTTTATTTCCTTTCTGTGAATGGTGCGCAAAGGCATGTCTCTAAAAGCATAGAGCCTCACCTCACCCCCCCCCCTCTCTCTCTCCCTCTCTCTCTCTCTCTTTCGTTCTAACTTATATAGTAAAAAGGTACGTGATCTCTCAGTGTTGAAGCAGATGTATCAAGAAGTCATGAAGTATCCCTCTTCCCAACATCTCAACAACTTCTGGCAAAAGAGATGTCATGTCTTGGATGCATAAATTAAGAATTCTTTTGAAACTTCATCGCTCACAAAAAAAAAACGGATCAGCCGAATAACTTTCAATCACAGTGTTCTTCCAGGCATGATGAGGGGATGTATTTAATATTTTCATAACATTACTTTATTCGTATAAGCAGTGTAATCCTGCGATTCATCGGAGGTTGATTGGTTTGGATTGGTTTGGTTTAATGTTTTACAGCACAGCAACATAAGTAGGTTATTTAGTGCTGAGGCAATTAGAGCAAAGTGTCTTGCCCAAGGACACAACACGTTAGATTTAAATGATAAAGTTTCGGTGCCGCTGCTGCTGCCCAGCTCCGCCCACTCAAGATGTATATAACTCAGCTTGAATAGTACAGAAATCATGCGTGATATCAGGAAATAACTTCAGTATCTGTATGGATTTTTACATGTATGTATGTATGTATGTATGTATGTATGTATGTATGTATGTATGTATGTATGTATGTATGTATGTATGTATGTATGTATGTATGTATGTATGTATGTATGTATGTATGTATGTATGTATGTATGTATGTATGTATGTATGTATGTATGTATGTATGTATGTATGTATGTATGTATGTATGTATGTATGTATGTATGTATGTATGTATGTATGTATGTATGTATGTATGTATGTATGTATGTATGTATGTATGTATGTATGTATGTATGTATGTATGTATGTATGTATGTATGTATGTATGTATGTATGTATGTATGTATGTATGTATGTATGTATGTATGTATGTATGTATAGAGTTAAAAGCACGTCATCAAAAGCTTCTTAACTGAGTTCACATCAGAAAACGTGTTGTCTCACAGCGTGGAAGTCGATACACTCGACAAGAATGTTTTCCACAATCAGTGGCCACTGGCGAAGTGTGCATGAGTCAAGTATGTGTATCACGTTCGGGAGTGGCACAACACCACCTCATCTAATTATTCTAATTGAGAGATACCGCTTCCCAATCATAGGTTTGTGGAGTTTTCATTCCACAAGAAAAGATGTGTAGACTGACTTTTCCCTACGTCTAATAGATGTAGTAAAATAAATGGTTTATGCCTATTTACTGGCTGAATGAGACCACAATACTCTCTCTCTCTCTCTCTCTCTCTCTCTCTCTCTCTCTCTCTCTCTCTCTCTCTCTCTCTGGTACGGCTGTCAGCCTGTCAAAAGCTAACAAAACAAAGCATCTTTTAAAACAAAATAGGCCTTTTTCCAGCTTGCTCTGGTCTCCACTACAGATAAGTTAATTTATTCAACTTACAGTTGAGAAATACCAGTAGTGTCCACTTGCAAGACCATTCAAATGGAGCGGGTTGCGTCGAAATTTATCACTTCCTCTCTCCCACCCCCTTTAAGGTATGGGGAGGGGGGGTGGGGTCGAAACAATGTAAGCTTGAAAAACTGCAAAGGCTCGCCATCACAAATCCCTACGCTTTTTACTTCATATTATTAACCAACCCCTCACCCCACACTACCAACCCTTCCCACCCCCCATTCCTACAGTGGCCCAGATAGCATAATGCAAAATGAGTCACAAGTATCATGCGTCTTCTTGTCATGGCTACATTAATTAATTTTGGTTGGAAAAAAATTGAAAGTGTCATTGTAATTTAATTTTGTTGTTGTTGATATATTTGACCTTGACTCTTCCAAGGGACCCAGGGTAAAGGCGCAAAATTCATACCTTCTCGCCGAATGTCACCACATGGGCAACCCATATACCAAGTTTAGTGAATTTCCAACCAGCGGTTTAGGAGGAGAAGCGGTTACGGACAGACGGACGGACAGACAAAGGTTCCTTGTCTTTCTCTATGAGAAAGACGAATCAAGGGACCTAATACCCTACTAAGTAAATAAAGACTCCTGCAAGTCCAGAATAATAATCATTGCCCTACGAGTCCAGAATAATAATCATTGCCCTACGAGTCCAGAATAATAATCATTGCCGAGAACTGCCCCCAACCCCCTCTCGCCTCTACGTTTGTTGCTGTCGAAAAAGTAGATGTAGGTATATTATGACTTTTCGGTTTTTTTCTTCCTTTTTTTTTCTTTCTTTTTTTACTGTTAAGTGGATGGCATTCCTAAAAACAGTAAACAACTGTATAATCATGCATTTATTTGGTGCAAGGCGGTCATGGGTAATAATATGTAATAATATCATTTATTTAGTGAGTCATAGCGGATACATAAGCTTTCATGGTGAAACCGTATCAAGTTTACCGTTATTCAACCCTTGATATGATTTATGATACCGAGAGTCTTATGTAGGGAAATTTAATGTTCCTGTTTTCTGTTTATTTTGTATCGATCAATAATAAGTAATGCTTGGACTTGTTCTCTCTCTCTCTCTCTCTCTCTCTCTCTCTCTCTCTCTCTCTCTCTCTTTCTCTCTCTCTCTCTCTCTCTCTCTCTCTCTCTCTCAGGATCAGCTATTCCTCTTGTTTTCAAATCATTTTATTGAAATATTCGACTGCAATGTTCTCGGATCACTATCAACAAATAATATGTCTCATCTTGATAAGGTCATGCAATTAAAAATGTTTACACGTTCAAATATTATTGAAGTGATTTAGTGATTTTATACTTCGATTCTAGACGGACAACTACAGGGGTATAACAGCCACGATTATCCTGAACTATTAAGAGACTGTGTTTGCGCGTCATTTAGTTTTTATCTGCATTTCGTATGCATATACATATGCATGCAAATCTCGGTGATATTTATTATTAATCAGCTAGATATCATTTACTAGCTCAACGAACTCCATTCAATCTGCACTTTCTATTGATTTTAATACCACGGCCATATAATATATATATATATATATATATATATATATATATATATATATATATATATATATATATATATATATATATAATTTGTAAGCAGTATTTGAACAGTCGTGCCTTTAAAAGCAATTCACAAGACAGCAAGACGTAAATAGCCCTCCCATATATCAAATTCACGGGGGAAAAGAACAAGTAAGTAACGTGGATCATGCAATACAAATATTCTCCTTCATTTAGTTACTCATTACTATGAAAGCTCATGGATACCATAACAAAAAAAAATCGGTATTATTGACAAAATATCTGGTCAGATTTCACAGATTGTTTTCTTACATATACCGACATATGGACAGATAATCATAATTTGTAATCTATGTTGAAATTTATAATGGTTCATCATTTCTCGTGTGTAAATTTCTGGTTTGTTTGTTTGTTTTATGTTTGCAAGATGCACAAATAAGTCTCTCTCATGCATAGTTTGATGCTATTCCGATGAAACCGTGAGAAGGGCCTTTCAGATTATGCAGAAAAGGGGCAACGAACGCAAACGAATCATTGAATTGTCCAATAAAAACGCACATAGTATCAAGTTTCACAACATTTGGCATATGATTCAACCCGTTTATCACTTTTCTTTTTCTATCTGTAAGAGAAGAATAAAAATCGGTAGATAAGAAGATTGATTCTGTTTCTCGTTGTGAAGAAACGTCATGCCTGATAGAACATGCATGGGAGTTGAAGTGTATGTCTGAAACCTTGCACGCATATTCTTCTTTTTTTAAAAATTTATTTTATATATATATATATATATATATATATATATATATATATATATATATATATATATATATATATATAAAAATTAAGACAATGGTTGATAATTTACATACGAAAGGGATATAGAAGAAATTTTTTTATAAAATTAACATCAAATGATCTATCCGCGTCCAAAATAACTCAGTTTAACAGAGGTACTGAACTGAATATGAGTACAGTCATTATTAAATCTATTTCAACTTAGCCTGAGTTCAGCCAGCATGATAGAATTACAATTCCAGCTATTAGAAACATCAATGAAGTACCCGTCATAATGCTTTTTGGGTGATAGTGATATTTGATACATGTATTTTTAATGTAATCAATCTTTGTCACTTTTAGAAAGGCTTTTTAGCTTAATTTTCTGATCAGATTTCCCTTTTAGGTTTCCAAGTATTAAATAAAGACACGTTTTATCTGGATGACAAAATCAGTACTTGTTTTGATCAGAAAATATCTGGGTTTGTTTTATTGTTGTTGTTATTTGTACTTGTTTTTTTTTTTTTTTGTCGGGGTATGTTTTGCATTGTTGTTGTTTTTGTGGGGGTTGGGTGGAGTTGTTATTTGTTATTTCACATGTAATACATATTAATATAATTGTCGATTCAGGTGCGAAGAACAAGCTACAAGCGGCCTTGGGTGACCAACACCAATGAAAAACCGCGACAATCCATGCAAGTTTTATCACAAGCACATGTTTTTCACAGGTTCGCTTTGTACACCTTGTCGAGTGTGAAGCCTTGTAGGAATACAACAAACCTATTTTAGAGCTTACAAGAACAGAATCAATTAAATGTGACACGTCTTGCTATCGGACGTAATCAGCCCAAGTACAAACAGCTGTCGAGAGCTCTGGCATATTTGGAAACTCCAATCTATCAAATTGTGGTGAACTGTGATACTGGCTGATTTATGAACTCTCTAACAGAAAACGAGAGAAAGTGACAGTGTCCCCGTCTACATACGCACTTCCCGTGTTACGGCTACGACGCAAGGCGGTGAATGAGTTATTGCCCCACAGCTAAGGTTGTGCTGGTCAAGTCTTCTGCAAAGAAAAATATAGGATGTCTTATAAGTGATTTACTGTGGCAAAAGTGAGTAACTGCAGCCTATGGGCGGAACGAACTTAAACGTTTATAAGTGCCCATAAGTTTACATTAGTCAAGGGTATCAGTAAATACATATACAAACTTACTGACTCGAAAGTTGACTTTCTTGTTGACGGAGTACCTATAATCGGATTTGAGTTTTAAAACACTATCCTGAATAAAAAGTATTGTTTAAACAGACCCATGTTGGTTTGTCAAAGGAAACTTTCATAAAGACTTTGTTTATGCATCATCAGGCCATACCAACGTTTGTTGTCGCCAGATTCTGAGTGTTGATTGCAACTGCACAAGATGCAAGAAAAAGTTATTCCTATTCGATGTTACGGATAAATTGATCTGTGTAAATGTTTTGACTGTAGTTCCTTTCGTATGGCAATGAGCATTGTCAAACTGAAGACTAATGCAAACGGAGTAGAGGCTTCCAAAAACTGTATCCCAATTACGGCCAAAATGACAACAGAAATTGGACATGCCATTAGAAGACAGCGAGACACAGCCGGAGTCAACTACTGGAAGACTTCATCGAAAGGTTGTGCGCCGACTAACATCCACGACAGAAGACCAAGTTATAACAAGCTTAACCATATTAACCTGGACTTCCCGGGAGTTTTCTTGCCGAGTTTGGCTGAAAAAGCGGCCGTTTCGTCCAAGAAAAAAGATTCCGTTTATCTGCCATCAGGATTGAACAGTAGGACACAACAGTTGATGAACACAAATTATGGTAAAACTATTGAGAAGAACAGAAGTCCCGCAGCAAAAAAGGCTTTTGTGACGGACCTTACATGTCTACAATTGGCGGATACATTGTTTTCGTCCACCCATCCGACGATTGCTGGATTTCTAAACTTTCCACCGGGTTTAATGCGTTATATGGAAACCTTCGATGAAAACATGCAACCGCAACCTGAGATTCAATCGGATGCTAATGGACAGACGAACAGAGCCGATGCCGGATATGGCGCGATGCCAGCACCGGCGCTGGCGTCATCCAGGCAGAGAAGCAAGACCATGACGTGTTTCAGATCGGACAATGTGGATTCTCCTGTATTCGATGTGCCTAATTCTGTCTCACCAACTGGACAAAATATGGTCACCCATCCTTGCAATTCTGACACAAGTTCGGATACCAATGCCTCGAACAAACCGAGACCACAAAAATCAATCTTGAAAACGTCATTTATGAAACCAACCTTTAAGGACGATAATGATAAGGAAAGCATTGATTCCAAAACCTACAGAGAAATACTTATGAAATCTACTAGATCACCAAGCAGACGAAATAGCAATTACTCTTACTCATCCCCACCCGGATTACTATCTTTAAATGAAACGTATCCAAGGAAAATTTCGAGGAAACCTGACCGACCCTTGACGGGTCTTAGCATTAAGGAACCTTTTGATAACGGACGGAAGAGTCGTGTTCGATTCAGTGTTTCTCATGATGTTTGGGAGTACGCGCCCTCAGAACCCGTGTGTGTGTGAGATTGTTAAGTTGAAACTGCATCCTTAAAAAGTACCCTTAGGTAATCAGAATATCATTTTAGACAATCCACATGAATTTTCTGTTGGTTCAAGTACAAGTTGTAAAGATAATTCCATGTAATATCTCCGCGATCGACAGGTCGTAAAGATCATTCCAAACAAAATCAATCGACGTGAATCCTCTTATTTTTATAAAAGTAAACTCTAAAAATGGGAGGAATGGTGCGTGCCTTATGTACGTCATTCTCACATAGTATTACCGTCAAGGGTAATGTTTGAATGAATCTTTTAATACGACGACAGTAAACTGTGGAGAAGTTTGATACACATAAAAAATGTTTTGTTTCAACTTTTACAATTATTCTTGTGTGTAATGATAGAACCCTGCGTTGACATATTATGGTACACCAAATCCGCAAATTCCTTTTACGTTACATGCTTCATATGTGACATTTTTGTACCCATACTAGTATTGTTAAAGTATTTTAAATGTTACGTTGATGCAGCTGCATTCTTTTATTTTAGTATCATAATGCATATAATTAAAATGTACGGTTGCCGCAAGCTTCATTGTTCATAACAGTTGATTTAAAATACGGACTTCATTATGATCAATATATTATGTTTAATGAAAAATGAGTTTCTTTGCATTCATTAAATTCTGACCTTTTCTTCTTAAATTCCTAAAATCCCCATAATTATGGCTGTCATAAGAAAATGAATACGATGAGTAAAAAGAAAATTGACAAAGTCAATGAAAATATATCCACAGGGGAGGGGAGATACATATACAATATACTGGGACGTATAGGCGCTAAACTAGTTATCGCTTACTTTCGCATTTGCGAAAAAGTAAACATAACAAATTATATATATATATATATATATATATATATATATATATATATATATATATATATATATATATATATATTCTTTGTAATGCGTGACATGTGTTTTCTTTATGGAAAGATTTATCCCACATTTTTACAATTGTTTGAAGCATATTTTACGTCGATGGCCCGTTTCTTCTTAGACCATTGTAATGAGAAAAGAGAATATATAGATCATGGGCCCATTTCATGAGAACATTGTATTGATAAAAGAAGAGTTCTTAAAGTCCATATGGAAATTTTGACAAATAGCTTGACAGCCAGAATAAATGAACTCAACATTTTCATTATCCATTCATTTCTTAGTCTGGACCTATTGATAGACCCATCTCTCTTGTGATTGAATACTGACTCGTCTCTAGGAGATTCGACTATTCCTCTAATTGAATTGGGGCCAGTGTATTGTATTGTTCACGACATCTGTTATATCTAAATTCTTTCTCTGCGATATTGCTTGCGCCGTTTCTAATAGCAGAGCCTACTTACTCAACGAAACAATTTAACGGCTAAGTAACTTTAATATGATTTAATGCGCGCTTTCGATTTGCTATAAAATTAGGTTGTTCCAAGTTTGTCCTAATTGATCTAACAATGACAGATAAAGGGTGAGATAAAACGTCGGCACGAATTTGTGTATTCAGTTGTTATCAAGCACCTTTTAATGAGATTTATTCGTCTAGAAAAACTTGCGAAATTAAATCAGCACGACTCGTTATCAATTTTTACAGGAGAATTGCTTGGTCACGTACTATTTGAAATAGAAGTACTTAGTGACTAGTGTACAAAAGAAGAGCAATGAAAAATGATAAGATAACTGTCGTGATACTATGTCAAGTTCAGATTTTGGTGTGTGATAGTCAGACAGACATACAGACGGACGGACGCACGAGGTAGACTGATTAAAAAAAACTAATGTTTGAAGTACGAAAACGTGCATAGGCAACAGTGAACATATCAAAAGCAAAAACAAAACAAAATGACCAGGCGACTGACATGATACTCATAATGATGTGTCAGTATGGTGTGTCAGATGACTTTTGGATCTAAAACAAAAGATTTTAAACTTATATCACCTGTCCCGATCATAAGATAACGAAGAAACTTGTATTCGATATATATGCATCTATAGCAAAAGGTTGATGACATTTTATGCGATGAAAATACACATTGTATTTATAGAATTCATTTATCATATGTATTTACCTTTGCTCAGAAAATAAATGCAACAGAACAAAAGAGATACAGAGGGATGGTTCGAGGTTTTAATGATACACATACATACACAAATAACTTGGGTTCACATTTTATATCCATTCTTAATATTTCAATATAAAAATCGAAAAGTTTGAGTTAGTGTATCAATTCACTCGAGTGGAATTTATCTCAGATACACATGAAGATTTATAATTTTGAAAAGTATCACACTTTCTTTAATCAAGAAAGACAATCATGTGTATAACTTCGAATGGTTTGACATGATGTTTCATGTTGTTGTTTTTTGTGGTTTTTCTTATATTTTTTTTCTTTTTTTAACATTATAGTGTTTCAAATCATGAAATAACAAGATACTTCTTATCATAAATGGAAAGAAAGATTAAAGACTGATTTACGACCTGAAATGAAGAAATAGTTTCAACGAGCCTGAACTGTTTCGGCTCTTTGGCTGGTGCTGCCCTAAAATTGGCAAGTCAGTATGATAGACCGATAACTAGCAATCTATCTCCCTATTGGTCAGTCGGTGACGTCAATTGTGCAATAGTGATGCATTCCGATAACGGCTAGTTTTTAAAACTATCCACAGAACTGCAATGATTGGTTGTTAGCTTCACATCAGCGCGGTGCACAGTGGGTAAAGTGTATGAAATTTGTGGGCTATTTTTCAAAAATGGTTGTTGATAATAATCTGTGGTATCACGAACACCGGAAGTGTGACGCGGTTTTCAGCGAATTTCTTTCCCATGACTAATAACAGCTTTTTGTAATTTTCTCTGGGGGTTCAGATAGGATAGATATAACAAATGTAGCATTCTTAAGGCGAGTGTCTGCTTAAAAAGGAGTCATCCAAAGTTCATTGTACAATTGACGTCAATTTGGATCATCCCAGTCAACAAGTATACAGCTGAAGAGAAATAGACATAGGGATTTATGCGCGGTGTGCATTGTGCAAACGTCTCTTGGAGCGCGAGAGAGGATTTGCCCGCTGGTTTAAAGTCTTTCCCCTCATACTCCAGCAACGTTACACACAGTAAACCGTCCATAATTATTATTCTAATATGATCCATTTCTTAGTACATAAATAATAAATCAAATATCTACCAGACTATGTTCAAATTTTTTACCTGTTATCTGATAGATACAAATGTCTGTGATTTTTTTTTATGCAGGACAACTACCGCCAGCTTAGCATAATGGTTTGATATTAACCGTGCGTAGAACAGGCATGTGCAACCTATGGCCAGCGGCCCGCGACATGATGTTATCCGCTTATTTACATCATAGGGTGTGGCGTTAAAAATCGCTTATCCGGCGCGCGCCCTTCATGAAGTTGCACATGCCTGGCATAGACTACCTCGCTGATCAGGTAACATATTCGACATTCTGACAATTTATCAAGAAAAACAAAATCCGTAAACCACACCCAATACATATGTCACCAGAAAAAATATAAAGTGTCCTTTTTAATGAATTTTATTACTAGTTATAATACTACAAGTGAGAACTTTATCATAACGACAAAACTTCGCGACTTTATATACTTGAATATCACGTGGTTTTGTGTTCGTTTACGATTTCTATACAAAATGGAAAAGTTTTCAGAATTATTTATAATATGTATGAAAATAGTGAATCTTGTGTTGCCTTAAACGAGGAGCAACCTGCTTTCTTTGCCTGTAATTTAGGATTTTATGGAAGCCCCGAAGGGTTACACCTCAGATTCTTTTCTAATCTGAATTCTTGACCTACTAACCCGAGCTCCCAAGTTATTAATTCGAGATCTCGTTTCCTAATCCTAGATCTCGATTTACTTAACCGGATTAGTAAATCGAGATTTCGGGTTAGTAAATCGGCATCTCGGATGAGTCAATCGAGATCTCGGATTAGTAGCCTGAGATCTTGGATTATAAAATATGTGAAGTGTGTCCCTTCAGGATTAAGACAGTCGCACTGTGACAAGCTCTTACTTGTACCATTTTCTTTATTTCTCGATGGTTTTGAGGAATACTTAGACTCAAAATATTGTCAAGGAATTGAAATAAGTACACATAATCAAGAATTTATGATATGCATGAAAGTATTGGTACTTTATGTTGATGACACGTCGAACATGCAAATAAGGCAATTCACCTAGTTTATACAAGATTACGAAACTTGAATTTACAATTGATCTCCAGCTTAAATGTTTGATCCTGCCATTTCCCAAAAACTTCTGTATATTGAAGCTAGATGTGGAAATTTGAAAATATAAACGTTTTGGAAAAAGTTCATTGTGAATTTCTTAGAAACATTACAAAGTTGTTTTTTTTAAAGTCACCTGTTTATATAGTTATGCAGGATTGAGCAAATACCCTACTGAGGGTATAGATTGATTCACATGTGATTGGCTATTGGATTTCATTGAAAAATTCAATTCGCAACAAAAATTCAGTAAATTAATATATACAATTTTAGAGAATGATTCTCATGAATATAAAATGGATTGGATATGCACGATCATTGCATGAAAACTGTCGAATAAACGATCTTTGGCATAGAATTAAGATTCACAACCCGAAAGCTAAAACAAATTATATTTTGTAGACTTTAATTGATGATTATATTCAACACTGGTTACCGTCAATACAGTCTTCATCTAAGGGCAAATATATAACGGTTTTCAATTTTCAGATCTATTTGAACATCATCGTGTGGTTTTACCTCCCAAAAGATATATTTCTTTGATAAGAGTTCAGGCTGGAAATCATAGATTACGCGCTGAAACGGGATGATGAAATGGTATAGAAATTTCAGATAGACTAGGAACTTTATGCGATTTGAAAAATTTAGGCGATGAATAACATTATTTTTTATTAATACCCATTTTTCAACTTTGTTTAAGTAAATTTGTGAAAATTATAAATGTAATACTTAATTCTTAAATTTGTGTTATATATCATATATATATATATAGAGAGAGAGAGAGACAGACAGACAGACAGAGACAGACAGAGAGAGAGAGAGAGAGAGAGAGAGAGAGAGAGAGAGAGAGAGAGAGAGATTGCTAATGTGAAACTTTCTCGTTTTCTGCTATGGCCATTACAATTTTATTATTGTATACGCTATCTAATGATTTATGGGAACAAAACTAATCTGTTCTCTTATGTCACTCAGCAAGTAAATGTGTGAAAAGTATAATGGATAAATGTAATTCCTAATTCATAAAGTTACAGTATATCTTTAAAATCTCTCTCTCTCTCTCTCTCTCTCTCTCTCTCTCTGCATATATATATATATATATATATATATATATATATGGAGTATGATGAGAAAGATTGGGAGAGCGTTCATTTTGAAACTTTTAAACTTTCTCATTCTTTATGTTATGGTCATTAGAATTTCAGTATTGTTTACGTTTATTTAGTGAAGTCAGTCATTTATGGGAACAATATCAGTCTGTTCTCTTTTGTCACCCTGCGAAAAGTTCATATTTATTGAAGTTTCTGTTCTTTCCTATTTTCTTCTAATCAGTGAGGCCTTTGTTAGGCGAATAAACATTTATTCGAAAACTAATACGAAAAAAAAAACTTTACTTTTAATCGCGATGTATACATATTGTAAAATGTATTTTCAACAAGAATGCAGTCGTGTGTAACAGACTAAAGCTATGTTTTTTTATGCTAAAAGTCAATCACAGAAGAAATAGCTGAAACATTAACCTATTGATATATACATGCGAACGGTTGTTAATGTAAAGAATGCGTCATTTGTACTATTTTTTCCTAACTTCGTAAGGAATGGACGTGATTTAGGTCGTTTTTTATTAGTGCTATTGTCAAAATGTCGATTAGCAACGTCAGTTTACAATCTTTAAAGATGGGACTTTTATGGGAAGTTGGCGGTAGTCGTCCTGAACAAACTTTGTCCCTGTTTAAATTACATATAAACAGTGGTGCAAGTAAATTTTAACTCTTACCTGTACGGTATCGACCCCTAGACCCCATCTTTCCAGTACGGCCCTACCAGCAATTAACGTCTTAACGGTACGGCGCACCTGACCGTAGCAGGTTATTTGCACCACTGCAAATAAATAAATTGTTCGTCGAAAAACATGTGCAAATAGCAATGTTCCTGGAGTTTTCTATGTATTTTTGTCACCCTGTTGTATGTGACATGCATGTCAAAATGTTATTTATTTTCTAAAGGTAATATTTATTCGTTGAAATGCAAATATCCGTCAAAGGTCAACTTTGGTTAAAGGTTTGTAAGGACAAATACTCTCTCTTGCTAACACTAAAGCACTATTCAATACATTTCATAAGGTAAGACAATCAACTTACAGATTTTTGTTATATATGTATGTATATATATATATATATATATATATATATATATATATATATATATATATATATATATATATATAATCATTAAAGTCAACATTCTTTTAATTATGTTGCGAATCTCTTTCATACCACGTTTATATTAACGAATGGGTAACACTTTTCCAAGAAAGTTACAGATACAGACCAAGGCATGTGCCTTTATCTGATGACAATTTCCAGTTAGCACCTTGTATACAATCTGTCAATGGTAGATGACTCTTTCTTGAAAAATCTGCAGTATTTTCTCACTCTCCTTTTCATCAAAGGAAGCAACATACAGAAAGGCCAATCATTCGGAGGTTTTGTTGTTGTTTTTGTTGTTTATCTTTTTCTTTCTTCATAGACGTGTTTAACTTCATGTAGTAATGAACGTAGGTTTCATATCACTGTGTATCAAAAAAATCTTTACACTGTTTATTATTCTAAGGAAGATGTTCTTTGAGAAGTATTTACTGTATGTCCCAATTGTCATGAGTATCAGGTTTGTCTGTACGTACGTTTGTAATGTACTTGAGTACTTGCGTACGTCCTGAAATTTGTACTTGTAAACTACTCCTCGTCCTTCTATGGACTGCGTTGAAACATCGCTGATATTATTGACAGTGATTAACATGTGCATATTGTTCTGTCCTCTTGCTCTGATGCGTTTTTTCCCCGAGTTATGATTCCTTTTTGGTTAAATTTTGTACTGTAAATGATAATTCCTTGGTGTGCAACTAATCCCACATCTTTTCGATTCATTGCCCTTATACTTGGCAAACCTTACTGACACGAGACCAATATGCGCATTTCGTTCTTTCGTCATGTTCTGATGCGTTGTTATTGAGTTATACCCCTTTTTCAGTCCAATGTCTGTCTATACGTTAGATGATCATTCTTTAGTTGACAACAAGTCGCACAGCCTTTGATGAATCAACGTATCGCCGTATGTCACTCGAACCCTAACACGTGCCGATATTTATTGACCGCCGACTAATGCTGTCGCTGGCAAATGTGTAGGCATCCCGTGATTAACAGGCAGGTTGGAAGCTTGACGGACTTTTAGGCCTAATATCCGATGATTGCCACTACATATCGTATGCAAATTCAAATAGTCGTAACTTAAACATTTTCAACCATTTTTCATGAAATTTTCGGTATGCACCAAATAAAGTGACACTTTCTCACATGGAGTATGTGTCAACATAAAATACTTTGATTTTATATTAAGTGCTATACTAATGAGTAGTAGTAAAAGGACAATTTCAGACCACCATACATGACATTCTGCTTAGTCAAGAAGCAGCAACGTTTTTACTAGCCCCCTTAGTCTTTTTTTTTTTTGGGGGGGGGTTCTAGGC
This sequence comes from Margaritifera margaritifera, assembly GCA_029931535.1. Taxonomy (NCBI): domain Eukaryota; kingdom Metazoa; phylum Mollusca; class Bivalvia; order Unionida; family Margaritiferidae; genus Margaritifera; species Margaritifera margaritifera. The sequence continues at coordinate 112,096 of JAQPZY010001583.1, read as the reverse complement.
AGGCCTTGGCGGTCATGGTAGCATAGTGTCAGGTGAGTGTACGGGGTTTGAGACCACCCTACATAACATTTTGCTATGTCACGGAGCAGCAACGTTTTTGTTAGACCCTGGGCGTCGTGGAAGGGTGGGTCTAGGCAGACCTCTGGCGGTCATGGTAGCATAGCAGTAGATATGTGATTATCAACAATACACCAATTAGAGACGCTGTGTGTCTACTGGATACCATCTTCTGTGGCCGTGGTCCAACGAGGAGCAAACACGTGTACATGGATGCCTTGGAGGCAAATAGAACCCAGTGGACGAATATGCTTCACCACCTATTGCGCGGTACATGCCCAGTGATATAGAGACGGGATAAGGCTACTGACCTGCTGGAAATGCGGGGCAGGCACTATCGCCACTCACCGCATATGCAACCACTGTGGAGATGGTCATCACGCCAACAAGCTGAGACGTATAGAACTAAAGGACAGATGTCAATTTTGGAAGATCCTTAGCGAGCTGCATAGTAAAGCTCATCCTAGCTCCAGGTCACGCAAAGCGACAAATGTCTCTATTAAAGCAGCGCTGGAACAAGGGCATATTCCTGCCTTACCAGTGACGATCGTAATCTCACATTCAGAGAAAGGCTAGGTAACATAGCATACATAGCATTACACTAGGTTCGCGAGTAAGGGCTGACCTCAGTCAGCAACAACCAGCGACAATTTTCCAATTAAAGAAAATCTGTGTATCATAAACTTGATAGTCCACGTACACGCTAGCGATCAAAATGCCTAGCATTGAGCGAATGAACGCCCTGCTCAGGGAGGGGCAGATCACTGAGAGCGAATACGATGATATGCTGGAGGCAGTACTGACCGCCCGAGCACGGCAGCCAACCCCCGCTGCTACCGGGCGACCCAGGCTATACCCTAGGTGGCAAAAGCCCACACCAGCTTCAAGGCAGCCATCTACACCGGCTCCGAGGTAGCCATCCATACTGGTTCCGAGGCAGAACCCCGTACCGGCCCTGAGACCATCAAAAGCGACCACGCGACGATCCAGACGGAAAGCCTGCATAACATATATAACCTCCAGGAAGCTTCCATGTGAGTTCTGCTACATCATCAAGTTATTTGACGGTAAAACCAACTTCCCGTGATATACACAGGAAAAGACACAATAGTCGAACTGATTAAAAGCTTGGAGAAAGAGATGGTATCTACGGGTGGAATCAGCCCACCCTCGCCCTTTTGTGATGAAGCCCACCAACACCACTGTGTTTGACGCGGCTAAGGTCTGTCACATCTGCCGAAAGAGACTAGATTATGACAGGGTAAGAGACCACTGTCACATCACAGGCCGATACTGCGGAGCCACAAATAATAGCTGTAAACACAGCTACGACTAAGCCCAGAAAAAAAGAAAGTCACCATGATCTTCCACAACCTGACAAAATACGACGGCCATCTGCTGATGGCAGATCTGGGAACAGCATCAACGGCAGACATCAACGCCATCCCCACCAACATGGAAAAGTATATTACCTTCTCCGTAGGCCAGCTCCAGTTTATAGACAGGAATCAGTTGTTACCTGCAGCCTATCCAAGCTGGCTGATGACCTCCGCCAGGATGGCTTCTGCATCACCCGTTGACATCACCCAGTATGCCACCAAGGCCGAGCTGGCGGTAGTCTACAGCAACCGCGTCGGCGCCTCCGACCCGAATAACCTGGTTGTATTCGCCGATAACGTTGGAAACCTAAAAGCCTTTGGCGTGGACTTTTCCTTGCTGATGTCCCACCCGGCTAGCGTTGAGACCACAGGTAACCTCGTCGTCTTCCAGTCCAATGGCATGCTGTGCAATATTGTCTGGCCATTTGATAGGATGCATACAGAGGAAGCTGCGGACCCTCCGCAACGTGGCCGACCCCACTCGAGCTGAAAATGTCGCCACAAGGCTATATATTGATCGCCAAGAGGCGGACGCAAACAATACGCCGAAGGAAAAGACGAGGAGGTAAAAAGTACGTCGACGACCAGGATTCAGCTGCAGCAAAGTACGCTGACGACACGGACATGGCTCGAAAACAACACCTCGACGCCACGATCGCGCGGTTGGGAGAAATGGCGGCGATAAGGTATGTTGACGAGCAAGTCGCGAAGTGGTGAAGACTGGTTACACCACATGACCAGCGACTTAAACATGTCGGCAAAAAGAATCATAGGTTTAGCCGTCGCTACAAGGGACCATGATGCGGTGAGAAAACATACGTCGACGCCGCGGTTGCAACTTTTGAATAATGCATAAACCGCCGGGCTCCGCCAAGTAGTGGCTGGTTCCCTAGATATGGGTAAAATTAAAATTACGTGCATTGCAGACCCAATAGCACCTTAAGATACGGCGACTAAATCATGCGTTGACCATTCCACTAATAACCAGGGCAGCGAGGGTGCACCCATGCAGGGTCCTCTAAATATGAACACAAACAAAATCGTTGGTTTAGCAAATCCTACTGAGATTAAAGACGCGGCGAACAAAGACTATGTGATGTTCAAGACCGCGAACTGGCTCTGTCTAGGGTAGCCAAAGCTGACGACATTATGTGGGGGCCCTTAAACATGAACGAGAACAGAATTGTGGGTTTAGGGGAGCCTGTCGGTCCAAAAGACGCTCCTACTAAGGCATACGTTGACAGAGTTGGTATCTCAACCTCGTTGAGTGATATAACCGCTCCAATAAATATGAACGCAAATGGAGTAGTGGGTCAAGGCGAAGAGGCAGAACCTGCACTATATCGTTTTACAGTTTCGGGAAACGCTGTAGGAAGTACTGAAGGTAATCAATTTGATGTTCACCTTTCATCATGTACAGAGGACTTTGACCCCAATAACCTAATGGGTCATTCTTCTAGTACAAAGGTTAGAGCGGTTGGAAACCAATTTATTTATATGTCAGCCCTCATTATCCCGATTTCAGGCTACGTATATTTTATCATTATGGTGCAGACTGTAACAAGGAGTGACGTACTCGTTAATATTAGAATGCTTATCGAAGCGATCGCCTGAACGATTTAAACGAGTCCTATAGATCTCATCATGATGTATCCTTTTCTTCCGGTGCAACCCCTGAAGATAACTCCCATAACTACCGCCTGAAGAAGATCGGCGATATCGAGGCCCAACTCAAGGGCGAGATCGAGCAACGACGCTCTCTCTGCAAAAATATGGGCGGGCTATCAACACTGTCGACGGCATGATGGCGGCATCTAGCACCGTAACCATATGCGTGGGAATAGTAGGTGTATGGGTGCTCACAACTCTGGCGGCTGGCCTTCTCGCTATACCGCTGGAAGGCGTATCACTCGTGTACGGGTTCTTCTCGCTGGCTGGACAGTTTACTGTCCGACGTATCCGGGTCGAGGCTCAAAAGCACGATCAGATTCGGGTCCTGTCTGAGAGCTTGCTCAACTCCATAGCACAATTAGTCTCGCGAGCCCTCAGCGATGCCTGCCTGTCTGAGGACGGATTCACGTTCATTTTGGGCGAGATGAACAATTATACGACCCTTAAGGAGGACGTACGGGCGGCTGCTACAACGACCCATATCGTGGTAGCCATCAGCGATGCCCAGAAAAAGGCGGTCTTTGCTCAGGGTCATCAAAAGGTTAGGCGAGGGTGCAGCCTAAGCTGCGTCATCTATTCCTCTAGCTTACTTGACGTCCAGGAAGTAGTGGACTCATTACGTTAATGTAAATTGTATAACGGTTAGTAGTTTAGTTTATAATGGAAGTAAATAATGTATTATTAATCAAGACATTCGGTAAAGATAAAAAAAACGTGAAACATAATTTACTTAATTACCTATCATACATATTCGATTTGTGTGTGTGTGTGTGTGTGTGTGTGTGTGTTCTTGACGCCACTTGTCGCCCACCTAAAACTGATCCCGAGTCCCACATTTATGTCCGCTTTTTACGACACTGTATCAAACTAAATCACCATGCTATGAAAATTATCAAGAAATCAAACACCGTATAAGCTTTTGATATAGACACAGTGACCGTGAAAAATACTTAAAATAGTGGCGTAAAGTAAAAAATACCCCATTTCATGAAATATATTGTATGCATCGATATCATCGAGAAGCGCTCTTATTTAACTGGATATTTGAAATAAAAATCAACATGTTTTATGCATGCATGTAGCATATGTGTTTTTTAAATGAACAAATAAAGCCAGAATATAATATTAATCTCCCAGCAGTGAGCGCCTTGTTTGGGAATTTTCGAGATTTTGCGAGATAACGCGAGATCATTATTTTCAAGTATTGCGAAACTGGCTTATTCCGAGCGCTCCTCCGGACTATGATCCTTAAATGGGGGTGGGCATCCCACTGGTAAGGTTGATGGTTCTTCTGAGCTGAACAGTTTCGTACGGGTCCTCGAGCATATCAACGTGCTCCACAAATTCTTCTTCAGGGTGCCAAAGAAAAGTTCGCGCAAGAAGACTATGGAAGTGTGAGGGATTGAATATCCCCATCGCGTAAGGTTAGGGCCCTCAGTCCAGTCGTATCTGGTGAGATCCGTCATTCCCAGGCGAGTCAGATAAATATTGACAGCAACCGAAAACAAAGTCTCGGCAGGATGGATGTAGTCATCAATCTCCTCGTCGGAATAGTAGTAGGATTCCTCACATTCAAAGGTGATGCCTTCGTCGCTAGAGGACTCCTCCCACACGCTGTCTTCCCGCTTAAGCTTCAGGTTGTCCATCACGGTATCCCATAGACCCCTCGCGTCTCCAATTGGCGGCTCTCTACAGATATTTTGTACTTCTGAGAGAGTGACAGGTGTAAGGTGAAGTTGTTTGAATTTGCAACATACACAATGAAGAGAATGTTAGCATACCTCTATGCTATTTTCATGTACTGTGGCTGAAATTTATTTGCATATTGTACTTGTGGAAATTGTAAATGATCTAAGCATACAGCTGACAAAAATGGGCGCTGTCATGTGCTCGAAAAATCAGCCTGCATTAGTCAAAAATGCACTATTTTTACAAGTTATTAAAATAGGGAAAACGAATTTTGCCAGAGTATGCAATACCAGCTTCTTAAAGTACAATGAATGAGTCACAAAATATATAAAAAGTAAACAACTTTATCTGCACTTTTGTTTACAATTTACCTATGAAGTCCAGGAAGTGAAAATGACCAAGCGGAGCTAGCCGTTTGATAGCTGCACATCTGAAGTAAGACTAAGCTGTATACTAAATAACCCAAATTGCACCCATCAATCATACACGAAAATAAAGGGAATCAAACGTTCTTTTAATAATACCTAAGATATACAAGGTCTTTTTTAAATAGCCAGGATAACCAATGAGGAAAACATGGGAAATTCTTTATCTTTAATAATCTAACCCTATGCAAAATACGAAACTGTAGAGCGCCACCATTGGTGTATTGGTGATAGTCGCTCACCATGACTGCCAAGGCCTGCCTAGACCCACCCCCTCCCACGACACCCAGGGTCTAACAAAAACGTTGCTGTGAGGTATGGTGGTCTCAAATCCCGTACACCCACCTGATAATATGCTGCCAGGACCGCCCTCTATCCACCTTCACACCCCCACACCCCCGGTTCACGGGGTCTAGTAAAACGTTGCTGCTTCGTGACTTAGCAAACTGACATATATGGTGGTCTCAAATTGCCCTTTTACTACTACTCGTGGTTATCTGGCGATAATTGATGACATGAGGTCAACATAAACATATCCTTCTATGCCAGGTTTTATTTTTCTTCTCAGAGTTATGCCCCTTGTTGGCGTTAAGGTACATACAATATATTGTACTTATTGTGTGCGTTGTTACAATTAGCCCCTAAGCTTCAAATGCATTGCCTTGAAATTTGGTAGATATTATTAACGCTAGATCAAGGCGTGCAGATGATGCATCACTACAGAGTTATGCCCCTTTTAAGTGTTAAACGTATATAGTATATGTGCGAATTCTTGTGTGTGCAACTAGTCATACAACTTTTGATGAACTGCCTTGAAACTTGGTGGACATTATTGGCGTGAAGCTTATATGCGCATATCACTCAGTTGTCAGCATTTTTCCTGAGTTATGTCTCTTTTGTGATGTTAAATATATACCACTTATTCAAGAAAGGAGGCGGTGACATCTGTGTTTCTATGTTCTATGGACGCATTTCTCGTTTCATAATATCAAATACTGGTAACTAATGCTGAAGCAAAATGCAGTTATACAACGAGATTTGCAAGGTATACAAATTGCCTAAGGTGAGAGAGAACACTCATTTTTTTGTGAATATAAAAAGACAAAAGAATTTATATAGAAAGGTCGCAGACCATACAGCCAGTCGGGAGTCGTTCTTTTTTTTAAAATTATTTTCGAGTTTGGATTATTGGGTTTTTTTAATGGGTGAAAGAAGAAGAAGAAAGGGAAAGAATCGTATTTGTCTGTGAGATTCTGTAATAACACAGATGACACAAGTATATTGTATTTCACCCTCTTTGGAATTTTTGTCATAGTCTCAGTACCTTTCGGTACGTAATTCTTAGTAACTGTAATTGTTTTCAATAAAATTACAAATTCATGCATTGCAATTAACTGTATCTTGGTCTAACTTGATTTTTAATGATGGTTACCAAATATAAAAGGCGACTTAATTTTGAAATCTTTGTTTTTAATTCAGCCGATTTCACTTTGAAATGTCAGAGACAGTTGTGATTGGAGAGCGCATTACTTGGTTTGATATATATTCGAGCAGGTTTCTTTTGATTTTTGGCCGCATATGGCAGACTTGTGTTATGCTCTTAAGGGAATGCATCTTTTAGCTTTGAACTTTTTAACATTGACTAACACGGTAAGAATGATGACAAGCACACATATGAGGAAACAAAAAAATAATTCAAAGAACAATTAGATTGATACATGCGATTGTTAAAGCTCACATTTCAAAACTTAGATACAGAAGTCGTGGCTAAAATGTGAAACAGCTTAGAAAGTAATTAAACCAGTTATCAAAATTATTCTTTTACAATTTTTCGAAGAAAAACGGGGTGCATCGTATTTGCCGTTTCGTCTGACCGTAACACTTTCGTTTCCGCTCTGTAACTTTAAAGCAGTTTGTGATTAAGTAATGAAATCTGGTATACATGTGCATCATCATTTAAATGTGTGTTGCGGATCACATCGCGGGCGGGGGGGGGGGGGGGGCTATTTTCAATGTCAAGGTCACGGCTTATTAGTTTAAGTTTGTCAACACCATTTCCCTTCCATTCTGTAACTTTAAAAAGATTAATGGGTGAAACCTTATATACTTGTACATCATCACTAGAAAGCAGCTCACGTACCACATTGGGGACCCAATCTTCATGGTCAAGGCCAGAGCTCAATAATTTACGTTTTCATCACGCTTTCCCTTCCGCTCCATAAATTTTAAACCGTTTTAGAAAAATGAAAGAAAATTGGTTCACTTGTATATCATCAATAGAATGTATGTTGTGTACCACAGTGTGGGTCCTATCTTCAAGGTCAATGTCATCGCTTGTTACGTTGCTTTGTTCATGACATATTTTTTTTTAATGCGAATTCATGAAAAATGAGGAAATCTCTGCACAGGCAGCCACGAGTGATAAAGGAGCGTAGCGGATTGTCGCCCGTGACTTGCTACGATGGTTAATACCAGGAAAATGACGCTCGGCATGCATCAATTCAAGGGAAATAACTGCAATGACTTTATCTCTTTTTACTGCGAGTAATTTCCCTTGGTTTGGTGGTTCGCTGTATATTGTCATATTTACATGCTAGGATGTTTCGAACAATGACTTTTCTCTAGTCATTACAATTGTTGATATTTATTATATATTTACTTATGAGATATTGAAATATATGTGTGACGATGTCACTTTTGGAACTACTTTCTTTTCCCATTTAGGAAATATATCTGCCCTTAAGTATGTTATTAAAATCAATATTTCAATATTTAGGTCAATTTAATTTTTCTTCTTCTTCTTCTTCTTCTCTCTCTCTCTCTCACTCTCTCTCTCTCTCTCTCTCTCTCTCTCTCTCCATCTGGATGAACAGATCTTAAAATGTGTCAAGACTGTAGACCCTCTAGCACACATTTATTGAATCAATAAGGAGGCGCCATAAATGAAATGCCTAAAATGAACTCCAAGCAACAAAAAATAGACTTCAAGTACTAACGTTTTTAAATTATTTTTTCACACGAATCCTGCAAATTATTAGTGACTGAACTTACATGAACATGCTATTGGACATTCTGTCACCCATACAGCGTGCCTTTTGAACACTACGACAAAGGAAAAACTCTTCTTTAAATAAGGTAATAAAATTGTTTAAGTAGCAGTTCTAGCTCAACACAGTCATAATCATGTTTGAAAACGAAAGAGAAATCGGGCATTGATGAGTGTTGATTGCAAACCGAAATTTGGTGACAATCGAAATTTGTTTGCAGCATCTGTTGCCAAACTAGACTGCAAGGTTGCCAAGGCCAAAAATTCACGTTTGAATGCAGAAATGAACAACATAAAGAACCAAAATCCATACAAGTAAACTCACAATCATTAAAATCTTTTGTTTAAAGAAGTTACGCTCTAAAATCTGTCGGATGTGACCGCTCAGAGATATTTCTACAGTATCTCAACTCCAACAATGTTTATTGTATTAATCCGCGCAAGAAACGAGTAAACGAAAATAAAAATCACTTCATTTTCGTTTGAAAACAGTCATTAATTTGACAAAATACACAATTTTAAGCATTATTTGTACAAGATAAATTTGTAAAAGGTCGCTGTCCTAAAATTATTGTAAATTTCAGAACTTCTTTTTATCATGTAGTAATGCAGCCGTTATTCGAATTGGCACATAATGGAGAAAAGATCCGTGCAAGTCGACGGTTTTTGCCTTAAAAATATATAATAAATAGATATAAAGAAATATTTTACTCTTCGCCACTCTTGACAATAGAATGTTTTCCACTTCAAGAGTGAAATATGTCCGTATATCTACTCAAAAAACGTAGATATCCTCTATTTACTTAATTTTTTTTAAATAGCCGTATATTGTGATAATCCTTGTGACATGATTCTGTTTTGAGGTGATTGGGGTAATTATCCTGCTCTTTAAGTTCAATATTTCATGTGATATCACTACTTATATGTTCATACTGGTTTTGAGACATTTTATAGCGATATTAACAAGTGTATTCCAGTAACTCGGTCATCTCTTTCAAAACACATTTTTTAGTATTCTTTTTTATGAGACGCAATCATGTCTTGGGACAGATTGATTGATTGGATTGCATATCAGCACATGAAAAACTATTTAATTCCGCTTCAATAAGAGTAAAGTGCATTGCCCAGAGACACACAACGGCAGCCGACCCGGGTTGGTCTCAGATCTGGACCGGGTTCGAGCTAAAAAATCCACTGGCTGCGAGCCCGCACGTTAACTACTGAGCCACTGTGTTTCCAAATTAGAACTTCAATGTTCTTCTTCACTGGCAACAACCACTTGTTACAACAACGACATCAATAATAATAATAATAATAATAATAATAATAATAATAATAATAATAATAATTATTATTATTATTATTATTATTATATTAAAGGTTGCCAGCGATGATGTCTTATAAACTTGATCAATGCGAAAATATATATGTATTCAGAATAAACCAGCTTCTTTACATTTTAGTTGTCCACAAATTTCGAAGAAAAAACTGGGTAATGAGTAATACTTTCCGTCCGTGCATGTGGGGGTACAAAGATTTGTATGTGCAAAAGGGAGTGGAGGTTTAGGCGTGAGTTGGTGAGGAGATGTGACTCGGTAACTTAGAAATATGGACATGCTGCTTAGCGGAAGATATCGAGTTCAATGTAATGTATTTACACTTGAACACCCAACAAATGGAAGCGCATCAACAAAAATAAAGACGAATAAGAAGAAACGAAGAAGACGGGGATGAGTATGATGATAATCATCATATGGTAATGATGAATTTTTTCTCTGTGATCATCATCTCATTTTCTCCCCGATTGAACACTGTTGAAGCTGGCATGGCCCGACTATTAGTTTTGGAAACAAGCTTATTCCTACAATAACGTCTTATTGGCAATGTACCTCCAAAATAGTAGTGATGGTGGTGACAGGCTACGGAAGCACCGAAGATCAAACACTGGAAGGATGGAGCGCAACAGAAATTTAGACAATGAGAGATGGAATAACAAAAAGTCTATTTTTTTTAAAGAAAAACAACAAATGATTCGTGTAAAACTAGGTCTTAACCATCTTAAGAGCTTTTGACTCTCGATGAGTCTTTATTGAAGGCAATTACAAAACAGACAAAACAGAAACAAACAAGACGAACAATAAACGCAAAAGAAAGCGTTTGTTTCTTGTTTACATTTATTTTAATCAAACCCTGACGCTATCCAGTCCATTTGAAAGTACTGTTATTTGTCATATGATTTGCATTATCTCTCTCTCTCTCTCTCTTTCTCTCTTTCTCTCTCTCTCTCTCTCTCTTCACAGACATGCAGGATCTGGCTTTCGAATCTCCGTAGAGTACGAATTAAAATTCTTTAACCTGTGTGATAATATTATTTATTCGTATTTAAAAATTCTGTTAATGTTATCAAGCATTCTCTGTAGAATCCAGGGATAGCACTTTCCGCTCTGTTTGGTGTATATTTGTAATTCTCTGTAATAACTTCTATATACCTTGATTGCTGTAGTAGGACATTAGATGGACTGTGTACTTAGATGAGAATAAATTACTGGGTCGACATGCGGGTATGTCTGTTACGCCTGAATGTCTATACCACCGACTTTGTAGCATCATTTTTTGGTGATGTGTGCATGGTCGAGATCGGATAGGGGTTGGTGATTACAGGCAAGGCGATGGGTGCCGTAACCAGAGGATCCAGGTTCGAATCTCCTTAGAGTACGAATTAAAATTTTCTAACCTGTATGATAATATTATTTATTCGTATTTTAAAATTCTGTTAATGTTATCAAGCATTCTCCTGTAGAATCCAGGAAAAGCACTTTCCGCTCTGTTTGGTGTATCATACATACATACATATAGCTTACTCTCAGTTTGGTGTATTATACATACACACATATAGCTTACTCTCAGTTTGGTGTATTATACATACATACACATAGCTTACTCTCAGTTTGGTGTATTATACATACATACACATAGCTTACTCTCAGTTTGGTGTATTATACATACATACAGCTTACTCTCAGTTTGGTGTATTATACATACACACATATAGCTTACTCTCAGTTTGGTGTATTATACATACATACATATAGCTTACTCTCAGTTTGGTGTATTATACATACATACACATAGCTTACTCTCAGTTTGGTGTATTATACATACATACACATAGCTTACTCTCAGTTTGGTGTATTATACATACATACATATTGCTTACTCTCAGTTTGGTGTATTATACATACATACATATAGCTTACTCTCAGTTTGGTGTATTATACATACATATAGCTTACTCTCAGTTTGGTGTATTATACATACATATAGCTTACTCTCAGTTTGGTGTATTATACATACATACATATTGCTTACTCTCAGTTTGGTGTATTATACATACATACATATAGCTTACTCTCAGTTTGGTGTATTATACATACATACATATAGCTTACTCTCAGTTTGGTGTATTATACATACACACATATAGCTTACTCTCAGTTTGGTGTATTATACATACATACATATAGCTTACTCTCAGTTTGGTGTATTATACATACATACATATAGCTTACTCTCAGTTTGGTGTATTATACATACATACAAATAGCTTACTCTCAGTTTGGTGTATTATACATACACACATATAGCTTACTCTCAGTTTGGTGTATTATACATACATACAAATAGCTTACTCTCAGTTTGGTGTATTATACATACATACATATAGCTTACTCTCAGTTTCATCATTAATTGTATTTACATTTTGAGCAGCTGATTCGTCTTCATACATAAACATATAATGGTTTGATACCAAAGGTAGGTTTTTGATTTAACAGTAAATAGAAATGTGGTTCTAAAAGGAACTCAGAGAGTAACCTGAAATTTATCCCTTTAAACGTCATTAAAACAAACGGTTTAAGACATGTCGTTTAAATATCGGAATCGGCCTGTACCACTGTGTATATTTACTTAATTATAAGTTCATATGAAAAAACGTTCATGCCATACAGAATTAAACGAAAAATAGGTTTATTATACTTTTGTACGTTTTAACGCTTGCGAAATTGTTATTCCAACTACCGGAAAATACTAAATCGTGGCAATAGCATAATATACATGTAAATGTATAACTTTGATGTGAAAAATCGTGGCAATAGTATAATATACATGTAAATGTATAACTTTGATGTGAAAAATCGTGGCAATAGCATAATATACATGTAAATGTATAACTTTGATGTGAAAAATCGTGGCAATAGCATAATATACATGTAAATGTATAACTTTGATGTGAAAAATTTTCATAACCACAACACTGCGCTGTCTGCCAAGATTGGATCGGCTGCCCCCATATATCTTTGAGAAAGGCAAGTAGCTCCAACTTCTCCAGTATGATGTAGATAATAACGTGTTTAAAGTTAAAAACCAGCCAACCAACCAACCAACATACCAAGATGGGGATCAGTTTCTACCACTGTAAACAATAAGAAAATTGCAATATTTTCACATTGATAAGATGGACGTCTGAGACGACAACTTTGAAATATGACTCAAAACTCGTGATTCTAAGAGTAGATCATATCTATTATTAACCAGCTGAAAATAAGTCGGGTTATCGAATTATGAATTTCGGGGCGCCACGAAAGAACATTGCCCCAGGGCGCCCGGTAGGGGCGCCATTAAAGAACATTGCCCCCGGGTTGCCTCAAACCCTAGCGCCGCCAGTGACTGTGATTGATGTAAACAATTGCGTAATGATAACATTGACGTAGCACAGATATTTCAATACATCTTTAAAACTATTCGTTTTGTTATTTATCTCAAATATGGACATCTTGAGGGTTGAAGAAAACATTTAAACGAGTACAATGTAGTTGAGGTGTCAATGTTTTTGTTGTTGTTGTGGGGGAAGTCACGACTTGCTGAAGATCAATCCGATATAACGGAAACAGGCCCTCGTCAGAAATGATCTCTTTGTTAGGCATACAAACAATACCAACGTGCTTGAGGGCACGGAGTACAATTATATTATTCACGATGACGTGACTATTTGTAGATGGTTACTGATCAGTTTGCTGATGAATTTCTTAAAGAACTCTGAAGGTGGCTGCCGTAATCTACCGACCAACGTACCTACACACAAACTTATAGGCCTATCAACACACCTATAAACTCACCTACAAATTTACTCTACATACATACATACATACATACATACATACATACATACATACATACATACATACATACATACATACATACATACATACATACATACATACATACTCGCTCACTCACTCAACACTCATTCAATCGAACTTTCCAAATTATTCTGCATAACGTTTGGTAAGTGCTCGAACATAGATTGATGATACAAATTTTAAAATCAACAGCTGCATATAAATATATGCATACTCCGAACAGTCATCTTAACGTGTAATAAAAAAAAGTTATTATTTCCTTCGCTTTATGTTTCTAACTAATTTTACATGCGACCACGCAGGTCTATAAAAACTAAGAGTTTCGCCTCAGCCCTCTAACTCACTCGTGAATCGGTGATTTCATCTATCAGGTCAAAATTGTGTATTACGTGGCCTCAAGTGTCGCAAAGATACTTGTTTCAAAATTGTTTCATCCTACCGGATGTAGTTTGTTATGAAAACGTTTTTACTCATGTTTCGTCTTTATGTGCAACGTTCGTACGATGAAATTTCTCTCCAATCGAACTGCAAAATCCAATCAGTATTATCTAAATAATATTTGAATCTCGAATAGATAAAATTTTGAGAAAGAAAAAAAGTTGGAGCTGTGAGAACAATATATCTTCTAAAACTAAAGCGTGAATTCCATTCTGTTAAACAGCGAACTGTTATGGAGGCAGGCACACACACACACACACACAGATATATATATATATATATATATATATATATATATATATATATATATATATATATATATATAAAATTGTTGTGATTGATTTTAGGTGAAACTTCAGTTTGCCGCCATTCTTTCTTGTTCAGATTTCAGGCTTTCGGGTTTGTTTTTTAACAATAGGTCCAGTTTTGGCGAGACATGTGGAAAGAGTATAATAGTAATCAATCAGTAATTGATCACTTAGAAGCAATTGATGATTGATCATAACATTGTATCCGATTTCCAACACCACTGGTCATATGGAAATTGTTATAGGTTAGAGATTGATGCGAAAATGCTACATGGGCATTCACAAGGTCATAAATATGGGGCATTTGAGGTAGCATTAGTTTCAATTCGCATTTTTGTCCATCTACAAAAGCTCGCACTATTCTGAAGATGCAATTTCATTTCAGTATTTGCAGTACCTCGTTAATGTTTCTCAAGCGGTGACTAAATGCTATTGTCCGTCATCGAAATGACCAGGTCTAACTTCAAAAATAGTTTTCTACCTTTCAGAAATGAACACTGAAATTAATCAACAGGTTTTTTACTTGTTCAGTATTCTTAAATTAATTTCCAACAGAAGGATATCGAAACAAAATTTAAACGTCTGAACAAAACTGCAGACATATTCTATAAAAATGCACATTTTCGAATCGATCGGAGGAAAGCAAACTGCAAAATTACTGATAAATGGCGCTGCTTCTAAAGTGCATGACAATTTCCATTGTTAAGAATGAGTTTTATATCGTATGAAAGAACCGTAATATTTACAAAGTATACTAATTTCCTTTCTCATGAAATTATACAATAGTTTTCATTTTCGAATCAAAGAAAGCAAAGTGTCAAATCACCGATCGATGGCACTTCTTCTAAAATACATAACCAAATATGTTCTGTGTCGGAATGATATTTATATTGTAGGGAAGAAGTGTAATGTAAGAAATTGCCAAATTGCATAATATTTTCCTTTATTTTGAAATGGTTGTTGTCTAAAAAATACATTTGTCGTAAGAGTCAAATCATGTACCCGTGATGAAAAGTGTATAGCGATGTTTTAAAGGAAAACCTTTGTTTAATAATGAATACTGAAAATAATTTCATACATAGCAATTGATTGCAAATAATAACAAGTTGTCCATCAAAGGGACTGACGCACCACTGGGATAAAAGATTTCCATGAATTCAAGATAAGACCATTTCTTCTTTTTAACTGTTGAGTGTTGAAACTATCTCTGATATTCTTCAGCGATAACACGATTTTTAAATTAGCTGTTGTTGTGTACATACTGGACATCAGATTGGCACCATTTTCATTTAGGACAAAGTAGACATCATTAGAAGACGTTTGATGAAAACCACATGTCATAATGATCAACCATTCAGGGAGAGTAGTGACAACAAGATTTTCAAGACAGCTGTCGTGGCAGCCATATTGGATGCACGTCTAGGACCAACTAGATAACAGAAGAAGTCTATTAGTGAAAACCCCATGTTGATATAGCCATTCATTTAGAAGGAGTAGACATAATATTTGCAAGATAGCCACCATGGTGGCCATATTGAGGGTTAGTCATTTTCATTTAGGACCAACTAGGCACCATACGAACTCATCTCATGAAAACCCCATGTCAAAATAATTTTCTATTTAAGATGAGTTGCGAAAACACGATTTTCAAGATGGCCACATATTTGACGTCAGATAAGCACTATTTTAATTTAGGATCAACAAGACATTATAAGAAGTCTTTTAGTGAAAACCCCATGCCGATGTGACCATTCATTCTGGAGAAGTAGTGATAAAAGAATTTCAAGCTGCCCACTGTGGCAGCCATATTAGTCATCAGATCGGCTCCATTTTCAATTTGGACTGACTAGACATCATAAGAAGTCTTCTGGTGAAAACACGATGTCAACATGACTTTCCATTCAGGAGTAGTAGTGATAGCAAGATTTTCAAGATGGTTGCTGTGGCGACCATATTGGATATCAGATCGGCACCATTTTCTTTAGGACCAACTAGACATCATCAGAAGTCTTTAAGTGAAAACCTCAATTGATATGGCCATCTGTGCAGGAGTAGTAGCGATAACAATATTTTCAAGATGGCCACTGTGTGGCGGCCATATTGTATATCGGCACCGTGTTTATATAAAACCAACTGGACGTCATAAGAAGATAAGAAATCTTTTGGTGAAAACTACACGTCAATATGACTTTCTGTTCAGGAGGAGTTGAGATAACAAATTTTTCAAAATGACTGCCATATTGGACATCAGATCAGCACCATTTTGTGGGGGCCAAGTAGACGTCATAAGAAGTCTTTCAGTGAAAACCCCATGTTGATATGACCATTCGTTCAAGAGGAATAGCGATAACAAGATTTTAAATATGGCCGCTGTGGCGGCTATTTTGGATGTCCGAGAGGCACCATTTTCATTTAGTACCAACTAGGTCATGGGATGAATGTATGTGTAAAGTTTCATGGCAATTCTCCAAGTGGCTTAGGAGGAATAGCGATAACAAACTTGTGCTAACGGACGGACGGACGATGGACGAAAGACCATCCCATAAGCTCTTCAGGTCTATGACCAGTAGAGCTAAAAATTAATTGTATCATCAAAATGATTAGTTAGTATCCTCAAATAACCATTATTCTTCTTTTTGTACTATCAATGTAATTTTTTTAAATGTTCTGCACAGCGTCTTTTAACCATAATATTTACTTCTGTAAAGTACTAAACCTCTATTGGCACCTAATGCACGCATACAACTCTGTCAGATGTACTAACAAGCCCTATAACTTCGATACGAGTACTTTATCAGGCGATTCAAGGTTACTCGGCCTACAATCAGGGTTCAACATGAGTCCTATTACAAGTTATGTATTGAAGTAATCTGAGTTCCTCATTGTTCGTGTTTATTACCTTTGACAAAAGGACGCGTGGTGTTTTGTTGCGGGTCAATGTAACAGTTCAATTAATCAGCCTTTGCTATCAAAGCACTCAAAGTTTAAATTGCCACTCCTTACAACTGCAACAAAATACACAGTCATTTTGATGGTATCTGGAACAATAACCACCCGTAATGGACTTGTTTCAATTGGATACGTTATAGTGTTTGGCTTTAGACTAGATACGAAGTCGGATAAGAATTAATCCCAAGTCGATTGCTTAGATCAACAAATAGGAAATATGTACTGACGAGCATGGCGTTACAGGAATACCCGCAAAGTTGACTTAGTCATCGTCTTATATTTATGTTTATTTAAGACGAAATGTGCATAATTAATGGACAACCTACAAGCGTATCAGCTGGTTATGGAAATATTTCATCATAGAAAGTCTATTTTACCTGAGATTTCGACAAGGGATATTGTGTTACTTATTCGTTGGAAACGCTCGATATAATTTGACTTCATATCAAAAACTCTGTGTAAGGTGGTAAGGACAATATAGACATATAGTTGAACCAAAGATCCCAGTATACCACAGAAAAGGACAAAGTTATCAGTATAGAGTGATATTTCAGAACAAAATCATTCCGTGCATAATTTTAAAATTGAAGTGGATAATACCGGCTCTGGAAATTGTTTAGCACTGTTCGCAATGAAGATTCCGGCAACTCGAGTGGTAATATACCAACCCGAAGCCGCCAGTACGCCAAACATCACACGTAGGAATGTAAGTATTTCACAAGCATGTCATCGTGTGTGTTTTGGAGATCTAAAATGGTATTTGCATAAGGAGGAGTGGGCATCTGTTTAAAATGGTTTGACACGACCATTTTTCTTCCCCAGCCTAAGTATGGCCAGGGTTGCTTACAGTGGTGCAAGAAGATTTTAACTCTTACCGGTACGGTACCTACCCCCACCCCCACCCTCTGTCTTTCCGGTACGATTGGTGAAGGCATCCGTTTCCAATAGATCCACTGTGACAGTGTCTGCTGTCATGATACTATGTTTGAGGACAGACCTGATTAACTCTTGGAATGGGAATGTGCTGTTGAGACCCTACTCTCAAGGTAAATACAAGTTAGTACAAACTTTGTGTCTTTACTTTGTCCAGTAAAGCAGTTAAAATGAACATGTTTCATCTATTTTATTACACGAAATTATTTTAAAGTAGTGTATTTGCAGTCGCGACCTTTTGGTGTTTTTTTTTTTTTTTTTTTTGCCAACCCCCAACCTCCTCCCCCGCCCCCCTCTCTAAGCCCCCGGTTTCAGGGGCTTAAATGGGGGGGGGGGGGTAGAGGTTGGCAACTGACATTGCCCCCGGGCGCCTCAAACCCTCGCGCCGCCACTGTGTATTTACTTGATACATGTTTGTTTCAGAATCTCCGAAACTATAGGTAAGATGCACTAAAGTGTTTGGGTTAAAGTTGGAATGATGTGTTTATGTAGAAGTTTTAAAGTTGGAATGATGTATGTATGTAGCAGCCTTAAAGTTGGAATGATATATGTATGTTGTAGCCTTAAAGTTGGAATCATGTATGTATGTTTGTAGTAGCCTTAAAGTTGGAATGATGTATGTATGTATGTAGTAGCCTTAAAGTTGGAATGATGTATGTATGTATGTAGTAGCCTTAAAGTTGGAATGATATATGTATGTATATAGAAGCCTTAAAGTTGGAATGATGTATGTATGTAGTAGCCTTAAAATTGGAATGATGTATGTATGTAGTAGCCTTAAAGTTGGAATGATGTATGTATGTAGTAGCCTTAAAGTTGGAATGATGTATGTATGTAGTAGCCTTAAAGTTGGAATGATGTATGTATGTAGAAGCCTTAAAGTTGGAATGATGTATGTATGTAGTAGCCTTAAAGTTAGAACGATGTATGTATGTAGAAGCCTTAAAGATGAAATGATGTATGTATGTAGAAGCCTTAAAGTTGGAATGATGTATGTATGTAGAAGCCTTAAAGATGGAATGATGTAAGTATGTAGAAGCCTTAAAGATGGAATGATGTATGTATGTAGAAGCCTTAAAGTTAGAATGATGTATGTATGTAGTAGCCTTTAGGATGGAATGATGTAAGTATGTAGAAGCCTTAAAGTTAGAATGATGTATGTATATAGAAACCTTTATGGATGGAATGATGTATGTATGTAGAAGCCTTAAAGTTGGAATGATGTATGTATGTAGAAGCCTTAAAGTTAGAATGATGTATGTATGTAGAAGCCTTTAGGATGGAATGATGTATGTATGTAGTAGCCTTAAAGTTAGAATGATGTATGTATGTAGAAGCCTTAAAGTTAGAATGATGTATGTATGATGTAGCCTTAAAGTTGGAATGATGTATGTATGTAGTAGCCTTAAAGTTGGAATGATGTATGTATGTTGAAGCCTTAAAGATGGAATGATGTATGTATGTAGAAGCCTTAAAGTTGGAATGATGTATGTATGTAGAAGCCTTAAAGTTGGAATGATGTATGTATGTAGTAGCCTTAAAGTTGGAATGATGTATGTATGTAGTAGCCTTAAAGTTGGAATGATGAAAGTATGTAGTAGCCTTAAAGTTGGAATGATGTATGTATATATGCAGAAGCCTTAAAGTTGGAATGATGTATGTATATATGTAGAAGCCTTAAAGTTGGAATGATGTATGTATATAGTAGCCTTAAAGTTGGAATGATGTATGTATGTATGTAGAAGCCTAAAAGTTGGAATGATGTATGTATATATGTAGTAGCCTTAAAGTTGGAATGATGTATGTATGTATGTAGAAGCCTTAAAGTTGGAATGATGTATGTATGTAGAAGCCTTAAAGACGGAATGATGTATGTACGTATAAGCCTTAAAGTTGGAATGATGTATGTATGTAGAAGCCTTAAAGTTGGAATGATGTATGTATGTAGTAGCATTAAAGTTGGAATGATGTGTGTATATATGTAGAAGCCTTAAAGTTGGAATGATGTATGTATGTAGAAGCCTTAAAGTTGGAATGATGTATGTATGTATGTAGAAGCCTTAAAGTTGGAATGATGTATGTATGTAGAAGCCTTCAAGTTGGAAAGATGTATGTATGTAGTAGCCTTAAAGTTGGAATGATGTAAGTATGTAGAAGCCTTAAAGTTAGAATGATGTATCTATGTAGAAGCCTTAAAGTTGGAATGATGTATGTATGTAGAAGCCTTAAAGTTGGAATGATGTATGTATGTAGAAGCCTTAAAGATAGAATGATGTAAGTATGTAGAAGCCTTAAAGTTGGAATGATGTATGTATGTAGTAGCCTTAAAGTTGGAATGATGTATGTATGTAGAAGCCTTAAAGATAGAATGATGTATGTATGTAGAAGCCTTAAAGTTGGAATGATGTATGTATGTAGAAGCCTTAAAGTTGGAATGATGTATGTATGTAGAAGCCTTAAAGTTGGAATGATGTAAGTATGTAGAAGCCTTAAAGTTGGAATGATGTATGTTGTATGTATGTAGTAGCCTTAAAGTTGGAATGATGTATGTATGTAGTAGCCTTAAAGTTGGAATGATGTATGTATGTAGAAGCCTTAAAGTTGGAATGATGTATGTATGTAGTAGCGCTTTACGGCACCTAAGCATAATAGTGGCTTCAAGGTGCCAACTAAAGGTAAATTTTCCGAAAAATGAAAAAATAAATTGCACAGAAAATTCAGGAAGTTAAACCCTTCCAAATAAATGTAGACATCAAGTGCAACAAGATAAAATATAAAACGTAAAAAATGTTAAGATTCTGTAAATTGTATAAAAAATAAAATAAACATAAAGGTAACACGTGTAAAATACTTGATATAAACGGTCAAAATTAATTATATAAACTGCATTCTCTCAAAAAATCAAAGATTTTCTCAGGTGGTACATCACAGAGATTTTTCATATAGTTGGACATCAAAATACTTCCGTTTCGCAGGGTGGAAGTCGACGCACTGGACAAGAATGTGTTCCACTGTCAGTGTGACACTGGCATGGTATGCACTCTGGTCGAGGTTCATCATTCAGGAGGTATGCACGAGTCAGGTGTGCGTGTCCGATACGCTATTGACACAATACCAGTGGCGTACTAAAGGGTAAATGGCACACGGGGCGACGATGATGGCCCAAAGGGCCAGAATATGAGGCCCGAATTTTTATCAGCTGTTTTGACGCCCCAATACTTATGGCGCCCGGGGTAACCGCCCGTACACTCACACCCACCCCCCTCCCCGTTAGTACGCTACAGCACAATACCACCTAATCTCTACGATTTGTTCTATTCGAGGGATTGATGTTCTAAAGTTTGTTTGTGGAGTTTTCGTTCTACATATTTTGCCAAGTATTACGAACATGCTTATTAACATAATATTTAAAGTCAGTATATGGAATCTTCCATTCGGAAACGGTTGACTGCAGGGCAGCTTTGGCTGCTTTATCTGCCCTTTCATTACCCTTTATACCAATTTGACTTGGAAGCTAACAGTACAGAATAATTTTCCCAGATTGCATGAGCACATCATGTTTCTTTCTGATATCTGGGATATTAATGGGTTGTCTGTTTAAGATTCTGCCAAGCCTTCAATGTGGAAAGGGAATCCGAAAAGATGATGAAATTTGTTGTTTGTTTTTTGTTAGAAGTTTCAATGTATCTTAAACCTTTGAGTATGGCTGTAACTACTGCCGTAAAAATTGCTTTGTTTGCTAACCGGCTTGAGATGGTCCAATGGTGTGTTGCAATGGCAGCTCCAACGTTGTCTCCATCTTTCGAACCGTGTTGACCGGGATGTATGGCCATGATAGGAGGCTTTCGTTGAACTTGCTCTGTAAAATGAGAGGATTTGTTGATAACTTTTTGAATTGGTAAAGGTCAAATATAATTTTTGGGGGTGTTTATAACCAAGGTGTTGATTTTATAACACAGAATTTTGCAGTATTTCCAACAATGATTTTTGCTGTCTCTAAGCGAGGACGAATTCGTATGCCAAATGGTGGAATGAAGTTTTAATTTTGAGCATACAAGGTTTGGTATTGAAATTGGAATGAAAAACAAACAACGTCGCTGTAATGAGAACTTGTGTTTTCAGCTATGTCACAAACACACACACACACACACACACAGACACACATTCTCTCTCTCTCTCTCTCTCTCTTAACATGACGAACATATAATGCAGTTAAATGTAAGTAATGTTCATCGGAATTACTGCTCAGTCTGAAGAGGCATCACATGTACAGTCCGTAGTTTATAAGATTGTAAAGGCTTATAAGACTGAAACGGTATAACGACGAACTATTTACATAGGAATTTAAAGCAAACTTATCGTAGTTATTTTGAAGCTGAATAACGGGTCAGTAATCACTTTATTGCTATTGATATGCGTGAGGGTAGGAAAATCTAATTTTTTTTTTTTGTTGTTGTTTTTTTTTTTTTTTTATCGACCTGGTATAACAACTTTTTTTTTTTTTTTTTTTTTTTTTTTTTTTTTTTTTTTATGGTTCTAACAAGCAACCTCGAAATTCGCGGTATTGGTATGATAAATAGTTGACTTGGGACACTTTATCTAGGTCAATTACGGTACTTCAAATAAAAACCTCTATCATTACAGCTGGATTGAAGCAAGGGTTTCGCCTTATAAGTTACCACGACTATTGAACTATAATGACTAGACAAATCACGGTTTTGTGTATGTGGAGGGAGAGTATTGGTTACATGTTACAACATAGGTTAGATGAAACAAATTATTTTCTAAACACTGCTTAGATGTCACAATGATGCCATGGGAAATATTGTGAATTCGTTTATCTTCGTGGGTATAAATGTTCGTGGTTTTGTGAATATTAACCCTTTGGTGGATACTTAAATTCGAGGATGTGCCTTTGGCTTCTGTTTTCTTATAAGGCAGAACATCTTTCGTGGAGACATTCAATTAATAGTTTGAAGCAACCACGAAAACCATGAAAATGGGTGCACCACGAATAATAGCAAAATCACAATAGTTACAAGTACAGAAAAAAATATCGAAATATTTGTATTCAATGTAGACCATATTTACCTTGAAACATATATGTGGCAATAGACAGGTAGAGCCATAACCTTACATATCGAGAGTTTTTACTTAATTGTTCTCAATTATTTACCCACCACAAAAAAGTAGTTTAAAATCATGGAGTACTGTTACCCAAATAAGGTATAAAAACAAATTTAAGTATAAAAAATAGTTTTAAAAAAGGAAAAAGCAATATATATATATATATATATATATATATATATATATATATATATATATATATATATATATATATATACAGAGAACGGCCATTTAGTGCGAAGAAGCAATGTGTGATGTAATGATAATATAACAATACTGACAGACGACTGACAGTCGTTGCCACGGTTTACAAACGCAATTCTCTGTTTGAAAATCTACCCATGACACTGATTCCCGATATGAAAAATGATGCTTGTACTCATGACACTGACTCCCGATATGAAAAATGATGCTTGTACTCATGACACTGACTCCCGATATGAAAAATGACGCTTGTACTCATGACACTGACTCCCGATATGAAAAATGATGCTTGTACTCATGACACTGATTCCCGATATGAAAAATAACGCTTGTACTCATGACACTGACTCCCGATATGAAAAATGATGCTTGTACTCATGACACTGATTCCCGATATGAAAAATAACGCTTGTACTCATGACACTGACTCCCGATATGAAAAATGATGCTTGTACTCATGACACTGACTCCCGATATGAAAAATAACGCTTGTACTCATGACACTGACTCCCGATATGAAAAATGACGCTTGTACTCATGACACTGACTCCCGATATGAAAAATAACGCTTGTACTCATGACACTGACTCCCGATATGAAAAATGACGCTTGTACTCTTCCAGATTTAGAATAGTGGAAACTATAGTACTACAAATAAAATCGTATTCTTGTTAAAAAAAGAAATTAAAATGAGTCCATCTAAAGACCGGCAATCGGTAATAGTTACTGCTTAAAACGGAGTATATCGGGCCTAAACTGATCAAATGGATATCGATCAATAGCCAGCTTCTCGCTTCATGTTTGTATAAGACGTTGCTTGGTCACAGTGAATCGCCCGTTCACTGTATGGTAACTTTAACGAGTTTGTTAGCCGATTTAACTGGCTACCTGTATATGATATGTAATGAACATTATTTAAGTGACAGATTAGTGCAAATCAGATGTTGCATCATTTTATTTTATTTTACCAAGTTGTTACCTTTAATTTTGTGAGAGAATAAAGACGCTCCAAAAGCATTATTAATCCCTACACACACACACACACACACACACACACACACACACACACACACATTTTTTTCTGAAGTGGTAAGGATTCGCACTCACGCTGGTGCGGACGGATAGGATCACATACTAACCGCTTGATCTTAAGAAAATGTGACAAAATTCGTAATAATGTGTATTCCCCCGCGACTAAAAAGACGGGGGCATATAGCGTTTGGGATATCCGTGTGGGGGTGGTGTGTGTGTGTGCGTCTATGGATATCTTTTTTGAAATTAATTCAAGCACTTGTAGCTCAATAACCGCTTATACAATTCACTTCCTATTAGTATATACTATCATCATATACTCCCCTTTTCTCAGTACCACTCTTGCGACTGGGTTCTGGCCTAGGTTGGAATCACGGGTCAAGAATTATAATGGGGACACATTTGGGCTAAAGATTTTGGCTACAGATTTTTCTCATCACTTATATTTCCATAACCCCTTGTCCAATTCACTTGATGGTTTGAATATAACATCATTACATATACCCCTTCCCTCAATAACACTCTTGTCCCAGGGTTTCGCCCCTGGGTGGGGTAATGGGGTCAATAGTTATGTTGTGGACACCTTTTTGTTACAGTTTTTGCTGAAAGTTTTTGTATCTATTGTAACTCAGTAGCTCTTTACTTTCATTTTTGAAATACAATATCACATACCCCCCCCCTTTTTTTTTTTAAATCAGTACCACTGTTGCCTCTGTGTTCTACCCTTGGGTGGGGCTATAGCGTCAAAAATTATAATGGGGACACATTGGTTTAAGGTTATTTTTTCATCACTTATATTTCCAAAACCCCTTTTCCAATTCACTTAACATTTTGAGTATAATATCATGACATACACACCTTTTCTCAGTAACACGCATGCCCCATGATTCAACCTCTGGGTGGGGTCATGGGGTAAAGAAATAATGAATGGGTTTACACTGTGTTAACAGATTTTGTTTACATTTTTTATCACTTATTTATCCTTAACCCCTCAATACTCAATACACTTCAATTTTAGAATATAACATTATCATATATTCTCCCTTTCTCTCTCTACCGGGAGCTGTGGTAGCTCAGTGTGTAGAGCGTTGGACTTGTAATGCAAGGGTCTTGGGTTCAGTACCCACCCAGGCCGGTCCGGGTCGGAGGAATCGGTGTTTCCTTGGGAAAGACACTTAGCTCCCATTTCATCGGCATGATATAGAAAATAATGTGTTAAAAGTGCCTTTAAAACCAACAACAACAACAAAATCGGTGTGTCCTTGGCAAAGACACTTATCTCCCATTTCCTCGGCATGATATAAACAATAATGTGTTACAAGTGCCGTTAGTTCCTGCGATTAGATTAAGTCCTTGTTAGGGGCCCGGGAGGTCAAGAGATTACGCCCATTAATATATATATATATATATATATATATATATATATATATATATATATATATATATATATATATATATATGTGTGTGTGTGTGTGTGTGTGTGTGTGTGTGTGTGTGTGTGTGTGTGTGTACAGCTCGTCTCGTGGTCATACGATGTGTTTTTGTTAAAACACATTTCTTGTTCCTATTAATTTTGCGTATAAACATATTCAAATATACATTTACAGCAGACCAGATGAATGACCTCTCTTTTTTATTAAGTGATATTTTCATTTTATTTTCACTGAAGTGCTTATCATCGACAGTTCCCCTACTGTTCTACACACTAATCCATGTGATATACATAAATCCATCTTTTTATAGGGTTCTAGATAAAGCATGGACGGTTTAGATCGAATCAAGCAGGTGTGCATTTTCAAAGGAATCGATTTGAATGGAAATGTTATTTTTACTTTTTGGTGCATAAGTCAATGTTTGGTTTCTATCGTGAGACTATCTTTGAATTAAGGCCTTTAGAATCCAACAGAACGTGATGTCAGTCTGCAAAATGTAAAAATTTGCGAGTTAATTAAAAAAAAAAAGTACAAAAAGAAGAAGAAAATCGATAGGTATGTAGGTATATAGATAATACGAATTAACAAGCAGAAATGATGACTCTATCTCATGTTGACGGTCATTACTAGAAACGACTAACGTATAACATGAAAATGAGCATATGCTTTACACAGTGAAAATACGTTTTGTTTTGTACTTAAGAGAAGAGAAAACAAGTATAAAATGTACAGACTCAGTGTGGTATCTACGGCCACGTTAACAGTAAATAATTTGTTTGCCTTGCGAGTTGTGAGCGCTTATAGCCGAGTGGTTTGAATGATCGGCCAGGAGAGAACAATTCTACATCCGACAGTCGTGGGAACCTGCACTTTGTTGAAATGATTTTCCAATGCCTTATTGT
Organism: Margaritifera margaritifera; assembly: GCA_029931535.1. Classification (NCBI taxonomy): domain Eukaryota; kingdom Metazoa; phylum Mollusca; class Bivalvia; order Unionida; family Margaritiferidae; genus Margaritifera; species Margaritifera margaritifera. The sequence continues at coordinate 85,305 of JAQPZY010001583.1, read as the reverse complement.
TCCAAATGTCCAAAGGGAGATGATTCCACTCCGCAACAAACTTTGGTACAAATGAATTTTGGTATAGATTTGTTCTGGCGAAAGAGATATGAAGGTTATTTCTTTCACGAAGTTGTCTATTACTTATATCCTGGACACTTGGTGGAATCACGTATCCAGTAGCCACGCCATGCTGCATTTTTTTAAAATGTTATCATCCTATGTTTGTAGCGTCTTTTTGGTGTCTTTACCAATTAGTCTCCTCCAAATTTCTATCACACGATGTAGATTTTGTTGCCCCACAAACGATTCTACCTTTATCAGCTTTTTTCCCCGTTTCATCGTTATCTTGCTGGGTGCAGTTATCCCAGATAATATTCCCGTACTCCAAAATAGGTCATATACAGATGAAATAAAGAAGCTCTAATGATTTTCTATCAAGTTTAAGTTTCAAACTTGGTAGTATATCTAACCCATTTCCATGCTTTTGCAGTTATTTCCTGTATATGCCAGGATAGGGTTTCATCCAGTGTTTGACCCAAGTGTTTATGAGAATTTACATTCTTAATAACCGTGTTATTCATTAAAAGCATTGGGTAATATCCATTCGGCATGCTCTTTAAAATCACACTTTAATAAGGATCTCGAAAAGGTCCCATTCTGTTACTATCAAGGTGAGAGATTAGCACGAATTATGGACACAAGATTTCGACTAGGTTGTAGCTTATTTAAAGACGATCTTTTCAAAACACTTGTCATTTAGCAATAGGTGTTCATGCGGTGAATCAGAAACCGCAAACGTTTATTTGCTATATATTGATAAACAAACAACTTGTAACAAATTTTATTTAAGGAAAGCCAGTCCTGACACATACACATGTCCAAAGGGATAAATGCACTTTTTTATAACAAATATCGCACACTGCATACATGAAAAGGACAAAATATATCGATCCATGGCAAGGATCACTTCAAACCTTCCAAATGGGTGAGAAAACCAGCCATACGGTGAAATGCCTGAGGAGGGGATTATAAGCATGTTTTGAAATACAGTTTACGCCTATGGACGAAACGAATGGAAACCTGGCAACGGGAATCTAAACAAGTACGTCCCGATCAAAAAGAAAAGAGGAACCCCAGGCAGAAATAATATCCTTTTTTTAAACTCAAAATTCTGTTTGATTTTTTTAAAACCCACAATATAGAACTGAGAGTCGGGGTGGGGGCGGGGTGGTCAAGCAGATATAAAAATCTTTTAACTTTAGATTGGTTGAGGGGGGGGGACCTCATACGCCTGCAAGTTTATCATAGCTGGAGGTCTGGTGGTGTCCACACACACACACACACACACACACACACAAAGAGAAACCACAAAGCATTTTGTCTTAGACTATACTAAATATCTTACTACCAGAAACCGAACAATATGAGCTTTGTCTCATAATATATTAATGGGTAACCCCATTGCAATCGCTTGAGATCAACGAGAATATTTCTGTGGCAGTCGAAAAGTACATAATAGCAATAAAAAGATTCATATATCCACGCTAACCTGATATATCTCTGGTACGAATGTATTTTTTCTATATACCACCTGAGCTGAAGTTAACAATCCTTTACCAACCCACTCTCCCCCCCCCCCACCCCCATCAACACCTAACTTTTCGTATTTTGTCTGTTAAGAAACAATAATATAATTTTGCTATAAAAATACCTCGCAGGTACTCTTTGATATTATTACAATATTGTATATACAATTTTATTTTAATATAATATTACCTTTTTCAATTCAATGTTTGCAATCCTCTGCATTCATTACTCAAGTCTGCCGCACTATCTAAGTAAATATTATTGTTAATGAGAAGAGAGTTCCAAATAAGCTTATGTTAGTTATTTAATCATCTACATCTCTTGTTCGATTTTTATGGACTTTCCATGATGACTTCTGCTTTTCCATGATGACTTCTGCTTTTCCATGATGACTTCTGCAACCAAATACTGTTTAAATAGATGCCTTATTGAAAAGTTGAGTTCCAAGATCCAAAACAACAACAGGAACAAAAACCCTTGGTTTTCATAAACTTATGCTACACTTTTACTGCTCTTGTCATGTACTGAACAAATTCATTGGATTTTATTACTAAATGCCACCGTGAATACGATGCATTGTCTCAGACATGAGAAAAGGGAACGGAAGTTTACTCTGCATGGGATTCCCCTCATCTGAATGGTCTTTTTCTTCTTGCTCTTGCAGGTACATTTCTAGAAGTGAACCGCTGTAGCTCTGTAGGTTGAGCGTCGGACACGTACTAAAGCGGTCGCATGTTCGATACCCGCCCGGGTCAGCCTGGGTCGGCTACCTCAGTGTGTCCTTGGGAAAGGCACTTGGCTCCTATTTCCTCGAAATGATATATCCTTTAAAGACCCCCCCCCCCCCAACAACAAAAAATAGAAACAAGCAACACTTTTAGACCAATCAGAGGTTGAACCAATCAGCAATAATTAGTAAACTCTGCAATACAAATTAATTGTAAAAAAAAATTAATTGTAAACAGAAACCTCCATATTTGACCCTTAATTTGTCTGCCATATCTTAATGGGCATAGCTTTTCAATATGGGAACTGCAAAGAGTAGCGTATTGTTTGCTAAAACAGCACTGGGAAAGGGAAATTAAAACAATTTATACTGTTCTTCGTGCTTCAGTACCTGAATACAATCGACTCTTGTTTGGAAAAGACTAATCTGTCAACATTTACCGGGCCCAGTTTATTTTTCAAATATTTGTTCACATTTGTGTATTAAAGAGCATGATTGTACTCAACCTGAACTAATTAACACAGAAGAAAGGAAATTTCACAACAAACAAACGGTATTGAACAGGTAATTTCCTCCCAGGATCAAAAGGCTAAGGTATGCGAAAAACTTGCCTTGCCCGTAGTGGGTATAACGGTTGCTTTTTTTATACACATCTGTATTTTATATTTTTGGAGATAAAATGCGGACAGAATGGTTCAGAAAGGTTGCTTGATTAGTCATCTGTGATGCATTGATATTTTGCTGAAAGATCTAATATGTAGTTGTCAAAGTGACTGGAATTTAAAGAGCCCGTCTATGTTACATTTCCAGCAAGAATAATGTTATAGCCCTTTCATGAAAACTGGTGTACTTCAGTGTAACGTAGGTATTTACGGGTATCAAAGGGATTTTTCTGCCTCTGCGCACCGTCAGTATTATTACTGGAATTTATTTTTCAAATTTTGCCTACATCACCTGAACAATATTACGGTTTAAAGCAAAAGAAGATGCTGTAGAAACTTTAATATCATTTTAGTTTTGTCTCTTTTACAAAATAAATTGACCGGTGGAGTAATTTTTCCAAGGCACAAGAAACTGTGTAATTTTATATACGTTTCTTGGATAAAATTATAAGATAAATAATCTTAGAATAACTTGGAGACGGAATGGTTCAGAAATATCCATGCCGTTTAAGAAGATGTGCTGTTTTTTCACTGATGCATTGTTTATCTGTATTAATCCTGTCGCTTGGATCTTTCTTTCCATTGACAAATTAGTCACAGGATAATGCAGTTGTTTCTGGAACTGATGGTAAACAATGAGACATTTGAAAAGTATGCGTGATTAACAAAATCGTGTCTGAAGAGAAAAGTTGATACAAGTTGAATATTAAGGAAATACGGAAACGATTTCAAAACCATCAAAGTGAACACTTTCTGACTACAATATTTTACTTGAGACACTGCAGTTAGTTTGTCCATTTCCCCCTCTGCACATTTAGTCGTATTATTGCTTCCGTGCTACATTCACCAATTTTAAACGGGTCTTAAATTGCTATTTGCTTAGGCGTTATTGCTTTTGATGTCTTGTTAATATGTTCTTTTCTGAATATTTGTGATCTGAAAACTCATTAAAAGTTCTAAAACATTATTGTGACAATTTACATGTAAAATTACATAGTAGATTTTAATGTGGTAACATCGTCATGTGTGTGTATCCAAACTGGTAAATATAAAATAGAGGCTAGTAAATAGAATCGAAGTTACTGCCCCTGTTTAAACTGTCTTCAGTGTCAACTAGGTGCCACTACTTACCTCTTAAGTTCACCAAGACATTTTCAAGAGGTTCTCTTAAAATGTGGACATAAACTTTGTCGGGAATAAAATGTTTGAATTTACTTGTTAGATCCACTTCAAATTGACCTGAAGCGATGTGATAAATCACGGATCCAACGCCGCAGACCAAATTCTCATTTTTCATCTTTCCTTGCCATGTTTATGAGTACACCTTCTCCTTGTAACTCTTAATTACCAACTTTGGAGACGAGTTCATAGATGAAAGAAGTCTTAATCAGAAAGTGAGGGTTCTGTTCAATCAGTTTTCTTATTCAACAACACTGGTTATTGTAGTGTGATTCGTTAACGAAGGGAAATTTGGATTACTCGATGACCGCTGAGCGTAAACAACTGATAATGTAATTGACACCTGAGAAAATCATCAGAAATAAATTGTCTGAAAGACTAATGAAGGTGAACTTTCACTGCAGAGGTAAAAGAAAAAGTAAGATGGCGCACAATTGTTTTTTTCTTTCTACATGGATTTAAGTGCTCAAATGACTGATAGTCATATAGTCAGACAATCGTGTGCCTAGGTTCAAACATGAGCTCTTGGTAGCACTATATCGTGACCAACGCTATTGTGCTGCTGACAATTCGCGTAGTGACATTTACTAGAACGACTTGATGATATTGCAAATGAAGAAATCGGTGACGTTTGCCAACGAACGGAAAGTTATATTCATCAGGGAATATGTGTGTCCTAACTGCTTAAAGGTAAGGACAACAAATTTAAAGAGTAATTCTGAAAGAACGTCTTCCACATTTGTATCAAGATATGCAAGGGGATGGGGGTTGCATTAATCAAGAACAACTGTAATTGGCTCAGTGGATAATGTTGAGCGTTCTGTTATATCCAGTGGCGACGCGAGGGTTCGAGGCGCCCAGGGGCAATGTTCTTTAGTGGCGCCCCTACTTTGCCACAGAGAACAGTTTTTATGTCAGTTGCCAACCTCCAAACCCCCACCCATCTTTGCACCGGTTACAGCGACACACACAAAAAATGCACCCGAAGGTGCCCCACCACCCTTGCCCGGCGCCTGAGGGCATTTACCCCCCCCCCCCATCCCCCCGTCGCGCCGCCACTGGTTATATCACACTTTTCGTGACTTTTTGAAGCATGAAATTATGGAACACTGTGTAATTAGAATCACGTATGTAGATGAGTAATTTACACTGGGCGACATTCTCCACTGTTTTCTAATTCACTTTTACTGTGTTTGTCCATTGACACATGTTCTAGACAGTCAGGAAAAATATACTCTTCTTCTTTTCTTTATTCAAATTTGTATAGCGCATATGGAAATTCTTTGGATAGCAGTTTTTTCGTACAGAAACGTTCAATAGAAAAAGAAATATTTTGATAATTTACTTCTGCTCAGATAGGACATGGTTCAATCGGTCATTGTACAATCTAAACACATTTTTGAAAGAGCCAAATCTAACTGGCTTCACTTGGAGAGTTCACACTTGAACTAATCCATTTATCTATCTATCTATCTATCTATCTATCTATCTATCTATCTGTCTGTCTGTCTGTCTGTCTGTCTGCTAGAATCTATAATCTATCTTGAACTCAGAATTCATATCTCTAGAATGAAGCTATTGATGACTGTTTGTTTAAGGGAATCCAGAAGTACATATTCCTTGAAGACTACCTGGTTCGGCAAAAATATAACTTATTTCAAGTAAAACGGTTATTTTTCAGTCGAAAGTCAGAGACAACAAAATAAACATAGCCCTTCCACGAATTGAAAGGGTCCTTCCACTAGCTATCAAAGGATGTTCTCACTGACATACTGACTCGGCAATAACGCAACAGCAAAAGCAGATATCATTACCATCTCATCCCACTCGTCTTCAAGATATCAATTTCTTTAAGATGCAGAACACTGAAATCTATAGGAGTATAGCTAGGTGAATGAGAAAAAGCAGGTGAAATAGTATATAATAAAACTGTCTCGTGGTGACGATTAAAATAAAAGGAACTAATTTATACTACAGACATAAACAATTCTCTACATGATCACTGCGAAAACGCACTTGCTTATACTCTTCATTTGAGGGGGGGGGGGGGCACATACCACCACACTCAACAACAGAAGCACGTTAATGTAATCCACTTACGGAATAAAAGGAGAGAGAAGCGATAAGAGAGGGTCTTTTTAGTGTATCGACTATCGTTTTCTACTCGAAATAAGGAACTAATAAAAAAATTCCACGGGAGTTTCTCTGACATTCGCGGTTATGAATTTGGAACATATTTTTAATGGGATGAAACCAGAAGTAAAGTGCAAGCTGCACGAAAACTGCGCTAAATCTAGAAAATAGTAGCAATGAAGACAAATCAGACAGACTCTGAACCACAGCAACCACCAAAAATCAGCAAGTTCATATTTTTTTTAATTCATTTTTTTCAGACTACTGAAGAGGTCATCCATGGTTAAAATTAAGTAAGATTAACAATTCAGATTTGAGGAATTAAAATTATGTTAGTAATTTTTGCAAAATTTACTGTTTATTAAAATTCTTGAACAAAAAAGAATGTATTATATTATCTGAAGTCACGGAATTTTAAAAGAAAATGAAAATATTTATATTGGGGCTGATTACATAAGAAAATGTTTGCTTGAAATACTTATGTAAATTAACATAAATGCGGAACTTAAATCCAACAAAAAAATGTAAAGCGATAGATGTTGACAGAGGCAGAGACAAATGTTACTGTATAAATCAGCAATGATAATTTTAGTTTTTGGTCAGCGATGTAATTAGCAGTTACAAAAGTAGCTAGAATCATGAGTATTTCTATGTTTTTATTGCGGGAACTGAATCATTTTCTCACTAGTCTCATATTCTCCAATCATTTTCTCACTTAGTCTCATATCCTCCAATCATTTTCTCACTTAGTCCCATATTCTCCAATCATTTTCTCACTTAGTCCCATATTCTCATATCATTTTCTCACTTAGTCCCATATTCTCATATCATTTTCTCACTTAGTCTCATATCCTCCAATCATTTTCTCACTTATTCTTCAATCATTTCTCACTTAGTCCCATATTCTCCAATCATTTTCTCACTTAGTCCCATATTCTCATATCATTTTCTCACTTAGTTCCATATTCTCTTATCATTTTCTCACTTAGTCTCATATCCTCCAATCATTTTCTCACTTAGTCTCATATTCTCCACTCATTTTCTCACTTAGTCTCATATCCTCCAATCATTTTCTCAATTAGTCCCATATTCTTCAATCATTTTCTCACTTAGTCCCATATTCTCATATCATTTTCTCACTTAGTCCCAGATTCTCCAGTCATTTTCTCACTTAGTCTCGTATTCTCCAAAACTACCTCAAAATTATAGAATTTTGTGTCAATGGGTGTTTTAAAAAAAATTAATAGAATACTATTTGTTTAAAGAAAAAAAGAATAGAATACTATAAAATAAAAATATGCATGCCATTTGTTAAAGAAAAGAACCGTTCAGTCCGTCCTCATTCGGCAACGGGATGCTCCATTAAAGTTAATCTTTTGGGATTGTTTTGCTGTTTCTTGAGACGAATTGTGGACAAATAGAACATTTCGATAATGGATTTGAAAACAATCAAAGTGACCACTTTCTTATTCAAATTGTTTACCAGAGACGATATATTCATCCAATTACCTCTCTACACCTTGTACCCTTTTCAATTTAGTATTCACAAATCTGGAACGGTACTAAATTGATATTTGCTTGTACATTACGGCCTTTGATTTGTGTTTTAGAAGTCTTTTTTCATGTTTATGGGTTCATTTTGGAATGATAAATTCGTACAAATCAAACATAGAAATGTGCTTGTATATGAAAGGCTATGTAGCGACGAGATCACAATAAATATGTAACCAAATTGGTAACTAGGCGAAAAGGGGGGCAAATAGAACTCCACTCATTGCCCATTACCACTGTAATCAATTTCAATGGGGTGTCAAGACGAGCTCTTTGGTTCTCCAAAACGTTCTCAAAAGGCTTTCATGATGTGTGAACATGCGTTTTATCGGGAACAAAATAAAGTCTGAATTTACTTGTTAGATCCGTTCTAACTTAACTTGAAGTGGCGTGATAAATCATTGATTTCATTGGTGCACCTCATTCTTCATCTTTGGATGCCTCGTTTATGAGACCACTTCCTCTGGGCCAGACTTGATTGCATTCTGAAATTTGTTATTTGGTCATTTGGTCCACTGATTCCTTTGTAGGATTTCTTTCTTTTTTTATTTATTCCGATAACAATAAACATTTTCACAGCCGTTTATTGGAATGAGATCTTCTTGGCTATTCATTTAATCTGGATTGTACGGCGACAGCGCTATATTAACATGTAACAATTGAATTTCCACTCGACAAAATATTAAGAATAGATTTTCAATATAATTTAACGTTGTGAAGTTTAATAAATAGGACAGAAATGGAAATAATTGACTTTTCATTGTTTGGAATAAAAGTCCCGAAGTTACTCTGTTTGTCTATACTTAGAAAATTTGCATCTAAGTCAATATACGATCATTTTCAGTATTGTATCAAACGCTAGTAGATCGAAATCTGACTGGACAATTTTCATAGAGGCATTTATCGGAAAGACTTGATGAAAATGCAATTGAAGAAATCGCTGACATTTGCAATAGAACCAAAGGTTGCATTCGTCAGTGAATACGTATGTCTGAAATATTTAAAGGTAATGACAAACTCTCTAATCTTGAAAGAAAATCGTAAATTGTTTTCCAATGTTTGGGGGTTGCTATTATGGTATGGTATTGTATGGAATGCCATTATTTGATTATGTTATTTTCGCAAGACAAATCACACGTTCCTTGATTGAGCTTGTTGAACTTTTATTTTTAGAGATTTAGGGTGACTACACCGGCGGATTTTCTAACATGTGCGGATTTGTCACCGATTTTGCAGATTAGTGACGGAATATTTGACAAAGTTTTCTTGTTGTTTTGAAATTTGCGGATTTTTTAAAAATACTTTTGACGAATTTTTTGATGTACTGTCTGTCAATATGTACACAATGTCTAAGATCTTGGTGGTTTGATATGGAGTGTGAGTATCCGGTACATGTATGTACTATAAGTTTTATGTAAAGTTTAATTGCCTTGCGCATTTATTGTTTTAAAAAATGTTGTTTACGTGCAGCGAAGTTTACAACTTTTTTAATTGTGAAATTTTGTGGATTTTTGGTAAAAAGTTTTGCTTTATTTCTTGATCTTTTTGGGGCCCCGGGTGGCTGAGTGGTCTAAGGTGCTCGCCTTCTACAGAGAACTCACATCGCACCTCTGTCCGCGTGGGTTCGAGTCTCGACTCGACCAATGTGGATATGTGAGAAAGCTTACCAGTAGTTTCCCGGTGGTCGGAGGGTTCTTCCTCCATCAAATATACTGGCCGCCATGTATAACCTATCATGTGCTGAAAAATGGCGGTAAACCCCACAAAACCCCTGCAGATTGAACTGATGTTTTATATTTGTGAGACTGTGATGACTAATTCTTGGATATTATTTTCATTAAGTTTCATAAAATGCCTTGAGATCACAATCTTTTGAGTAAAAATACAAATTTGCATAGTTTGATAGCGTTATATCCATGCAAAACTACTGTTTTGTGCATTTTAGTTTTTTCCCATCCGGGCCTTATCATCACATCAGTTTTCTTACGAACAGCACATGCATATATTTTGCTGACATATTTAGTTAGTGACTGACCATTTAATTTTCATTGGGAGGGAGGGGAGGAGGGAGGAGCCTGGGGTATTTTTTATTTTTAATATCGGCTCCCTCCCACACACCCTCGAAAATCAAATAGTCGGCCCATTACTGGCCTATGATATTGGCTTCCCACTTTACATAGGGTACCAGCAAAAGGCGTATAGGGTTTGGCCAGTCAAACTTTCAGTGTGTAAACTATAATGCCTGTTGGCGAAACTGTACCCAGGTGTATCGATGACCCCCTCGAGGAGCCAACATAGACAATTCAAATAATTTGTATTTTTTGACAGATATCCAAATCGGCGCCATCTGCTCGATTAAAGTCTAAAATTTCACAACAGCAGCAGCTTTTGCAAAAACATGCGCAGAGCAGACCAAAAACAAGTCACCAAGCAAGATCTATCAGCCTCAGCGACATCTACCAGCTTGCAGAACGTGAAAAGCTCTCATACAGCGCCACGAGCAGACGAGAAAATGTTGAACGCGCATATGAATGGTTCCGGAAATCTGAAGAAGATTCGAGGCCCCATACTAGTGCCAGTGGGTACATCAATAAAATGAATAGAGAAACTATAACTCCAATGAGCATGTGGAGCGAACCCCCGTTTTCGCGTCCATCATCCATAATGAGGGTCACAGGTAAGGAAAAGAGAGAGTAGAGGTGTGTGTGTGTGTGTGTGTGTGTGCACATGTTAGCTTAGACCGAATTTACTCTGTCTTGAAATCAGAATGTTATTATTTAAGAAAATCTCTGTGTGCAGAAATAGCCAAATTAGGAAACGCGAATTTAAAGACACAGAAAACTTTGTACAACGTTAGTACATAGGTATCAAGCAAAATTACAGATACCAGTAAAGCTAAAAAAAGATAATTTGTTTATGCTTCGGATGACGATATTTACATGACAGTGGCGGATCTAGAAATATCGTTGGGGTGGGGTTGGAGACCATAAACAAGTTGGCAGGATGGTCTGTTGGTTGGAACTCCTGGTGGTAGCCCAGCGGGAGAAGTCCCAGAAGCTCCTGCATTTTAAGCGTTTTCAGAATTTAATTTAATGACTGTAAATGAAAACTTACTTCAGGAAGAGTTCCGGTTGTTTCGCACACATTCTTACCTTGTTGGGGGGTGGCCGCTGGCTGCGACACAGACACACACACACAAACACACACACACACACACATCCGTCCCTGCATGCACAATCACAGTCTAAGATTTAATCAACTCTGTTTGGCGCTAGCGATAAAATAGTGAAGCGTATTTACGAATTGTCAGTAAGTGATCAAAACGACGAAATGCCATTAGTACCAAAATAATTTACATTCTGAAATAATCTCTCTTCATTGAACCATCATGTTTTTACGTTAGATAAAATTAAGTTATTCTCTGTCAAAATGATGAAGTTAACTTTATTTTTTAGAGTTTTTGGACCCAAGACTATTATTGCATGACGTTGACTGTTGAAGCAAGAAACACTTTCTTCAGTTTCCGAATTTAGTCATCACAATTACTCTTGCTGATAGATCTGAATCGTTGTGTTCTTAAAAAGTATTTTAGAACTTTAGAAGTTTTGAAAAAAAAATTCAAATGAAATATTAAGTTAACCAATTAAGAGAACAAGTTTTCGATAAAGGTTCAGTTTATAGGTGTCTACTAAATTTATCGAATGGAATAATTATTCAGAGATTCTGTTGGTATTTTTCTTCACATCGTCCTTATATACCAGTGTTATTAGCAATACATATATTACTTTCAAAAGAAGGGACCTCGGGTGGCCGAGTAGTGGGTTCGAGTCTCGGGCTCGGACAACGTTGGTATGTGAGAACGCTTGCCAGTAGCTTCCCCGTGGGTTGGTGCTTGTTCCTGTGGTTTTCCTTGGTTCTTCCTCCACCAAATATACTGGCCGCCATGTACAACCTATCATGCGCTGAAAAATAGCGTTAAAGCCAAAACAACAACTTTCAAAAGTAGTTTCCAGCGCCGGCAGTCGATCAGGCAGGACAGTCAGCTACTGTAAGGGTACACAAATTACCTGCATCAAGTAGTGACATAAATACTCCAATTAACTAACTAACCTATGTTAGGGTCAAACTTGCATTTCCTAATTGCCATTGGACGTGAAAAGAAATGCGACACTAACATATAACGTGCCCAAATTTATTCGTGAAATTCCAATCTATTTGTCTGTCGTCTATCGATCTATCTATCTATCTTATCTATCTATCTAACAAGGTATGTATGTATGTATGTATGTATGTATGTATGTATGTATGTATGTATGTATGTATGTATGTATGTATGTATGTATGTATGTATGTATGTATGTATGTATGTATGTATGTATGTAATTCAGCAGTGTAAATAATATTTGTTTATTGAAAATTCTGGAAGTTAGGTAATATAGTGGATATATATATATATATATATATATATATATATATATATATATATATATATATATATATATATATATATATTGTTTTTACAGACTAGTGACTTTAAGTCTAATTCTTTCAAGTACACCACAAACGAAACTACGGATTAGAACATTATACAAATTTACCAATAGAAAAAGAAAACAATAGATAATTATATAAGTGAAGTGACTAATATATATATAAAAGTCATCCGGTCAGTAATGTCTTTTTAAAACTGTTGAAGCAATCAAGAGTGAAGTATTGTTAGTGTTTTGAAATGTTGCCAGTTAAATTAATATTCTCGAAAGTTTGACATTTGGGAACAAGTAGAGTTGCAGAAATCTAGCCTGGTCTCATACGAGTTTTTTTTATCTCCGAATTTTCATGGATTTTTCTCATATGAATCGATGGGCGGAAGAATAGGATAGAAGTATGAATTGTGTGAATCATGAAGTAAATGCATTTTCTCCAGTAATCCAGTATGTTTTACAAAATCATCATATACGTGGAGATTTTCACTTTGAAAATTGTTAATCAGTGCATTTAAACACATACTGAAGGAATATGACAGCTGATCTTACATTTTTGTATACTTATAATTATTACAAACAAAATTTTCCTTCTAAATTGCAACTAACATAAGAATCTAAAACAAAGACCTGGTAATTTGCTACTCTTCATTCAAATCACTTTCATGGTATGTTGAAAGTAATTTTATAGAGATTTTCTTATATAAGAACATATATACATCTACAAATATAATGATAATTAGACAACTGATGTGATCTTCCTGGAAGTCATTCCTGATAAACTGATGATTTAGTGAGTAAGTCTTTACTTTTTTTTTAGCAATGTCTTCTCGAAACCTTACAGATACTGAAGATTACGAGGAGGAAGAAGACGTTTACATGTCTATGCGAAGAACCATGGCCAGTATCAGTCAGGACTGCTGTGAAATCATAGGTATGTAGTTAAATAAGAACCATGGCCAGTATCAGTCAGGACTGCTGTGAAATCATAGGTATGTAGTTAAATAAGAACCATGGCCAGTATCAGTCAGGACTGCTGTGAAATCATAGGTATGTAGTTAAATAAGAACCATGGCCAGTATCAGTCAGGACTGCTGTGAAATCATAGGTATGTAGTTAAATAAGAACCATGGCCAGTATCAGTCAGGACTGCTGTGAAATCATAGGTATGTAGTTAAATAAGAACCATGGCCAGTATCAGTCAGGACTGCTGTGAAATCATAGGTATGTAGTTAAATAAGAACCATGGCCAGTATCAGTCAGGACTGCTGTGAAATCATAGGTATGTAGTTAAATAAATAACTTGCAAAAAAAAAGTCTGTTAGCTTGTTACAGCACATGCTATCAACAGAAAAGAAAACCATAGTTTAAAGTTGAAATGCATAAAAAAGTCATAAACACCATTCAGATGATTTATGAGCGGTAATAAAAGCGCTATTTCCATGCGCAAAGTATTTGACAGCGTACTAAATATTGCAAGTACAAACCAGTACATTATAAACTTAGCGTCTATCCTGAATTTGCTTTGCATTTCTTTGACAGGTGTATGTTTTAATGTGTATCTGTTTTAAAGTTATTGTTGTCAAACATACGAACAAAATGATCACGTGATGTTCACACTTTTTTTCTATAGCAGCTTTAGCTTATGTTTAAACGTACGGGGAAGATTTCAAATGCAAAACATTCATATTCAGTATATTCAAAATAGCATGAAAAGGTAGATGAGAAAGAAAGAGATTAGACTAGTAATTCTAGTCAGTTTTATCCGTAATGTCTGTTCAGGAGATGGGGCTGTTCATTTTGCTGCTTTTTGCATTAAATAAAAAAACTTTCTTTATTCTGTAGGTCCACAGATGTGCCACGAGTGCCGAAAGAATAGAATTAGAGAAATGGACAAGAAGCGTTACGACTCTTTCTTCCCGACCCTGCATGCGTCCGAGGACAATCTGACTGCCACGGCCATCGTGAAAAGGTACCTTCCCAAGCTCTCCTACCCAGAAATTGAGGACAGGATTGCTAGGGGAGAAATCCAGAAACCTAGTCTCTCCAAAAAGCTGAGACAGGGACCGATGAGCAGAGAGGATGAACTGAACAAGCAAGTCGATGAAACTAAGCCAAAAGACGAGGTTCAGAAAGATGAACAGATGCGAAGCATGCGTAAATCCACAGTCTTCTTTTTTGCAAACTTACGGGCGCTCAATCAAAAAATTGTCTCAGGAGAAGTTAACAGAAATGTTGGATTTTCAAAGCCAACAACATTGAAATCAGAAAGTGATTGCGTTCCAAAAGAAGAGGACACACATGAAAGAGAATCAAAACGCAAATTACTTCAAAAACTTGGATCATCGATGTATATTAGTCCAAAGAAAGTGACTTTAGAAAGTAAGTCAAAATTTCAGTCTTTCTTTGAACCACCTTTACTTCCTCGCCATTGCCAGGGTGCTGATCCGGCCTTTTTTGCAGGATCAAACGAGACTTACAATCTCCCTGAGCGGTTGCCTGAGGAATTAGTCTTTGTGGATAAAAACGGCAGAAAAAACACGCGACGGATGTCTTCCAGAGTGTCTTTTAGGTCCGAGTTCGCCATACCAGAGGAGGCATCCGAGGAAGAAGACACATCGAAGAATACTGGAGATTCATCGGCCAAAATAGAGGACCCACTCAAAAAATCTAGTATTCGGGAAGATGGGGAGGCAGCAGCCTAAGGGACTCTGTAAAGAAATGTTACAGTGGTACGACAAAACAGTTAATGCCTCAATAATAAAGAACGTAGAGGTAACGAAATGAGACAGTTGAGAAAAAACAACAACATATACTTAGGGAAAATGAGGATAAGGAAAACAAGTAGAGTCTACACGTTATCAAGATTATTGTCAACGCAATGTGTAAATAAAACGAAAATTTGCGTCACTTGTCAAATTCAGTGTAGATACTAGTAATACACTTCACCACTTTCCCAATACAGTTTGTGAAGAAGCAATTGTATGGTCATCCGGCTGATAATTTCATTTCTTTAGCATGTAAATGAACTCGCGTAAATCAATATCTGCCTGTATAGTAGCGTCAAATCTGTGCTAAGCAACATTTCCAGGAAATCGAAATATGAATCTTCTAAGACATATGGCTGCTTAATACAGGTTTATTTCTTCTAAGATTTTTTGTAGGAACCTCGAAAATATGGCAGTTTGAGACGGGTGTAATATGGATGAACTTATGGGCATGTTTTACTGCATTCATTTCATGGCGCATCTAGAAACTTCCTTTTTAAAGGACAATTTGTGGAATAGCTATTTAGGAAAATGACCTAGTCAGGCGAATGGAACCATTCCTTTACATTTTAAGATCTCACAGTTTCGTTGTCATGTACATTTTCACGTAACTAGAAGTGTTAGTTTTTATATTCTTCTTGTTCCATTACTGAAGAGTTAATGAGTGAATGATCTTATTTACCGTATATACTGCTTTGTGTTGCAAAACCCAACTGGGGACACCGTTGAACCAAAATCCACCATAGCGTAGTGAGCAGGTAAGTCAGCTTTAAGCTGCTCATTCTGCCGTCTGTACTCGCGTATAATCCAGATCCAAATGCAAACAACATAGACCCTGATCTGCCGGCGCATAATGCGCCGGCAGATCAGGGTCTATGTTGTTTGTTCTACCGATTAGTCCTTACAAACTGCATAGTCCCAGATCTGCCGGCGCATTATGCGACGGCAGATCTAGGTCTGTGCTGTTGGTATTGGATTATGCGCGAGAATAGACGGTAATTCATCTGCCGGCCCATTACGAGATGACTGACATGTGTCTGTGTTGTTTGCTGTTGGGTTGAGTATTATAAACTGGTAAATACGGTGTTAACGTGTTTTTGTTAAAATTTAAATGTCACACTATAAAATGACGGCGATTTGACAAGCTCTTTGCGTGATTACAAGTGATATATAAAATATAAACATTGTTGTATATTTTATGTATATTT
The DNA here is from genome assembly GCA_029931535.1 of Margaritifera margaritifera. NCBI lineage: Eukaryota > Metazoa > Mollusca > Bivalvia > Unionida > Margaritiferidae > Margaritifera > Margaritifera margaritifera. The sequence goes on along the minus strand of JAQPZY010001583.1, from coordinate 69,027 downwards.
TATGTTTGTCTGTATCGTCCAGTTTTAAGTGCTTTTGTTTAAAGTGATGAGTTTTTCTTTATCGTCCTAAGTAATCTTGGACATCATTTTCATTAAAATGAATAGTTGCCAAGGTGATACTTATTAGGTAAGCTGTAAACATATGTGCGCATATGTGTGAGTTTATATAAAATGTGTGTGTGTGTGTGTGTGTGTGTGAGAGAGAGAGAGAGTTTGTGTGTAACTAACATGAATAAAGAGGTGGAGGACATTTTGATACTTTTGTCGTAATTAATTTCATATTATTTAACGCTTCGTGTTTTGAATGAAAGTGAACTTTACATTTTAGAAATGTAAACCGAATAAATTAGTGAAAGACGAACTTCTGTATAAGAACTTAATTCAGTATTAAACCAGTAAATAGTGATTTCTTGAAAGCACGCGTTAAGAAAAAACTTTACTTTTTAATTGTAGTTTATTTGTGTTAAAGTGTTAAAACCCTCTAAGTAATAAGAGACCAATGTATACATTCTCCGAGGAGACACAGAAATTACATTCCTTTCCAGATCTCATTACACTCAACTTTATCAGAAAATTTTTAAATGCACAAAATATACAATGACTCGGTTTTATTTCATGTTAGAATTACACTTGTATATGACATACCTACAACTCTGATTGATTTCAACGTGTAATTCCCGAAATCGCTTCGAAACGTATAGAACTTTACTCCGTATGACATCTGACCTTTGAAGCACTTTATTCCCTAAAGAGCATGCTTGGTCGTAAAGGCGGTAGAAGTGTCGATTCGTGTGTAATTTACTTTTCTGTTTTCTTATTAGTAAAATTTTATATCAAACACATTTTTTTCTGGCAGTAGAGTTTGTGTAGAAATGTTGATATATAAAGAAAATTACATTGAAATGAAATTAAATGGAATGACAGGGTAACAACTTCTGAAAACAATCAATGCATGCTTCAACCAAAAATCAAATGTCGGTCTTTCCAATGTGGAGAGTCAATAACTTTGATTTAACTGTATTTTGCATTTTAAAAATTTAAAAATTAATTTGAAGTAGTGTATATTTAGTCAATTATGGACCATTCATAATTCTATGGCGTTTTTTAACATCCCGTTTATACGAGAACAATGAAAAAAAAAAATCAAAATAGAAAGAAGAAAAAAATGTGACCAGCAAGACTCAAAATTATTAGACCGCTTATATGTTTGTGTATTACTGTTTCCTGTATGGATACTAGAACATCAACAAGCAAAATTAAAAACTACTGCACTTTAGTGAAGTTCGCAAGAACGTACATAAATAAACGGATCGAGAAATTTCGAGACACTCGATTTCCACTTATGTTAATATATCCACCAGTCTAGCGAAGCTATATCCTACTATCGTGCTGCATATGTAAAGTTTGGTCAGAAAATATTTGCAAATGTCAATGCAATAGAAATTTTGGTAGATTTTATTCCCCGAGACACCAGAGGTGGGAGCAAGTATGACACCTCTCTTGCAGATGTCCCCCAAACACCCAAGAGCAACATATCTACAAAGTTCGTGAATTTACATCGAGCGGTTTATGAGGTGCAGTAACGAACAGACGGACGGACATTAGGAAGGTATCACAATATCTCCCATTAAAGCATGAGAATGAATATTATACACATTTCTGGTCTCAGGCTCATGACCCCCACTGAGACTCAGTGGGAACATTTTGTTGCAAGAAGACTGATAACATCTGTTCAGATAGGTATGTCCACATACCCACTTTGTTCCCGATCTTGGTTCTATGATTCGTGTCCAAATTAGGTTTACTACAAAGGAAATTACAGGCATGTTAAAATGCGAGATATTTAAGATATATTCTCAAACTGTTGCCAAAATCATGAAACGAGATGACAGCTAACAATTGGATAAGTATTCTGCACACACTTTTAACGTAAATTGGGCTGATGTAAAGATGAGAACATGTTGCAGGCAATAACGTGTTCAACAATAATAGGCATGCACCTGTTAAACTTGCGCAATAGCGGAGTAATTGTATACTGATCCCCAAAAGAAACGCACGGTATAACTCTTTTAAAACCCACGGCTTTAATTCATAATTCATGGCACATCTAACCCCCCTCCCTTTATTTCTAAAGAGGAGTAAACAGCATAAAAAAATTTATTATCGTTTGCAAGTCTGTATAAAATATCTGAATCAGGTCAGTTTTAGTCTTAGAGGTAAGCGGGTCATGCTCGCATAGATAATATTTGACCATAAAAAATATTTTGTTAGAAAAAAATACTTTTTTTCCAAAAATGATGCCTTTCTCTGTTGGGTCAGTATATATCTCATAAATATCACCGAATCACCGCCGCCAATAATATGTGTCCTTCCATCCATCACTTGTGAAAATTATAGACATAGCGTGTGAAAAAAATATACATGTCCATATTTTGTACCTACTGACATAAGTAGCCTTTGAGTGCAGTGTACATTATAAAAAAACAATCGGTAATTATTAGAAGATATCATGTCCGGAACTTGAGATCCCAAGTATTTGCCTCGGGCTGCGCAATATCTGTAAGAGACGACGTCAGTGACGTCATTTGGAAGTAAATGACATAAACGTTTCCAAACTTTGCTGACCTAATGGCTATCCATCTGGGAAGTTTAGCTTGAGTTTGAGCAAGACAGAACAATTGAGCTTAACCGATGAAAATACAGTTTCTTTGGTCACGTGATTCTGCATCGTCACAAGCACAATCTGCTACTTCAAACTGGTCCAAACTGGTCCAAGGTTCTATAACTGCGCCCGAACAAAGACATTCCAGGCTCATTTGAAATATCAAACCGGCAAATGAGATCTGTAAACATGTATAGAATAAATCTGGTTTGAATGTCTTTAATGATAACTTGGTTATACGTAGGACAATAAAAACATTGAGACACAGATACAGTTTAAAAAATTAAAAATAAACAAGTTTTGTTTGAGTTGGTTCATTAAAGTACCATGTCTAGAACACAAACATATAAAGATTGAGGACACGTTTTAAAGTAATTACGTACCTTTCACAGATGTGAATGCAATGGGGGGGGGGGGACTCTATCAGTATTACTATACTATCAAATGCCATGGATAACCAGTTTGTCAATGAGTTCTATTTATTCCTTTCAAGTGTTATTTCTTAGGATAGATTGTTTGCTCTTTGTTTATATCACTTTCTATCTCTTTGCACCTTAAGTGTCTTTTTTATTTTCAAGCCTTTTTCGCTTTCTATTCTTATTTTTAGTTATATTTCTTTTTCCATGCTGTACCCGTTTAAGTGTTGTAATGTATGTTTCGGCTTATGTTGTTGATGCTGCTGTTGTAGTTGTCGATACTAATGTTGCTGGTGTTGCTGTTATTTAACGCGTTTCACTTTTTTCTTCTTTTTCTTCGCTTTTGACCTTTTTGTTCTGGCCTGGCCGAGCGGGGCCGTCATGGAAAGAAATCGAACCGGTACAGACTTTTTCTGCATGGACAATCCTGGTGACTTTGCCACAAATTCTGAACCTTTGACCCCCTCAGTTCCTGTATTTTTCTGTCTAAACCAACCGTCTGCTAGACTCAGTTGTCTATAGGTCAGTGTGCTTAGTCTTGACCTTTGACCTGATGTCTCGAGACTACCAAAAGATATTCTTCCTGTGGTTGGATCCTGAAGAGACTCCAGATGGATGTTCGAGTCTTGCAAGTCCTCAGGGGTTCCACGCTGCAGGATCAGTTTGTGATATTCTTTCACCCGATGCTTTCGTTCTCTCTCTTTAATCTTGCTATATCGCTCCAGCTTTACCTCCTCCAATACAGATTCGATGAGATTCCTACAGTACAGATACAAATAACGACTAATTTGTTTTCATTTGAATTTACTATGAAAATGAACTGGTTTATAGAAGTGATAAAATATTCATAAAACATTTCATGGAAAGATTTTAAAGCAGCAAGCATTGGAATTAATAAACATATAGGGAGTTCTGGACCACTCATATCTTCGTGTATCACCATCTCGTGTAGGGACAAGAGACCACTTAAGTTAAAATCAAAAATTACAAGACGGTTTATATTTTTGCATATTTTCATCACGCATATAGGATACAAGAACATATCCGAAATACTCATTTCTGTATCTCATCATCCTGTGTAAGAGATATGGGATCATTTCTAGACCACTCATATTTTCGTGTAAGAATATAGGGATAAGCGAACAATAAAGTCAAAATTACAAATCTCTAGACGAGTCATATTTTTTAAAAATATTATCTCGTATGGGATATGAGATCATTTCTGGACCAGTCATATTTTTGTGTATCACATCCCGTTTAGGGATACAGAAACATTTCTGGACCACTCGTGTTTTTGTATATCACCATCTCGTGTTGGGAGTGAGAACACTGAAATCAAAACTAAAACCACTGGATCTGGAACACTCACATTTTTGTGTATCACCTTCTTGTGTAGGGATACAAAACTTAAACTTGAAAATCACTAGACCAATGACATTGTTGTGTATCGCCATCTCTCATAGAGATACGAGAACATTTCCAGATCACTCATATATTTGTGTATCACCATCTCTTGTAGGGTGAAAGAGAACATGCCCAGATCACTCATATTTTTGTGCATCACCTTCTTGTGTAGAGATACTAGAATAATAAAATCAAACTTAAAAATCACTAGACCACTGACATTGTTGTGTATCGCCATCTCTTGTAGAGACACGAGAACATTTCCAGATCACTCATATATTTGTGTATCACCATCTTGTGTAGGGATAAGAGAACATTCCCAGGCCACTCATATTTTTGTGCATCACCTTCTTGTGTAGAGATACTAGAATACTAAAATCAAACTTAAAAATCACCAGACCATTGACATTGTTGTGTATCGCCATCTCTTATAGAGAGGTACGATAACATTACAGGACTACTCATATTTCTGTGTGTCATTATCTTTTGTAGAGATACGATAACATTACAGGACTACTCATATTTCTGTGTGTCATTATCTTTTGCAGGGATATGATAACATTACAGGACTACTCATATTTCTGTGTGTCATTATCTTTTGCAGGGATACGATAACATTACAGGACTACTCATATTTCTGTGTGTCATTATCTTTTGCAGGGATACGATAACATTACAGGACTACTCATATTTCTGTGTGTCATTTTCTTTTATAGAGATACGATAACATTACAGGACTACTCATATTTCTGTGTGTCAGTATCTTTTATAGAGATACGATAACATTACAGGACTACTCATATTTCTGTGTGTCATTATCTTTTATAGAGATACGATAACATTACAGGACTACTCATATTTCTGTGTGTCATTATCTCTTGTATGGATACGATAACATTACAGGACTACTCATATTTCTGTGTGTGAGTATCTTGTATAGAGATACGATAACATTACAGGACTACTCATATTTCTGTGTGTCATTATCTTTTATAGAGATACGATAACATTACAGGACTACTCATATTTCTGTGTGTCAGTATCTTTTATAGGGATACGATAACATTACAGGACTACTCATATTTCTGTGTCATTATCTCTAGCAGGGATACGAGAACATATCTGAACCACTCATATTTTTGTGTATCACCATCTCCATTAATGAAATGTTGTAGACTTTATGTGTTTAATATATCACAGAAAAAAAAGAAGAAAATATTGCAAATTCCATTTACCACGTATCGTTAGACACTGTTTTAACAGTTTTGTGCGGTGTGCTGTTCCAGATATTGGTTTGGCTATAAAATAGGGCCACCGTCTAAACTGTCTTTCGGGAAGAGACTTAAATTGTTTGTATTCATTGGTATGTCCGATATTCCAATAGATCATTTAATTGTACATTATTTGTTGGCTGATACAATTGTACTTTAGGTAAAGTACATCTAGTCTCGTGTTTTTGTTAAAGCCGTTTTTGTTTCTGTAACCTTTCTATAATATATGCAACGTTTAATGTCTTGTAGAAAGTCCATAACGTATTGCATTGCCTTCTGCATTTTACCAATGGAAGAATTTATTTGTTTTCCAGTTTTAATCGGGTAGAATATTGCTATAATGCAAAATGAAAGTTGGAATTTTTTCTAAATTTGTGTATATGACATATATTGCTTTGAGCAACCCAAGCAGTACTGTAATTTAAGTGCATGCGAATTGGCCCTTAATAGAACCAAACTGTTTGATCTCATATCTGACTGGTATAGTATTTTTGTTTATAAAATAATACTCCTAACTTTGAATGGTCTAATAGTTTTTTTAATGATTCTCAAAATATCCCCAAGTCTGGTTTGTCTGGTAAATTTTAATTGCTTCTCAAAAATACCTCTGAATCATGCTGGTTTGGTAATTTCATTTAATTTGTGTAATAAAAGTGTGGTTGTCTAGTAATATTTAAATGCATCTCATAGTACCCTAAGTCTGGCCAGTCACTAATTTTTTAATTTGTCTAATAAAAATCTTGCTGATCTAGCAATGCTTACTTTTGTGAACTTATACGTTTGAGTCTGGCTGGTCTCTGTTTTTTTTATTTTTTTATTTTTGTTTAACTGTAACATGTTATTTGTTATGGCATGCCGAGGAAATGGGAGCTAAGTGCCTTTCCCAATGACACAAATGACACACAGAGGCAGCCGATCCAGGCTGGCCTGGGTGGGTACTGAACCTGCAACCCTTGGATTAGGAGTCCGACGCTCTATCAACTGAGCTACAGCGGGACCTTCAGGCTGGTCTAGCAATATTTAATTGTGATTTTAGTGTCCTCGTATCCTTTACGATATGGTGATGTACACATCAATGGTCTAATGATTTTTTGTTTTAAATCTGATTTTCAGTGCTGTCGTATACGAGATGGTAACACGCCGAAATATGGGTGATCTAGGGAGTTTTTCTTTTATAAACATTTTGTTCAAATAATACCCTCAGGTCTGGCATGGTCTAGCGAGTTTAATTTTTTTTTTTTTTTTTTTTCTCGTAATGTTCTCGTATCCTTACACGAGATAGTTGTATACAACAATATGAGTGGTCCAGAAGCACAAGATGATGATACAAAAAAATGATTGGTCCAGAAATGTTCTTGAATACCAATGCGAGTTGGAGATACACAGAAAGTGAATGGTCCGGAAATGTTCTTGAATACCAATGCGAGTTGGAGATACACAGAAAATGAGTGGTCCGGAAATGTTATCGTATAGTTTACACGTGACGGTAACACATAAAAGCATGAGTGGTTTAGAAATATTCTCGTATCCCAGTGCGATGGTGATACACAGAAATATGAGCAGTCCAGAAATGTTCTCGTATCCTTTACACGTGTTACTGATATCAAAAATAATATGAGTGGTCCCGAACTCGCTATAGAAATTATACCAGTGGATTAGATTATGATTATACCTAACTTACTACAGCTTAAATTTGGAGAAACTTGTATGAAGGATCTATTTTCAAAATCGAATTGAAATATAAAATTTACCGAATGGTTGAAGAGAAAAACATCCCTTGAAACACAGACAATACGAAATGTGCATATTTCCAGGTTTTGTTTGCGCGTCTAAAGCATTGCATGTAGTATAATGTAATAACGATAACGTAATGAAAAAAATAAAGAATATAGAATAGTGTACCTGTAGTTTATAACGCCATCAACAGAACCTTTTGTTGTAACTTCGTCTGCCAACGCTTCTATTTCGAAATTGTACATCCGGATACCAGTTTTCTACAATATTATTTAGTACTATAAAAATTGATTTATTGCATACCTTTTCTTCCTGCAATGTCCAGAAATGTATTCTGGGAAGAAAAAAAATGTTAGCACTACGGAGCATAAAATAGAAAAGGAAACATATTATTAGAAGCTGGTGCACTTTGAAATCTTTTCATGCAACCAAAAACATATTGGATACAGTTTTTAGTTTTACCGGAAAATTCATTTAATTTGTCGACACAACTATTCCCCACAAGATTATTATCATATGGCAGACATATATAATTTGGTTTAAATCTGAGGCCATCAGACTCAGGAAACGCTTGCAAAAAAAAATATTTTACACAAATAAAACTGAAAATAACTGAAGGAAATGCATAACCAACGAAATAAAGTCAATAGACTAAAGAAATATGCCCTAGAAACCTTTTACCTAACATTTATAATAATCTTGACCTTTTTGAAAAGATCTGATTTACAATTCTGTTGGATGCTGATGAGAACATTGTAATTTCGAAACTATTCTCCCCACTTTACTCATATAATAAACTCTATTTCCCAAACTTTTAGAAATGTGCTGTTTTTAATTATTTATTTTTCATATCTGTATCACCACTTGACCACACTAATACTCCGCACAAGTAATATTGTGCTCGAGGATATTTGACCATTACTGGTCGAGAAATTCTTGATGGCATATGTTTTTTAGATGCGTCGTATCTTCTTTAGATGAAAATAAAGCTGCAGGAGCAGATCACACATCCCATGATATTCTAAAAAAAACCGTATTCTACCCAATATTGAAAAGACACCCTAATGTTGTAATCAAGGCCATAGAAAATGTATTATTATCTTGACCAAACTGAGCTACAATTAGAGTAATTTGTTATCTGACCTATATCGATAGAACCTAACAAACAAGCCCTCTTGTTCATGTGGATTCTATCTGGAAGCATTCAACACACCTTCTCTTTGTCTGTCCCAACTACCAACAACAGAGAATAGATGTGTTTCGATCTATTAGATAATTTATTCTTGTCACTACTTTAAAACTTTCAAATAGTAGCACTGAATATTCTCCCAATGATAATGACTTTATCCGAAAATGAACCCATATTTATATTCAGGAACTCAGAGATTAGTAGTCTTCCTTTTATTTGTGTTTACTTTTACTACGTGCTCTAAATAATTCTAGTTTTTCTTTTTACTTGTAACCTTTCTTCCTTTCCATTTTTGTCTGCTGCTTCTTATTCTTCATTTGTGTCTGAACTATTATTTATGTATTTTGCTAT